>NW_022638729.1:0-14958 GCF_010993605.1 Petromyzon marinus
AATAAGGCTATTTACTAAGTCTAAGTTGCTGAAATAAGCCTATTTAATAAGCCCAAGTTGATGAAATAAGCCTATTTAATAAGCCTAAGTTGCTGAAATAAGCCTATTTAATAGGCCTATCTAATAAGTCTAAGTTGCAGAAATAAGCATATTTCATAAGCATATTAGATGAGCCTAAGTTGCTGAAATGTCTATTTAATAAGTCGTTTTAATAAGTCTAAGTTGCTAAAATAAGCCTATTTAATAAGCCTAAGTTGCTGAAATAAGCCTATTTAATAAGGCTATTTAATGAGCCTAAGTTGCTGAAATAAGCCTATTTAATAAGCCTAAGTTTCTGAACTAAGCCTATTTAAAAAGGTATATTTAATAAGTCTAAGTTGCTGAAATAAACATATTTAAAAATGCTATTTTAATAAGCCTAAGTTGCTGAAATAAACCTGTTTAATAAGGCTATTTAATAAGCATAAGTTGATGAAATAAGCCTATTTTATAAGCCTAAGTTGCTGAAATAAGCCTATTTAATAAGCCTAAGTTGCTAAAATAAGCCTATTTAATGAGGCTATTTAATAAGTCTATTTAATAGGCCTATTTAATACGCCTATTTAATAAGTCTATTTAATAAGCATATTTAATAAGCCTATTTAATAAGCCTATTTATTGAGCCATTTAATAAGCCTATTTAATAAGCCTATTTAATAAGCCTATTTATTGAGCCTATTTAATAAGCCTATTTAATAAGTATATTTAATATGCCTATTTAATAAGCCTAATTAATAAGCCTATTTAATAAGCCTATTTATTGAGCCTATTTAATGAGTCTATTTAATAAGCCTGTTTAATAAGCCTATTTAATAAGTATTGACTGAGCCTATTTAATAAGCCTAAGTTGCTGAATAAGCCTATTTAATAAGCCTAAGTTGTTGAAATAAGCCTATTTAATAAGCCTATTTAATAAGCCTAAGTTGCTGAATAAGCCTATTTAATAAGCCTAAGTTGCTGAAATAAGGCTATTTAATAAGTCTAAGTTGCTGAAATAAGCCTATTTAAAAAGGCTCTTTAATAAGTCTAAGTTGCTGAAATAAACCTATTTAATAAGCCTAAGTTGCTAAAATAAGCCTATTTAATGAGGCTATTTAATAAGTCTATTTAATAAGCCTATTTTATAAGCCTATTTAATAAGCCTATTTAATAAGCCTATTTAATAAGTCTATTTAATAAGCCTATTTTATAAGCCTATTTAATAAGCCTATTTAATAAGCCTATTTAATACGCCTATTTAATAAACATATTTAATAAGTATTTAATGAGCCTATTTAATAAGTCTATTTAATAAGCCTTTTTAATAAGCCTATTTAATAAGTCTATTTAATAAACCTATTTAATAAGTATTTAATGAGCCTATTTAATAAGCCTATTTATTGAGCCTATTTAATAAGCCTATTTATTGAGCCTATTTAATAAGCCTATTTATTGAGCCTATTTAATAAGCCTATTTATTGAGCCTATTTAATAAGCCGATTTAATAAGTCTATTTAATAAGTATTTAATGAGCCTGTTTAATAAGCCTATATATTGAGCCTATTTAATAAGCCTCTTTAATAAGCCTATTTATTGAGCTTATTTAATAAGTCTATTTAATAAGCCTATTTAATAAGCCTATTTAATAAGTATTTAATAAGCCTATTTAATAGGCCTATTTAATAAGACTAAGTTGCTGAAATAAGCCTATATAATAAGCCTAAGTTGCTGAATAAGCCTATTTAATAAGCCTAAGTTGCTGAAATAAGCCTATTTAATAAGCCTAAGTTGCTGAAATAAGCCTATTTAATAAGGCTATTTAATAAGCCTAAGTTGCTGAATAAGCCTATTTAATAAGGCTATTTAATGAGCCTAAGTTGCTGAAATAAGACTATTTAATAAGCCTAAGTTTCTGAACTAAGCCTATTTAAAAAGGTATATCTAATAAGTCTAAGTTGCTGAAATAAATCTATTTAAAAATGCTATTTAATAAGCCTAAGTTGCTGAAATAAACCTGTTTAATAGGGCTATTTAATAAGCATAAGTTGCTGAAATAAGCTTATTTAATAAGCCTAAGTTGCTGAAATAAGCCTTTTTAAAAAGGCTATTTAATAAGTCTAAGTTGCTGAAATAAACCTATTTAATAAGCCTAAGTTGCTAAAATAAACCTATTTAATGAGCCTATTTAATAAGTCTTTTTAATAAGCCTATTTAATAGGCCTATTTAATAAGTCTAAGTTGCTGAAATAAGCCTATTTAATAAGCCTAAGTTGCTGAATAAGCCTATTTAATAAGTCTAAGTTGCTGAAATAACGCTATTTAATAAGCCTAAGTTGCTGAAATAAGCCTATTTAATAAGCCTAAGTTGCTAAAATAAGCCTATTTAATGAGGCTATTTAATAAGTCTATTTAATAAGCCTTTTTAATAAGCCTATTTAATAAACCTATTTAATAAGCCTATTTAATAAGTCTATTTAATAAGTCTATTTGTTAAGCCTATTTAATAAGTATTTAATGAGCCTATTTAATAAGCCTATTTATTGAGCCTATTTAATAAGCCTATTCATTGAGCCTATTTATTGAGCCTATTTAATAAGCCTATTTAATAAGTCTATTTAATAAGCCTATTTAATAAGCCTAATTAATAAGCCTATTTAATAAGCCTATTTAATGAGCCTATTTAATGAGTCTATTTAATAGGCCTGTTTAATAAGCCTATTTAACAAGTATTGAATGAGCCTATTTAATAAGCCTAAGTTGCTGAAATAAGCCTATTTAATAAGTCTAAGTTGCTGAAATAAGGCTATTTAATAAGCCTAAGTTGCTGAAATAAGCCTATTTAATAAGCATAAGTTGCTGAAATAAGGCTATTTAATAAGTCTAAGTTGCTGAAATAAGCCTATTTAATAAGCCTAAGTTGCTGAAATAAGTATATTTAATAAGCATAAGTTGCTGAAATAAGCCTATTTAATAAGTCTAAGTTGCTGAAATAAGGCTATTTAATAAGTCTAAGTTGCTGAAATAAGCCTTTTTAATCAGCGTAAGTTGCTGAAATAAGCCTATTTAATAAGCCCAAGTTGCTGAAATAAGCCTACTTAATAAGGCTATTTAATAAGCCTAAGTTGCTGAAATAAGCCTATTTAATAAGCGTAAGTTGCTGAAATAAGGCTATTTAATAAGTCTAAGTTGCTAAATAAGCCTATTTAATAAGCCCAAGTTGCTGAAATAAGCCTATTTAATAAGCCTATTTAATAAGCCTAAGTTGCTGAATAAGCCTATTTAATAAGCCTAAGTTGCTGAAATAAACCTGTTTAATAGGGCTATTTAATAAGCATAAGTTGCTGAAATAAGCTTATTTAATAAGCCTAAGTTGCTGAAATAAGCCTATTTAAAAAGGCTCTTTAATAAGTCTAAGTTGCTGAAATAAACCTATTTAATAAGCCTAAGTTGCTAAAATAAGCCTATTTAATGAGGCTATTTAATAAGTCTATTTAATAAGCCTATTTTATAAGCCTATTTAATAAGCCTATTTAATAAGCCTATTTAATACGCCTATTTAATAAACATACTTAATAAGTATTTAATGAGCCTATTTAATAAGTCTATTTAATAAGCCTTTTTAATAAGCCTATTTAATAAGTCTATTTAATAAACCTATTTAATAAGTCTATTTAATAAGTCTATTTAATAAGCCTATTTAATAAGTATTTAATGAGCCTATTTAATAAGCCTATTTATTGAGCCTATTTAATAAGCCTATTTATTGAGCCTATTTAATAAGCCTATTTATTGAGCCTATTTAATAAGCCTATTTATTGAGCCTATTTAATAAGCCTATTTAATAAGCCTATTTAATAAGTATTTAATAAGCCAATTTAATAGGCCTATTTAATAAACATACTTAATAAGTATTTATTGAGCCTATTTAATAAGCCTATTTATTGAGCCTATTTAATGAGGCTATTTAATAAGTCTATTTAATAAGCCTATTTTATAAGCCTATTTAATAAGCCTATTTAATAAGCCTATTTAATACGCCTATTTAATAAACATACTTAATAAGTATTTAATGAGCCTATTTAATAAGTCTATTTAATAAGCCTTTTTAATAAGCCTATTTAATAAGTCTATTTAATAAACCTATTTAATAAGTCTATTTAATAAGTCTATTTAATAAGCCTATTTAATAAGTATTTAATGAGCCTATTTAATAAGCCTATTTATTGAGCCTATTTAATAAGCCTATTTAATGAGCCTGTTTAATAAGCCTATTTATTGAGCCTATTTAATAAGCCTCTTTAATAAGCCTATTTATTGAGCTTATTTAATAAGTATTTAATAAGCCAATTTAATAGGCCTATTTAATAAGTCTAAGTTGCTGAAATAAGCCTATTTAATAAGCCTAAGTTGCTGAATAAGCCTATTTAATAAGCCTAAGTTGCTGAAATAAGCCTATTTAATAAGCCTAAGTTGCTGAAATAAGCCTATTTAATAAGTCTATTTAATAAGCCTAAGTTGCTGAATAAGCCTATTTAATAAGCCCAAGTTGCTGAAATAAGCCTATTTAATAAGCCTATTTAATAAGCCTAAGTTGCTGAATAAGCCTATTTAATAAGCCTAAGTTGCTGAAATAAACCTGTTTAATAGGGCTATTTAATAAGCATAAGTTGCTGAAATAAGCTTATTTAATAAGCCTAAGTTGCTGAAATAAGCCTATTTAAAAAGGCTCTTTAATAAGTCTAAGTTGCTGAAATAAACCTATTTAATAAGCCTAAGTTGCTAAAATAAGCCTATTTAATGAGGCTATTTAATAAGTCTATTTAATAAGCCTATTTTATAAGCCTATTTAATAAGCCTATTTAATAAGCCTATTTAATACGCCTATTTAATAAACATACTTAATAAGTATTTAATGAGCCTATTTAATAAGTCTATTTAATAAGCCTTTTTAATAAGCCTATTTAATAAGTCTATTTAATAAACCTATTTAATAAGTCTATTTAATAAGTCTATTTAATAAGCCTATTTAATAAGTATTTAATGAGCCTATTTAATAAGCCTATTTATTGAGCCTATTTAATAAGCCTATTTATTGAGCCTATTTAATAAGCCTATTTATTGAGCCTATTTAATAAGCCTATTTATTGAGCCTATTTAATAAGCCGATTTAATAAGTCTTTTTAATAAGTATTTAATGAGCCTGTTTAATAAGCCTATTTATTGAGCCTATTTAATAAGCCTCTTTAATAAGCCTATTTATTGAGCTTATTTAATAAGTCTATTTAATACGCCTATATAATAAGCCTATTTATTAAGTATTTAATAAGCCTATTTAATAGGCCTATTTAATAAGTCTAAGTTGCTGAAATAAGCCTATTTAATAAGCCTAAGTTGCTGAATAAGCCTATTTAATAAGCCTAAGTTGCTGAAATAAGCCTATTTAATAAGCCTAAGTTGCTGAAATAAGCCTATTTAATAAGGCTATTTAATAAGCCTAAGTTGCTGAATAAGCCTATTTAATAAGTCTAAGTTGCTGAAATAAGCCTATTTAATAAGGCTATTTAATAAGCCTAAGTTGCTGAATAAGCCTATTTAATAAGGCTATTTAATGAGCCTAAGTTGCTGAAATAAGACTATTTAATAAGCCTAAGTTTCTGAACTAAGCCTATTTAAAAAGGTATATCTAATAAGTCTAAGTTGCTGAAATAAATCTATTTAAAAATGCTATTTAATAAGCCTAAGTTGCTGAAATAAACCTGTTTAATAGGGCTATTTAATAAGCATAAGTTGCTGAAATAAGCTTATTTAATAAGCCTAAGTGCTGAAATAAGCCTTTTTAAAAAAGCTATTTAATAAGTCTAAGTTGCTGAAATAAACCTATTTAATAAGCCTAAGTTGCTAAAATAAGCCTATTTAATGAGCCTATTTAATAAGTCTTTTTAATAAGCCTATTTAATAGGCCTATTTAATAAGTCTAAGTTGCTGAAATAAGCCTATTTAGTAAGCCTAAGTTGCTGAATAAGCCTATTTAATAAGTCTAAGTTGCTGAAATAACGCTATTTAATAAGCCTAAGTTGCTGAAATAAGCCTATTTTATAAGCCTAACTTGCTAAAATAAGCCTATTTAATGAGGCTATTTAATAAGTCTATTTAATAAGCCTATTTAATAAGCTTATTTTAATAAACCTATTTAATAAGCCTATTTAATAAGTCTATTTAATAAGTCTATTTGTTAAGCCTATTTAATAAGTATTTAATGAGCCTATTTAATAAGCCTATTTATTGAGCCTATTTAATAAGCCTATTCATTGAGCCTATTTATTGAGCCTATTTAATAAGCCTATTTAATGAGCTATTTAATGAGTCTATTTAATAAGCCTGTTTAATAAGCCTATTTAACAAGTATTGAATGAGCCTATTTAATAAGCCTAAGTTGCTGAATAAGCCTATTTAATAAGTCTAAGTTGCTGAAATAACGCTATTTAATAAGCCTAAGTTGCTGAATAAGCCTATTTAATAAGTCTAAGTTGCTGAAATAACGCTATTTAATAAGCCTAAGTTGCTAAAATAAGCCTATTTAATGAGGCTATTTAATAAGTCTATTTAATAAGCATATTTAATAAGCCTATTTAATAAGCCTATTTAATATGCCTATTTAATAAACCTATTTAATAAGTATTTAATGAGCCTATTTAATAAGTCTATTTAATAAGCCTTTTTAATAAGCCTATTTAATAAACCTATTTAATGAGGCTATTTAATAAGTCTATTTAATAAGTCTATTTGTTAAGCCTATTTAATAAGTATTTAATGAGCCTATTTAATAAGCCTATTTATTGAGCCTATTTAATAAGCCTATTCATTGAGCCTATTTATTGAGCCTATTCAATAAGCCTATTTAATAAGTCTATTTAATAAGCCTATTTAATAAGCCTAATTAATAAGCCTATTTAATAAGCCTATTTAATGAGCCTATTTAATGAGTCTATTTAATAAGCCTGTTTAATAAGCCTATTTAACAAGTATTGAATGAGCCTATTTAATAAGCCTAAGTTGCTGAAATAAGCCTATTTAATAAGTCTAAGTTGCTGAAATAAGGCTATTTAATAAGCCTAAGTTGCTGAAATAAGCCTATTTAATAAGAATAAGTTGCTGAAATAAGGCTATTTAATAAGTCTAAGTTGCTGAAATAAGCCTATTTAATAAGCCTAAGTTGCTGAAATAAGTATATTTAATAAGCATAAGTTGCTGAAATAAGCCTATTTAATAAGTCTAAGTTGCTGAAATAAGGCTATTTAATAAGTCTAAGTTGCTGAAATAAGCCTTTTTAATCAGCGTAAGTTGCTGAAATAAGCCTATTTAATAAGCCCAAGTTGCTGAAATAAGCCTACTTAATAAGGCTATTTAATAAGCCTAAGTTGCTGAAATAAGCCTATTTAATAAGCGTAAGTTGCTGAAATAAGGCTATTTAATAAGTCTAAGTTGCTGAAATAAGCCTATTTAATAAGCCCAAGTTGCTGAAATAAGCCTATTTAATAAGCCTAAGTTGCTGAAATAAGCCTATTTAATAGGCCTATCTAATAAGTCTAAGTTGCAGAAATAAGCATATTTCATAAGCATATTTGATGAGCCTAAGTTGCTGAAATGTCTATTTTATAAGTCGTTTTAATAAGTCTAAGTTGCTAAAATAAGCCTATTTAATAAGGCTATTTAATAAGCCTAAGTTGCTGAAATAAGCCTATTTAATAAGGCTATTTAATGAGCCTAAGTTGCTGAAATAAGCCTATTTAATAAGCCTAAGTTTCTGAACTAAGCCTATTTAAAAATGTATATTTAATAAGTCTAAGTTGCTGAAATAAACATATTTAAAAATGCTATTTAATAAGCCTAAGTTGCTGAAATAAACCTGTTTAATAAGGCTATTTAATAAGCATAAGTTGATGAAATAAGCCTATTTTATAAGCCTAAGTTGCTAAAATAAGCCTATTTAATGAGGCTATTTAATGAGCCTAAGTTGCTGAAATAAGCCTATTTAATAAGCCTAAGTTTCTGAACTAAGCCTATTTAAAAAGGTATATTTAATAAGTCTAAGTTGCTGAAATAAACATATTTAAAAATGCTATTTTAATAAGCCTAAGTTGCTGAAATAAACCTGTTTAATAAGGCTATTTAATAAGCATAAGTTGATGAAATAAGCCTATTTTATAAGCCTAAGTTGCTAAAATAAGCCTATTTAATACGCCTTTTTAATAAGTCTATTTAATAAGCATATTTAATAAGCCTATTTAATAAGCCTATTTATTGAGCCTATTTAATAAGCCTATTTAATAAGCCTATTTAATAAGCCTATTTAAAAAGCCTATTTATTGAGCCTATTTAATATGCCTATTTAATAAGTCGATTTAATAAGCTTATTTAATAAGCCTAATTAATAAGCCTATTTAATAGCCTATTTATTGAGCCTATTTAATGAGTCTATTTAATAAGCCTGTTTAATAAGCCTATTTAATAAGTATTGAATGAGCCTATTTAATAAGCCTAAGTTGCTGAATAAGCCTATTTAATAAGCCTAAGTTGCTGAAATAAGCCTATTTAATAAGCCTATTTAATAAGCCTAAGTTGCTGAATAAGCCTATTTAATAAGCCTAAGTTGCTGAAATAAGCCTATTTAATAAGTCTAAGTTGCTGAAATAAGGCTATTTAATAAGCCTAAGTTGCTGAAATAAGCCTATTTAATAAGCCTAAGTTGCTGAAATAAGGCTATTTAATAAGTCTAAGTTGCTGAAATAAGCCTATTTAATAAGCCTAAGTTGCTGAAATAAGAATATTTAATAAGCATAAGTTGCTGAAATAAGCCTATTTAATAAGTCTAATTTGCTGAAATAAGGCTATTTAATAAGTCTAAGTTGCTGAAATAAGCCTTTTTAATCAGCGTAAGTTGCTGAAATAAGCCTATTTAATAAGCCAAAGTTGCTGAAATAAGCCTACTTAATTAGGCTATTTAATAAGCCTAAGTTGCTGAAATAAGCCTATTTAATAAGCCTATTTAACAAGCCTATTTAATAGGCCTATTCATAAGTCTAAGTTGATGAAATAAGCCTATTTAATAAGCCTATTTAATAGGCCTATTTAATAAGTCTAAGTTGCTGAAATAAGCCTATTTAATAAGCCTAAGTTGCTGAATGAGCCTATTTAATAAGCCTAAGTTGCTGAAATAAGCCTACTTAATGAGCCTAAGTTGCTGAATAAGCCTATTTAATAAGCCTAAGTTGCTGAATAAACCTATTTAATAAGTCTAAGTTGCTGAAATAAGCCTATTTAATAAGGCTATTTAATAAGCCTAAGTTGCTGAATACGCCTATTTAATAAGTCTAAGTTGCTGAAATAAGGCTATTTAATAAGCCTAAGTTGATGAAATAAGGCTATTTAATAAGTTTAAGTTGCTGAAATAAGCCTGTTTAATAAGCCTAAGTTGCTGAAATAAACCTATTTAAAATGCTATTTAATAAGCCTAAGTTGCTGAAATAAACCTGTTTAATAAGGCTATTTAATAAGCATAAGTTGCTGAAATAAGCTTATTTAATAAGACTAAGTTGCTGAAATAAGCCTATTTAATAAGGCTATTTAATAAGTCTAAGTTGCTGAAATAAACCTATTTAATAAGCCTAAGTTGCTAAAATAAGCCTATTTAATGAGGCTATTTAATGTCTATTTAATAAGCCTATTTAATACGCCTATTTAATAAGTCTATTTAATAAGCATATTTAATAAGCCTATTTAATAAGCTAATTTATTGAGCCTATTTAATAAGCCTATTTAATAAGCCTATTTAATAAGCCTATTTAATAAGCCTATTTATTGAGCCTATTTAATATGCCTATTTAATAAGTCGATTTAATAAGCCTAAGTTGCTGAAATAAGCCTATTTAATAAGGCTATTTAATGAGCCTAAGTTTCTGAAATAAGCCTATTTAATAAGCCTAAGTTTCTGAACTAAGCCTATTTAAAAAGGTATATTTAATAAGTCTAAGTTGCTGAAATAAACATATTTAAAAATGCTATTTAATAAGCCTAAGTTGCTGAAATAAACCTGTTTAATAAGGCTATTTAATAAGCATAAGTTGATGAAATAAGCCTATTTTATAAGCCTAAGTTGCTAAAATAAGCCTATTTAATGAGGCTATTTAATAAGTCTATTTAATAAGCCAATTTAATAAGCCTATTTAATAAGCCTATTTAATAAGCCTATTTAATAAGCCTATTTATTGAGCCTATTTAATAAGCCTATTTAATAAGTCTATTTAATAAGCCTATTTAATAAGCCTAATTAATAAGCCTATTTAATAAGCCTATTTATTGAGCCTATTTAATGAGTCTATTTAATAAGCCTGTTTAATAAGCCTATTTAATAAGTATTGAATGAGTCTATTTAATAAGCCTAAGTTGCTGAATAAGCCTATTTAATAAGCCTAAGTTGCTGAAATAAGCCTATTTAATAAGCCTATTTAATAAGCCTAAGTTGCTGAATAGGCCTATTTAATAAGCCTAAGTTGCTGAAATAAGCCTATTTAATAAGTCTAAGTTGCTGAAATAAGGCTATTTAATAAGCCTAAGTTGCTGAAATAAGCCTATTTAATAAGCCGAAGTTGCTGAAATAAGGCTATTTAATAAGTCTAAGTTGCTGAAATAAGCCTATTTAATAAGCCTAAGTTGCTGAAATAAGTATATTTAATAAGCATAAGTTGCTGAAATAAGCCTATTTAATAAGTCTAATTTGCTGAAATAAGGCTATTTAATAAGTCTAAGTTGCTGAAATAAGCCTTTTTAATCAGCGTAAGTTGCTGAAATAAGCCTATTTAATAAGCCAAAGTTGCTGAAATAAGCCTACTTAATTAGGCTATTTAATAAGCCTAAGTTGCTGAAATAAGCCTATTTAATAAGCCTATTTAACAAGCCTATTTAATAGGCCTATTTCATAAGTCTAAGTTGATGAAATAAGCCTATTTAATAAGCCTATTTAATAGGCCTATTTAATAAGTCTAAGTTGCTGAAATAAGCCTATTTAATAAGACTAAGTTTTTGAATGAGCCTATTTAATAAGCCTAAGTTGCTGAAATAAGCCTATTTAATGAGCCTAAGTTGCTGAATAAGCCTATTTAATAAGCCTAAGTTGCTGAATAAACCTATTTAATAAGTCAAAGTTGCTGAAATAAGCCTATTTAATAAGTCTATTTAATAAGCCTAAGTTGCTGAATAAGCCTATTTAATAAGTCTAAGTTGCTGAAATAAGGCTATTTAATAAGCCTAAGTTGATGAAATAAGGCTATTTAATAAGTTTAAGTTGCTGAAATAAGCCTGTTTAATAAGCCTAAGTTGCTGAAATAAGCCTATTTAGTAAGGCTATTTAATGAGCCTAAGTTGCTGAAATAAGCCTATTTAATAAGCCTAAGTTTCTGAACTAAGCCTATTTAAAATGCTATTTAATAAGTCTAAGTTGCTGAAATAAACCTATTTAATAAGCCTAAGTTGCTAAAATAAGCCTATTTAATTAGGCTATTTAATAAGTCTATTTAATAAGCCTATTTAATAAGCCTATTTAATAAGCCTATTTAATAAGCCTATTTAATACGCCTATTTAATAAACATATTTAATAAGTATTTAATGAGCCTATTTAATAAGTCTATTTAATAAGCCTTTTTAATAAGCCTATTTAATAAGTCTATTTAATACGCCTATTTAATAAGTCTATTTAATAAGTCTATTTAATAAGCCTATTTAATAAGTATTTAATGAGCCTATTTAATAAGCCTATTTATTGAGCCTATTTAATAAGCCTATTTATTGAGCCTATTTAATAAGCCTATTTATTGAGCCTATTTAATAAGCCTATTTATTGAGCCTATTTAATAAGCCTATTTAATAAGTCTATTTAATAAGCCTATTTAATAAGCCTATTTAATAAGCCTATTTATTGAGCCTATTTAATAAGTCTATTTAATAAGCCTATTTAATAAGCCTAAGTTGCTAAAATAAGCCTATTTAATGAGGCTATTTAATAAGTCTATTTAATAGGCCTATTTAATACGCCTATTTAATAAACCTATTTAATAAGTATTTAATGAGCCTATTTAATAAGTCTATTTAATACGCCTTTTTAATAAGCCTATTTAATAAACCTATTTAATAAGCCTATTTAATAAGTCTATTTAATAAGTCTATTTGTTAAGCCTATTTAATAAGTATTTAATGAGCCTATTTAATAAGCCTATTTATTGAGCCTATTTAATAAGCCTATTCATTGAGCCTATTTAATAAGACTATTTATTGAGCCTATTTAATAAGCCTATTTATTAAGTCTATTTAATAAGCCTATTTAATAAGCCTAATTAATAAGCCTATTTAATAAGCCTATTTAATGAGCCTATTTAATGAGTCTATTTAATAAGCCTGTTTAATAAGCCTATTTAACAAGTATTGAATGAGCCTATTTAATAAGCCTAAGTTGCTGAAATAAGCCTATTTAATAAGTCTAAGTTGCTGAAATAAGGCTATTTAACAAGCCTAAGTTGCTGAAATAAGCCTATTTAATAAGCATAAGTTGCTGAAATAAGGCTATTTAATAAGTCTAATTTGCTAAAATAAGCCTATTTAATAAGCCTAAGTTGCTGAAATCAGTATATTTAATAAGCATAAGTTGCTGAAATAAGCCTATTTAATAAGTCTAAGTTGCTGAAATAAGGCTATTTAATGAGCCTAAGTTGCTGAATAAGCCTATTTAATAAGCCTAAGTTGCTGAATAAACCTATTTAATAAGTCTAAGTTGCTGAAATAAGCCTATTTAATAAGGCTATTTAATAAGCCTAAGTTGCTGAATAAGCCTATTTAATAAGTCTAAGTTGCTAAAATAAGGCTATTTAATAAGCCTAAGTTGATGAAATAAGCCTACTTAATTAGGCTATTTAATAAGCCTAAGTTGCTGAAATAAGCCTATTTAATAAGCCTATTTAACAAGCCTATTTAATAGGCCTATTCCTAAGTCTAAGTTGATGAAATAAGCCTATTTAATAAGCCTATTTAATAGGCCTATTTAATAAGTCTAAGTTGCTGAAATAAGCCTATTTAATAAGCCTAAGTTGCTGAATGAGCCTATTTAATAAGCCTAAGTTGCTGAAATAAGCCTACTTAATGAGCCTAAGTTGCTGAATAAGCCTATTTAATAAGCCTAAGTTGCTGAATAAACCTATTTAATAAGTCTAAGTTGCTGAAATAAGCCTATTTAATAAGGCTATTTAATAAGCCTAAGTTGCTGAATACGCCTATTTAATAAGTCTAAGTTGCTGAAATAAGGCTATTTAATAAGCCTAAGTTGATGAAATAAGGCTATTTAATAAGTTTAAGTTGCTGAAATAAGCCTGTTTAATAAGCCTAAGTTGCTGAAATAAACCTATTTAAAATGCTATTTAATAAGCCTAAATTGCTGAAATAAACCTGTTTAATAAGGCTATTTAATAAGCATAAGTTGCTGAAATAAGCTTATTTAATAAGACTAAGTTGCTGAAATAAGCCTATTTAATAAGGCTATTTAATAAGTCTAAGTTGCTGAAATAAACCTATTTAATAAGCCTAAGTTGCTAAAATAAGCCTATTTAATGAGGCTATTTAATAAGTCTATTTAATAAGCATATTTAATAAGCCTATTTAATAAGCTAATTTATTGAGCCTATTTAATAAGCCTATTTAATAAGCCTATTTAATAAGCCTATTTAATAAGCCTATTTATTGAGCCTATTTAATATGCCTATTTAATAAGTCGATTTAATAAGCCTAAGTTGCTGAAATAAGCCTATTTAATAAGGCTATTTAATGAGCCTAAGTTGCTGAAATAAGCCTATTTAATAAGCCTAAGTTTCTGAACTAAGCCTATTTAAAAAGGTATATTTAATAAGTCTAAGTTGCTGAAATAAACATATTTAAAAATGCTATTTAATAAGCCTAAGTTGCTGAAATAAACCTGTTTAATAAGGCTATTTAATAAGCATAAGTTGATGAAATAAGCCTATTTTATAAGCCTAAGTTGCTAAAATAAGCCTATTTAATGAGGCTATTTAATAAGTCTATTTAATAAGCCTATTTAATAAGCCTATTTAATAAGCCTATTTAATAAGCCTATTTAATAAGCCTATTTATTGAGCCTATTTAATAAGCCTATTTAATAAGTCTATTTAATAAGCCTATTTAATAAGCCTAATTAATAAGCCTATTTAATAAGCCTATTTATTGAGCCTATTTAATGAGTCTATTTAATAAGCCTGTTTAATAAGCCTATTTAATAAGTATTGAATGAGTCTATTTAATAAGCCTAAGTTGCTGAATAAGCCAATTTAATAAGCCTAAGTTGCTGAAATAAGCCTATTTAATAAGCCTATTTAATAAGCCTAAGTTGCTGAATAGGCCTATTTAATAAGCCTAAGTTGCTGAAATAAGCCTATTTAATAAGTCTAAGTTGCTGAAATAAGGCTATTTAATAAGCCTAAGTTGCTGAAATAAGCCTATTTAATAAGCCGAAGTTGCTGAAATAAGGCTATTTAATAAGTCTAAGTTGCTGAAATAAGCCTATTTAATAAGCCTAAGTTGCTGAAATAAGTATATTTAATAAGCATAAGTTGCTGAAATAAGCCTATTTAATAAGTCTAATTTGCTGAAATAAGGCTATTTAATAAGTCTAAGTTGCTGAAATAAGCCTTTTTAATCAGCGTAAGTTGCTGAAATAAGCCTATTTAATAAGCCAAAGTTGCTGAAATAAGCCTACTTAATTAGGCTATTTAATAAGCCTAAGTTGCTGAAATAAGCCTATTTAATAAGCCTATTTAACAAGCCTATTTAATAGGCCTATTTCATAAGTCTAAGTTGATGAAATAAGCCTATTTAATAAGCCTATT
>NW_022638730.1:0-7500 GCF_010993605.1 Petromyzon marinus
ACCACGTGACTTGAGGAGTGGGTGACCCCAACATGACCCTACAGCTGAGGGTCAGCGTAGTGACCCTATAGGAGTGACCCTATAGGAGTGACCCTATAGGAGTGATCCTATAGGAGTGACCCTATAGGAGTGACCCTATAGGCTACTCACCGTGACCACATGACTTGAGGAGTGGGTGACCCCAACATGACCCTACAGCTGAGGGTCAGCGTAGTGACCCTATAGGAGTGACCCTATAGGAGTGACCCTATAGGAGTGACCCTATAGGAGTGACCCTATAGGCTACTCACCGTGACCACGTGACTTGAGGAGTGGGTGACCCCAACATGATCCTACAGCTGAGGGTCAGCGTAGTGACCCTATAGGAGTGACCCTATAGGAGTGACCCTATAGGAGTGACCCTATAGGAGTGACCCTATAGGCTACTCACCGTGACCACGTGACTTGAGGAGTGGGTGACCCCAACATGACCCTACAGCTGAGGGTCAGCGTAGTGACCCTATAGGAGTGACCCTATAGGAGTGACCCTATATGAGTGACCCTATAGGAGTGACCCTATAGGCTACTCACCGTGACCACGTGACTTGAGGAGTGGGTGACCCCAACATGACCCTACAGCTGAGGGTCAGCGTAGTGACCCTATAGGAGTGACCCTATAGGAGTGACCCTATAGGAGTGACCCTATAGGAGTGACCTATAGGCTACTCACCGTGACCACGTGACTTGAGGAGTGGGTGACCCCAACATGACCCTACAGCTGAGGGTCAGCGTAGTGACCCTATAGGAGTGGACCCTATAGGAGTTGACCCTATAGGAGTGACCTATAGGAGTGACCCTTATAGGCTACTCACCGTGACCACGTGACTTGAGGAGTGGGTGACCCCAACATGACCCTACAGCTGAGGGTCAGCGTAGTGACCCTATAGGAGTGACCCTATAGGAGTGACCCTATAGGAGTGACCCTATAGGAGTGACCCTATAGGCTACTCACCGTGACCACGTGACTTGAGGAGTGGGTGACCCCAACATGACCCTACAGCTGAGGGTCAGCGTAGTGACCCTATAGGAGTGACCCTATAGGCTACTCACCGTGACCACGTGACTTGAGGAGTGGGTGACCCCAACATGACCCTACAGCTGAGGGTCAGCGTAGTGACCATATAGGAGTGACCCTATAGGAGTGACCCTATAGGAGTGGACCCTATAGGGTACCACCGTGACACGTGACTTGAGGAGTGGGTGACCCCAACATGACCCTACAGCTGAGGGTCAGCGTAGTGACCCTATAGGAGTGACCCTATAGGAAGTGACCCCTATAGGCTACCTCACCCGTGACCACGTGACTTGAGGAGTGGTGTGACCCCAACATGACCCTACAGCTGAGGGTCAGCGTAGTAGTGACCCTATAGGAGTGACCCTATAGGAGTGACCCTATAGGCTACCCACCGTGACCACGTGACTTGAGGAGTGGGTGACCCCAACATGACCCTACAGCTGAGGGTCAGCGTAGAGACCCTATAGGAGTGACCCTATAGGAGTGACCCTATAGGCTACTCACCGGGACCACGTGACTTGAGGAGTGGGTGACCCCAACACGACCCTACAGCTGAGGGTCAGCGTAGTGACCCTATAGGAGTGACCCTATAGGAGTGACCCTATAGGCTACTCACCGTGACCACGTGACTTGAGGAGTGGGTGACCCCAACACGACCCTACAGCTGAGGGTCAGCGTAGTGACCCTATAGGAGTGACCCTATAGGAGTGACCCCATAGGAGTGACCCTATAGCAGTGACCCTATAGGAGTGACCCTATAGGAGTGACCCTATAGGCTACTCACCGTGACCACGTGACTTGAGGAGTGGGTGACCCCAACATGACCCTACAGCTGAGGGTCAGCGTAGTGACCCTATAGGAGTGACCCTATAGGAGTGACCCTATAGGAGTGACCCTATAGGAATGACCCTATAGGCTACTCACCGTGACCACGTGACTTGAGGAGTGGGTGACCCCAACATGACCCTACAGCTGAGGGTCAGCGTAGTGACCCTATAGGAGTGACCCTATAGGAGTGACCCTATAGGAGTGACCCTATAGGCTACTCACCGTGACCACGTGACTTGAGGAGTGGGTGACCCCAACATGACCCTACAGCTGAGGGTCAGCGTAGTGACCCTATAGGAGTGACCCTATAGAAGTTACCCTATAGGAGTGACCCTATAGGCTACTCACCGTGACCACGTGACTTGAGGAGTGGGTGACCCCAACATGACCCTACAGCTGAGGGTCAGCGTAGTGACCCTATAGGAGTGACCCTATAGGAGTGACCCTATAGGAGTGACCCTATAGGCTACTCACCGTGACCACGTGACTTGAGGAGTGGGTGACCCCAACATGACCCTACAGCTGAGGGTCAGCGTAGTGACCCTATAGGAGTGACCCTATAGGAGTGACCCTATAGGAATGACCCTATAGGCTACTCACCGTGACCACGTGACTTGAGGAGTGGGTGACCCCAACATGACCCTACAGCTGAGGGTCAGCGTAGTGACCCTATAGGAGTGACCCTATAGGAGTGACCCTATAGGAATGACCCTATAGGCTACTCACCGTGACCACGTGATTTGAGGAGTGGGTGACCCCAACATGACCCTACAGCTGAGGGTCAGCGTTTGTCCGGTTCCTGCGGTGACGTTGACCTCACGGGGAGAGACGGAGACACGGGGTGGAACTGTGGGGGGGGGGAGAGTGGGGGGTAGAGTGGGGGGAGGGGGAGAGTGGGGGGAGAGTGGGGGGAGAGTGGGGGGAGAGAGTGGGGGGAGAGTGGGGGGAGAGTGGGGGGAGAGAGTGGGGGGAGAGAGGGGAGAGTGGGGGGAGAGTGGGGGAGTGGGGGGAGTGGGGGAGAGAGTGGGGAGAGAGAGTGGGGGGAGAGAGTGGGGGGAGAGAGGGGAGAGTGGGGGGAGTGTGGGGGGGGAGTGGGGGGAGAGTGGGGAGAGAGTGGGGAGAGAGGGGGGAGAGTGGGGGGAGAGTGGGGGGAGAGAGTGGGGGGAGAGAGTGGGGGGAGAGAGGGGAGAGAGGGGAGAGTGGGGGGAGAGTGGGGGGAGTGGGGAGAGTGGGGAGAGTGGGGGGAGAGTGGGGGGAGAGTGGGGAGAGAGTGGGGGGAGAGGGGGGAGAGTGGGGGGAGAGTGGGGAGAGAGTGGGAGAGAGTGGGGAGAGAGTGGGGAGAGAGTGGGGAGAGAGTGGGGAGAGAGTGGGGAGAGAGTGGGGAGAGAGTGGGGAGAGAGTGGGGAGAGTGGGGGGAGAGTGGGGGGAGAGTGGGGAGAGAGAAGGGAGAGTGGGGAAGAGTGGGGAGAGAGAGGGGAGAGAGTGGGGAGAGAGTGGGGGGAGAGAGGGGAGAGTGGGGGAAGAGTGGGGGAAGAGTGGGGAGAGAGTGGGGGGAGAGGGGGGAGAGTGGGGGGAGAGTGGGGGGGAGAGTGGAGGGAGAGTGGAGGGAGAGTGGAGGGAGTGGGGGGAGAGTGGGGGGAAAGTGGGTGGAGAGCGGGGAGAGAGTGGGGGGAGAGTGGGGAAAGAGAGGGGAGAGTGGGGAGAGAGAGGTGAGAGAGAGGGGGGAGAGTGGGGGGAGAGTGGGGGGAGAGTGGGGAAAGAGAGGGGAGAGTGGGGAGAGAGAGGGGAGAGTGGGGAGAGAGAGGGGAGAGTGGGGAGAGAGTGGGGGGAGAGTGGGTGGAGAGTGGGGGGAGAGTGGGGAGAGAGAGGGGAGAGAGGGGAGAGAGAGGGGAGAGAGTGGGGGGAGAGTGGGGGGAGAGTGGGGAGAGTGGGGAGAGGAGAGTGGGGAAGGGAGAGAGAGTGGTGGGGGGTGGAGAGAGAGTGGGGGGTAGAGAGAGAGTGGTGGGGGGTAGAGAGAGAGTGGTGGGGGGTGGAGAGAGAGTGGGGGGTAGAGAGAGTGGTGGGGGGTAGAGAGAGTGGTGGGGGGTAGAGAGAGTGGTGGGGGGTAGAGAGAGTGGTGGGGGGTAGAGAGAGTGGTGGGGGGTAGAGAGAGTGGTGGGGGGTAGAGAGAGTGGGGGGTGGAGAGAGTGGTGGGGGGTAGAGAGAGTGGTGGGGGGTAGAGAGAGTGGTGGGGGGTGGAGAGAGTGGTGGGGGGTGGAGAGAGGGAGAGTGGTGGGGGGTAGAGAGAGTGGTGGGGGGGAGAGAGAGTGGTGGGGGGTGGAGAGAGAGTGGGGGGTAGAGAGAGTGGTGGGGGGTAGAGAGAGAGTGGGGGGTGGAGAGAGTGGTGGGGGGTAGAGAGAGTGGTGGGGGGGTAGAGAGAGTGGTGGGGGGGGTAGAGAGAGTGGTGGGGGGGTAGAGAGAGTGGTGGGGGGTGGAGAGAGAGTGGTGGGGGGTAGAGAGAGTGGTGGGGGGTGGAGAGAGTGGTGGGGGGTAGAGAGAGTGGTGGGGGGTAGAGAGAGTGGGGGGTAGAGAGAGAGTGGTGGGGGGTAGAGAGAGTGGGGGGTAGAGAGAGTGGTGGGGGGTAGAGAGTGGGGGGTAGAGAGAGTGGTGGGGGGTAGAGAGAGTGGGGGGTAGAGAGAGTGGTGGGGGGTAGAGAGAGTGTGGGGGGTAGAGAGAGTGGTGGGGGGTAGAGAGAGAGTGGGGGGTAGAGAGTGGTGGGGGGTAGAGAGAGAGTGGGGGGTAGAGAGAGTGGTGGGGGGTAGAGAGAGAGTGGGGGGTAGAGAGTGGTGGGGGGTAGAGAGAGAGTGGTGGGGGGTAGAGAGAGAGTGGTGGGGGGTAGAGAGTGGGGGGTAGAGAGAGTGGTGGGGGGTGGAGAGAGTGGTGGGGGGTGGAGAGAGTGGTGGGGGGTAGAGAGAGTGGTGGGGGTAGAGAGAGTGGTGGGGGTAGAGAGAGAGTGGTGGGGGGTAGAGAGAGTGGTGGGGGGTAGAGAGAGTGGTGGGGGGTAGAGAGAGTGGTGGGGGGTAGAGAGAGAGTGGTGGGGGGTAGAGAGAGTGGTGGGGGGTAGAGAGAGTGGTGGGGGGTAGAGAGAGTGGTGGGGGGTAGAGAGAGTGGGGGGTAGAGAGAGTGGTGGGGGGTAGAGAGAGAGTGGTGGGGGGTAGAGAGAGTGGTGGGTGGAGAGAGTGGTGGGGGGTAGAGAGAGAGTGGTGGGGGGTAGAGAGAGTGGTGGGGGGTAGAGAGAGAGTGGTGGGGGGTAGAGAGTGGTGGGGGGTAGAGAGAGTGGTGGGGGGTAGAGAGAGTGGTGGGGGGTAGAGAGAGTGGTGGGGGGTAGAGAGAGTGGTGGGGGGTAGAGAGAGTGGTGGGGGGTAGAGAGAGTGGTGGGGGGTAGAGAAAGTGGGGGGTAGAGAGAGTGGTGGGGGGTAGAGAGAGTGGTGGGGGGTAGAGAGAGTGGTGGGGGGTGGAGAGAGTGGTGGGGGGTAGAGAGAGTGGTGGGGGGGTAGAGAGAGTGGTGGGGGGTAGAGAGAGTGGTGGGGGGTAGAGAGAGTGGTGGGGGGTAGAGAGAGTGGTGGGGGGTAGAGAGAGAGTGGTGGTGGGTGGAGAGAGTGGGGGGGAGAGTCAGTCAGCAGCATCATACTATACTATATACACTACACTATACACTACACTATACACTACACTATACATTACTATACACTACACTATACACTACACTATACACTACACTATACATTACTATACACTACACTATACACTACACTATACATTACTATACACTACACTATACACTACACTACACACTACACAACCATACACTACACTATACACTACACTATACACTACACTATACACTACACTATACATTACTATACACTACACTATACACTACACTATACACTACACTATACATTACTATACACTACACTATACACTACACTATACACTACACTATACACTACACTATACATTACTATACACTACACTATACACTACACTATACACTACACTATACACTACTATACACTACACTATACACTACACTATACACTACACTGTACACTACACTACTATACACTACACTATACACTACTATACACTACACTACACTATACACTACTACACTATACACTACACTATACACTACACTGTACACTACACTATACACTACACTATACACTACACTGTACATTACTATACACTACACTATACACTACACTACACACTACACAACCATACACTACACTATACACTACACTATACATTACTATACACTACACTATACACTACACTATACACTACTATACACTACTATACACTACACTATACACTACACTATACACTACACTGTACACTACACTACTATACACTACACTATACACTACTATACACTACACTACACACTACACTATACACTTTTACACTATACACTACACTATACACTACACTGTACACTACACTATACACTACACTATACACTACACTGTACATTACTATACACTACACTATACACTACACTACACACTACACAACCATACACTACACTATACACTACACTATACATTACTATACACTACACTATACACTACACTACACACTACACAACCATACACTACACTATACACTACACTATACACTACACTCTCTACTGTGTGTGTGTCTGAGTCTCTGTGTGTGGCTGTGTGTGTGTGTCTCTGTGTGTGTGTCTCTGTGTGTCTGTGTGTGTCTCTGTGTGTGTCTCTGTGTCTCTGTGCGTGTCTGTGTGTGTGTCTCTGTGTGTGTCTCTGTGTGTGTCTGTGTGTCTCTGTGTGTGTCTCTGTGTGTGTCTCTGTGTGTGTCTCTGTGTCTGTGTGTGTGTCTGTGTGTGTGTCTCTGTGTGTGTGTGTCTCTGTGTGTGTGTCTCTGTGTGTGTGTCTCTGTTTGTGTCTGTGTGTATGTCTCTGTGAGTGTCTCTGTGTCTCTGTGTCTCTGTGTGTGTCTCTGTGTGTGTCGCTGTGTCTCTGTTTGTGTCTCTGTGTCTCTGTCTCTGTGTCTTTATGTCTCTGTGTCTGTCTCTGTGTGTCTCTGTGTCTGTCTCTGTATGTCTCTGTCTCTGTGTGTGTCTCTGTGTCTCTGTGTGTGTCTCTGTGTCTCTGTGTGTGTCTCTGTGTATGTCTCTGTGTGTGTCTCTGTGTCTCTGTATGTGTCTCTGTGTGTGTCTCTGTGTCTGTGTCTCTGTCTGTGTCTCTGTGTGTGTCTGTGTGTCTCTCTGTGTGTGTCTCTGTGTGTGTCACTGTGTGTGTCACTGTGTGTGTCTGTGTGTCTCTGTGTGTCTCTGTGTCTCTGTCTCTGTGTCTCTTACCCAGCACCACCAAAAGTGATGTCTCTGTAGGACAGCTCCCCACGACTCTCCACTGTCTGTGTGTGTCTCTGTGTGTGTCTGTGTCTCTGTGTGTGTCTGTGTGTCTCTGTGTCTCTGTGTGTGTCTCTGTGTGTGTCTCTGTGTCTCTGTGTGTGTCTGTGTGTCTGTGTCTCTGTCTGTGTCTCTGTGTGTCTGTGTGTGTCTCTGTGTGTGTGTCTCTGTGTCTGTCTCTGCGTCTCTGTGTGTG
>NW_022638730.1:10000-14940 GCF_010993605.1 Petromyzon marinus
AGTGGGTGAGTGAGTGGATGGGTGAGTGAGTGGGTGGGTGGGTGAGAGAGAGGGTGGGTGGGTGAGTGAGTGAGTGGGTGGGTGGGTGGGTGAGTGGGTGAGTGAGTGAGTGAGTGGGTGAGTGAGTGGGTGAGTGAGTGAGTGGGTGGGTGAGTGGGTGAGTGAGTGGGTGAGTGGGTGGGTGAGTGAGTGGGTGAGTGGGTGGGTGAGTGGGTGGGTGAGTGAGTGGGTGAGTGGGTGGGAGAGTGGGTGAGTGAGTGGGTGGGTGGGTGAGTGAGTGGGTGAGTGGGTGGGTGGGTGAGTGAGTGAGTGAGTGGGTGGGTGGGAGGGTGAGTGGGTGGGTGGGTGAGTGGGTGAGTGAGTGAGAGGGTGGGTGGGTGAGTGGGTGGGTGGGTGAGTGGGTGGGTGAGTGGGTGAGTGGGTGGGTGAGTGGGTGAGTGGGTGGGTGGTTGAGTGAGTGAGTGGGTGAGTGGGTGAGTGGGTGGGTGAGTGGGTGGGTGAGTGAGTGAGTGGGTGGGTGAGTGGGTGAGTGGGTGAGTGAGTGGGTGGGTGAGTGGGTGGGTGAGTGAGTGGGTGAGTGGGTGGGTGAGTGAGTGGGTGGGTGGGTGGGTGAGTGGGTGGGTGAGTGAGTGGAGTGAGTGGGTCGGTGGGTGAGTGGGTCGGTGGGTGGGTGGGTGAGTAGGTGGGTGGGTGGGTGAGTGGGTGGGTAGGTGGGTGGGTGAGTGGGTGAGTGAGTGGGTGAGTGGGTGGGTGGTGAGTGGGTGAGTGAGTGGGTGGGTGAGTGAGTGAGTGAGTGGGTGGGTGAGTGAGTGGATGAGTGAGTGGGTGGGTGAGTGAGTGAGTGGGTGGGTGAGTGGGTGGGTGGGTGAGAGAGTGAGTGAGTGGGTGAGTGGGTGGGTGGGTGGGTGAGTGAGTGGGTGAGTGGCTGGGTGAGTGGGTGAGTGAGTGAGTGGGTGAGTGAGTGAGTGGGTGAGTGGGTGAGTGATGTGAGTGAGTTGGTGAGTGGGTGGGTGAGTGGGTGAGTGGGTGAGTGGGTGGGTGAGTGGGTGCGTGGGTGGGTGAGTGGGTGTGTGAGTGAGTGAGTGAGTGGGTGGGTGAGTGAGTGAGTGAGTGGGTGGGTGAGTGAGTGGATGAGTGAGTGGGTGGGTGAGTGAGTGAGTGAGTGGGTGAGTGGGTGAGTGAGTGAGTGAGTGGGTGGGTGAGTGAGTGGGTGAGTGAGTGGGTGAGTGAGTGGGTGGGTGAGTGAGTGGGTGGGTGGGTGAGTGAGTGAGTGAGTGAGGGAGTGGGTGGGTGAGTGAGTGAGTGCGTGGGTGGGTGAGTGAGTGGGTGGGTGGGTGAGTGGGTGGGTGGGTGAGTGGGTGGGTGGGTGGGTGAGTGGGTGGGTGGGTGAGTGAGTGAGTGGGTGAGTGAGTGAGGGAGTGAGTGAGTGAGTGAGTGGGTGGGTGGGTGGGTGAGTGGGTGGGTGGGTGAGTGGGTTAGTGGGTGGGTGAGTGAGTGAGTGGGTGGGTGGGTGAGTGGGTGGGTGGGTGGGTGAGTGAGTGAGTGGGTGAGTGGGTGGGTGAGTGGGTGAGTGGGTGGGTGGGTGAGTGGGTTAGTGGGTGGGTGATTGAGTGAGTGGGTGGGTGGGTGAGTGGGTGGGTGGGTGAGTGAGTGAGTGAGTGGGTGAGTGGGTTAGTGAGTGGGTGGGTGGGTGAGTGAGTGAGTGGGTTAGTGAGTGGGTGGGTGGGTGAGTGAGTGAGTGGGTGGGTGGGTGAGTGGGTGGGTGAGTGAGTGAGTGAGTGGGTGAGTGAGTGGGTGAGTGAGTGAGTGAGTGGGTTAGTGAGTGGGTGGGTGGGTGAGTGAGTGAGTGGGTGAGTGGGTGAGTGGGTGAGTGAGTGAGTGGGTGGGTGGGTTAGTGAGTGGGTGGGTGGGTGAGTGAGTGAGTGGGTGAGTGGGTGAGTGGGTTGGTGGGTGAGAAGGTGAGTGGGTGGGTGGGTGGGTGAGTGGGTGGGTGGGTGAGTGAGTGAGTGGGTGGTGTGAGTGAGTGGGTTAGTGAGTGGGTGGGTGGGTGAGTGGGTGAGTGGGTGGGTGAGTGGGTTAGTGGGTGAGTGGGTGAGTGGGTGAGTGGGTGAGTGGGTGAGTGAGTGAGTGGGTGAGTGAGTGAGTGAGTGGGTGGGTGGGTGGGTGAGTGGGTGGGTGGGTGGGTGAGTGGGTGGGTGGGTGAGTGGGTGGGTGAGTGGGTGGGTGAGTGAGTGAGTGGGTGAGTGGGTGGATGAGTGAGTGGGTGGGTGGGTGGGTGATGTGATGTGAGTGAGTCAGTGAGTCAGTGAGTCAGTGGGTGAGTGGATGAGTGAGTGAGTGAGTGGGTGGATGAGTGAGTGGGTGGGTGAGTGGGTGGGTGAGTGGGTGGGTGAGTGGGTGGGTGGGTGGGTGAGTGGGTTAGTGGGTGGGTGAGTGAGTGAGTGGGTGGGTGGGTGAGTGGGTGGGTGGGTGGGTGAGTGAGTGAGTGGGTGAGTGGGTTAGTGAGTGGGTGGGTGGGTGAGTGAGTGAGTGGGTTAGTGAGTGGGTGGGTGGGTGAGTGAGTGAGTGGGTGAGTGGGTGAGTGGGTGGGTGAGTGGGTGGGTGAGTGAGTGAGTGAGTGGGTGAGTGAGTGGGTGGGTGAGTGAGTGAGTGAGTGGGTTAGTGAGTGGGTGGGTGGGTGGGTGAGTGAGTGAGTGGGTGAGTGGGTGAGTGGGTGAGTGAGTGAGTGAGTGGGTGGGTTAGTGAGTGGGTGGGTGGGTGAGTGAGTGAGTGGGTGAGTGGGTGAGTGGGTGGGTGGGTGAGAAGGTGAGTGGGTGGGTGGGTGGGTGAGTGGGTGGGTGGGTGAGTGAGTGAGTGGGTGGGTGAGTGAGTGGGTTAGTGAGTGGGTGGGTGGGTGAGTGGGTGAGTGGGTGGGTGAGTGGGTTAGTGGGTGAGTGAGTCAGTGGGTGAGTGGATGAGTGGGTGAGTGAGTGAGTGGGTGAGTGAGTGGGTGGGTGAGTGAGTGAGTGAGTGGGTGGGTGGGTGGCTGAGTGAGTGGGTGAGTGGGTGAGTGGGTGGGTGGGTGAGTGGGTTAGTGGGTGGGTGAGTGGGTGGGTGAGTGAGTGAGGGACGTGGGTGAGTGAGTGGGTGAGTGGGTGGGTTGCTGGGTGAGTGAGGGAGTGGGTAGGTGGGTGGGTGAGTGAGTGGGTGGGTGAGTGGGTGAGTGAGTGGGTGGGTGAGTGGGTGGATGGGTGAGTGGGTGGGTGAGTGGGTGAGTGGGTGAGTGGGTGAGTGAGTGGGTGGGTGAGTGAGTGGGTGGGTGAGTGAGTGAGTGGGTGAGTGGGTGGGTGGGTGGGTGAGTGAGTGGGTGGGTGGGTGAGTGGGTGAGTGAGTGAGTGGGTGAGTGGGTGAGTGAGTGGGTGAGTGAGTGAGTGGGTGGGTGGGTGAGTGAGTGGATGAGTGAGTGGGTGGGTGAGTGATGTGAGTGAGTGGGTGAGTGGGTGAGTGGGTGAGTGAGTGAGTGGGTGGGTGAGTGAGTGGGTGAGTGAGTGGGTGGGTGAGTGAGTGGGTGGGTGGGTGAGTGAGTGAGTGAGGGAGTGGGTGGGTGAGTGAGTGAGTGAGTGCGTGGGTGGGTGAGTGAGTGGGTGGGTGGGTGAGTGGGTGGGTGGGTGAGTGGGTGGGTGGGTGAGTGGGTGGGTGGGTGAGTGAGTGAGTGGGTGAGTGAGTGAGGGAGTGAGTGAGTGAGTGGGTGGGTGGGTGGGTGGGTGAGTGGGTGGGTGGGTGAGTGGGTTAGTGGGTGGGTGAGTGAGTGAGTGGTGGATGGGTGAGTGGGTTAGTGGGTGAGTGAGTCGGTGGGTGAGTGGGTGGGTGGGTGGGTGAGTGGGTGGGTGGGTGAGTGGGTTAGTGGGTGGGTGAGTGAGTGAGTGGTGGGTGGGTGAGTGGGTGGGTGGGTGGGTGAGTGAGTGAGTGAGTGGGTGAGTGGGTTAGTGAGTGGGTGGGTGGGTGAGTGAGTGAGTGGGTTAGTGACGTGGGTGGGTGGGTGAGTGAGTGAGTGGGTGAGTGGGTGAGTGGGTGGGTGAGTGGGTGGGTGAGTGAGTGAGTGAGTGGGTGAGTGAGTGGGTGAGTGAGTGAGTGAGTGGGTTAGTGAGTGGGTGGGTGGGTGAGTGAGTGAGTGGGTGAGTGGGTGAGTGGGTGAGTGAGTGAGTGAGTGGGTGGGTGGGTTAGTGAGTGGGTGGGTGGGTGGGTGAGTGAGTGAGTGGGTGAGTGGGTGAGTGGGTGGGTGGGTGAGAAGGTGAGTGGGTGGGTGGGTGGGTGATTGGGTGGGTGGGTGAGTGAGTGAGTGGGTGGGTGAGTGAGTGGGTTAGTGAGTGGGTGGGTGGGTGAGTGGGTGAGTGGGTGGGTGAGTGGGTTAGTGGGTGAGTGGGTGAGTGGGTGAGTGGGTGAGTGAGTGAGTGGGTGAGTGAGTGCGTGAGTGGGTGGGTGGGTGGGTGAGTGGGTGGGTGGGTGGGTGGGTGAGTGGGTGGGTGGGTGAGTGGGTGGGTGGGTGGGTGAGTGGGTGGGTGAGTGGGTGGGTGAGTGAGTGAGTGGGTGAGTGGGTGGATGAGTGAGTGGGTGGGTGGGTGGTGAGTGAGTGAGTGAGTCAGTGAGTCAGTGAGTCAGTGGGTGAGTGGATGAGTGAGTGAGTGAGTGGGTGGATGAGTGAGTGGGTGGGTGGGTGAGTGGGTGGGTGAGTGGGTGGGTGAGTGGGTGGGTGAGTGGGTGGGTGGGTGGGTGAGTGGGTTAGTGGGTGGGTGAGTGAGTGAGTGGGTGGGTGGGTGAGTGGGTGCGTGGGTGAGTGAGTGAGTGGGTGAGTGGGTGAGTGAGTGGGTGGGTGGGTGAGTGAGTGAGTGGGTTAGTGAGTGGGTGGGTGGGTGAGTGAGTGAGTGGGTGAGTGGGTGAGTGGGTGGGTGAGTGGGTGGGTG
>NW_022638731.1:0-14903 GCF_010993605.1 Petromyzon marinus
CTGATTAAAAAGGCTTATTTCAGCAACTTAGACTTATTAAATAGCCTTATTTCAGCAAATTAGACTTATTAAATAGGCTTATTTCAGCAACTTATGCTTATTAAATATACTTATTTCAGCAACTTAGGCTTATTAAATAGGCTTATTTCAGCAACTTAGACTTATTAAATAGCCTTATTTCAGCAACTTAGGCTTATTAAATAGGCTTATTTCAGCAACTTAGGCTTATTAAATCGCCTTATTTCAGCAACTTAGACTTATTAAATAGGCTTATTTCAGCAACTTAGGCTTATTAAATAGGCTTATTCAGCAACTTAGGCTTATTAAATAGGCTTATTAAATAGGCTTATTTCAGCAACTTAGGCTTATTAAATAGGCTTATTCAGCAACTTAGGCTTATTAAATAGGCTCATTCAATACTTATTAAATAGGCTTATTAAACAGGCTTATTAAATAGACTTATTAAATAGGCTCAATAAATAGGCTTATTAAATAGGCCTATTAAATAGGCTTATTAAATAGGCTTATTTCATCAACTTAGACTTATTAAATAGGCCTATTAAATAGGCTTGTTAAATAGGCTTATTAAATAGGCTTATTTCAGCAACTTAGGCTTATTAAATAGCCTAATTAAGTAGGCTTATTTCAGCAACTTTGGCTTATTAAATAGGCTTATTTCAGCAACTTACGCTGATTAAAAAGGCTTATTTCAGCAACTTAGACTTATTAAATAGCCTTATTTCAGCAAATTAGACTTATTAAATAGGCTTATTTCAGCAACTTATGCTTATTAAATATACTTATTTCAGCAACTTAGGCTTATTAAATAGGCTTATTTCAACAACTTAGACTTATTAAATAGCCTTATTTCAGCAACTTAGGCTTATTAAATAGGCTTATTTCAGCAACTTAGGCTTATTAAATCGCCTTATTTCAGCAACTTAGACTTATTAAATAGGCTTATTTCAGCAACTTAGGCTTATTAAATAGGCTTATTCAGCAACTTAGGCTTATTAAATAGGCTTATTAAATAGGCTTATTTCAGCAACTTAGGCTTATTAAATAGGCTTATTCAGCAACTTAGGCTTATTAAATAGGCTCATTCAATACTTATTAAATAGGCTTATTAAACAGGCTTATTAAATAGACTTATTAATTAGGCTTATTAAATAGGCTTATTAAATAGACTTATTAAATAGGCTTATTAAATAGGCTTATTAAATAGGCTTATTAAATAGGCTCAATAAATAGGCTTATTAAATAGGCTTATTAAATATGCTTATTAAATAGACTTATTAAATAGGCGTATTAAATAGGCTTATTAAATAGACTTATTAAATAGCCTCATTAAATAGGCTTATTTTAGCAACTTAGCCTTATAAAATAGGCTTATTTCATCAACTTATGCTTATTAAATAGCCTTATTAAACAGGTTTATTTCAGCAACTTAGGCTTATTAAATAGCATTTTTTAATATGTTTATTTCAGCAACTTAGACTTATTAAATATACCTTTTTAAATAGTCTTAGTTCAGAAACTTAGGCTTATTAAATAGGCTTATTTCAGCAACTTAGGCTCATTAAATAGCCTTATTAAATAGGCTTATTTCAGCAACTTAGGCTTATTAAATAGCCTTATTAAATAGGCTTATTTTAGCAACTTAGACTTATTAAAACGACTTATTAAATAGACATTTCAGCAACTTAGGCTCATCAAATATGCTTATGAAATATGCTTATTTCTGCAACTTAGACTTATTAGATAGGCCTATTAAATAGGCTTATTTCAGCAACTTAGGCTTATTAAATAGGCTTATTTCAGTAACTTGGGCTTATTAAATAGGCTTATTTCAGCAACTTAGACTTATTAAATAGCCTTATTTCAGCAACTTACGCTTATTAAATAGGCTTATTTCAGCAACTTAGGCTTATTAATAGCCTTATTAAGTAGGCTTATTTCAGCAACTTGGGCTTATTAAATAGGCTTATTTCAGCAACTTACGCTGATTAAAAAGGCTTATTTCAGCAACTTAGGCTTATTAAATAGGCTTATTTCAGCAACTTGGGCTTATTAAATAGGCTTATTTCAGCAACTTAGACTTATTAAATAGCCTTATTTCAGCAACTTAGACTTATTAAATAGGCTTATTTCAGCAACTTATGCTTATTAAATATACTTATTTCAGCAACTTAGGCTTATTAAATAGGCTTATTTCAGCAACTTAGACTTATTAAATAGCCTTATTTCAGCAACTTATGCTTATTAAATAGGCTTATTTCAGCAACTTAGGCTTATTAAAGAGCCTTATTTCAGCAACTTAGACTTATTAAATAGGCTTATTTCAGCAACTTAGGCTTATTAAATAGGCTCATTCAATACTTGTTAAATAGGCTTATTAAACAGGCTTATTAAATAGACTCATTAAATAGGCTCATTAAATAGGCTTATTAAATAGGCTTATTAATTAGGCTTATTAAATAGGCTTATTAAATAGACTTATTAAATAGGCTTATTAAATAGGCTCAATAAATAGGCTTATTAAATAGGCTCAATGAATAGGCTTATTAAATAGGCTCAATAAATAGGCTTATTAAATAGGCTAATTAAATAGGCTTATTAAAAAGGCTTATTAAATAGACTTATTAAATAGGCTCATTAAATACTTATTAAATAGGTTTATTAAATAGGCGTATTAAATAGGCTTATTAAATAGGCTTATTAAATAGGCTTATTAAATAGGCTTATTAAATAGGCTTATTAAATAGACTTATTAAATAGCCTCATTAAATAGGCTTATTTTAGCAACTTAGGCTTATTAAATAGACTTATTAAATAGGCTTATTAAATAGGCTCAATAAATAGGCTTATTAAATAGGCTCAATAAATAGGCTTATTAAATAGGCTCAATAAATAGGCATATTAAATAGGCTCATTAAATACTTATTAAATAGGCTTATTAAATAGACTTATCAAATAGACTTATTAAATAGGCTTATTAAATAGACTTATTAAATAGGCTTATTAAAAAGGCTTATTAAATAGACTTATTAAATAGGCTCATTAAATACTTATTAAATATGTTTATTAAATAGGCGTATTAAATAGGCCTATTAAATAGGCTTGTTAAATAGGCTTATTAAATAGGCTTATTTCAGCAACTTAGGCTTATTAAATAGCCTAATTAAGTAGGCTTATTTCAGCAACTTTGCCTTATTAAATAGGCTTATTTCAGCAACTTACGCTGATTAAAAAGGCTTATTAAATAGGCTTATTTCAGCAACTTAGACTTATTAAAACGACTTATTAAATAGACATTTCAGCAACTTAGGCTCATCAAATATGCTTATGAAATATGCTTATTTCTGCAACTTAGACTTATTAGATAGGCCTATTAAATAGGCTTAATTCAGCAACTTAGGCTTATTAAATAGGCTTATTTCAGCAACTTGGGCTTATTAAATAGGCTTATTTCAGCAACTTAGACGTATTAAATAGCCTTATTTCAGCAACTTACGCTTATTAAATAGGCTTATTTCAGCAACTTAGGCTTATTAAATAGCCTTATTAAGTAGGCTTATTTCAGCAACTTGGGCTTATTAAATAGGCTTATTTCAGCAACTTACGCTGATTAAAAAGGCTTATGTCAGCAACTTAGGCTTATTAAATAGGCTTATTTCAGCAACTTGGGCTTATTAAATAGGCTTATTTCAGCAACTTAGACTTATTAAATAGCCTTATTTCAGCAACTTAGACTTATTAAATAGGCTTATTTCAGCAACTTATGCTTATTAAATATACTTATTTCAGCAACTTAGGCTTATTAAATAGGCTTATTTCAGCAACTTAGACTTATTAAATAGCCTTATTTCAGCAACTTATGCTTATTAAATAGGCTTATTTCAGCAACTTAGGCTTATTAAAGAGCCTTATTTCAGCAACTTAGACTTATTAAATCGGCTTATTTCAGCAACTTAGACTTATTAAATAGGCTCATTCAATACTTGTTAAATAGGCTTATTAAACAGGCTTATTAAATAAACTCATTAAATAGGCTCATTAAATAGGCTTATTAAATAGGCTTATTAATTAGGCTTATTAAATAGGCTTATTAAATAGACTTATTAAATAGGCTTATTAAATAGGCTCAATAAATAGGCTTATTAAATAGGCTCAATGAATAGGCTTATTAAATAGGTTTATTAAATAGGCGTATTATATAGGCTTATTAAATAGGCTTATTAAATAGGCTTATTAAATAGACTTATTAAATAGCCTCATTAAATAGGCTTATTTTAGCAACTTAGGCTTATTAAATAGACTTATTAAATAGGCTTATTAAATAGGCTCAATAAATAGGCTTATTAAATAGGCTCAATAAATAGGCTTATTAAATAGGCTCAATAAATAGGCATATTAAATAGGCTCATTAAATACTTATTAAATAGGCTTTTTAAATAGACTTATCAAATAGACTTATTAAATAGGCTTATTAAATAGACTTATTAAATAGGCTTATTAAAAAGGCTTATTAAATAGACTTATTAAATAGGCTCATTAAATACTTATTAAATATGTTTATTAAATAGGCGTATTAAATAGGCCTATTAAATAGGCTTGTTAAATAGGCTTATTAAATAGGCTTATTTCAGCAACTTAGGCTTATTAAATAGCCTAATTAAGTAGGCTTATTTCAGCAACTTTGGCTTATTAAATAGGCTTATTTCAGCAACTTATGCTGATTAAAAAGGCTTATTTCAGCAACTTAGGCTTATTAAATAGCCTTATTTCAGCAACTTAGACTTATTAAATAGGCTTATTTCAGCAACTTAGGCTTATTAAATAGGCTTATTCAGCAACTTAGGCTTATTAAATAGGCTTATTAAATAGGCTTATTTCAGCAACTTAGGCTTATTAAATAGGCTTATTCAGCAACTTAGGCTTATTAAATAGGCTCATTCAATACTTATTAAATAGGCTTATTAAACAGGCTTATTAAATAGACTCATTAAATAGGCTCAATAAATAGGCTTATTAAATAGGCTTATTAATTAGGCTTATTAAATAGGCTTATTAAATAGACTTATTAAATAGGCTCATTAAATAGGCTCAATAAATAGGCTTATTAAATAGGCTTATTAAATAGGCTTATTAAATAGGCTTATTAAATAGGCTCAATAAATAGGCTTATTAAATAGGCTTATTAAATATGCTTATTAAATAGACTTATTAAATAGGCGTATTAAATAGGCTTATTAAATAGACTTATTAAATAGCCTCATTAAATAGGCTTATTTTAGCAACTTAGGCTTATAAAATAGGCTTATTTCATCAACTTATGCTTATTAAATAGCCTTATTAAACAGGTTTATTTCAGCAACTTAGGCTTATTAAATAGCATTTTTAAATATGTTTATTTCAGCAACTTAGACATTAAATATACCTTTTTAAATAGGCTTAGTTCAGAAACTTAGGCTTATTAAATAGGCTTATTTCAGCAACTTAGTCGCATTAAATAGCCTTATTAAATAGGCTTATTTCAGCAACTTAGGCTTATTAAATAGCCTTATTAAATAGGCTTATTTTAGCAACTTAGACTTATTAAAACGACTTATTAAATAGACATTTCAGCAAATTAGGCTCATCAAATATGCTTATGAAATATGCTTATTTCTGCAACTTAGACTTATTAGATAGGCCTATTACATAGGCTTATTTCAGCAACTTAGGCTTATTAAATAGGCTTATTTCAGCAACTTGGGCTTATTAAATAGGCTTATTTCAGCAACTTAGACTTATTAAATAGCCTTATTTCAGCAACTTACGCTTATTAAATAGGCTTATTTCAGCAACTTAGGCTTATTAAATAGCCTTATTAAGTAGGCTTATTTCAACAACTTGGGCTTATTAAATAGGCTTATTTCAGCAACTTACGCTGATTAAAAAGGCTTATTTCAGCAACTTAGGCTTATTAAATAGGCTTATTTCAGCAACTTGGGCTTATTAAATAGGCTTATTTCAGCAACTTAGACTTATTAAATAGCCTTATTTCAGCAACTTAGACTTATTAAATAGGCTTATTTCAGCAACTTATGCTTATTAAATATACTTATTTCAGCAACTTAGGCTTATTAAATAGGCTTATTTCAGCAACTTAGACTTATTAAATAGCCTTATTTCAGCAACTTATGCTTATTAAATAGGCTTATTTCAGCAACTTAGGCTTATTAAATAGCCTTATTTCAGCAACTTAGACTTATTAAATAGGCTTATTTCAGCAACTTAGGCTTATTAAATAGGCTAATTAAATAGGCTTATTAAAAAGGCTTATTAAATAGACTTATTAAATAGGCTCATTAAATACTTATTAAATAGGTTTATTAAATAGGCGTATTAAATAGGCTTATTAAATAGGCTTATTAAATAGGCTTAATAAATAGACTTATTAAATAGCCTCATTAAATAGGCTTATTTTAGCAACTTAGGCTTAATAAATAGACTTATTAAATAGGCTTATTAAATAGGCTCAATAAATAGGCTTATTAAATAGGCTCAATAAATAGGCTTATTAAATAGGCTCAATAAATAGGCATATTAAATAGGCTCATTAAATACTTATTAAATAGGCTTTTTAAATAGACTTATCAAATAGACTTATTAAATGGGCTTATTAAATAGACTTATTAAATAGGCTTATTAAAAAGGCTTATTAAATAGACTTATTAAATAGGCTCATTAAATACTTATTAAATATGTTTATTAAATAGGCGTATTAAATAGGCCTATTAAATAGGCTTGTTAAATAGGCTTATTAAATAGGCTTATTTCAGCAACTTAGGCTTATTAAATAGCCTAATTAAGTAGGCTTATTTCAGCAACTTTGGCTTATTAAATAGGCTTATTTCAGCAACTTACGCTGATTAAAAAGGCTTATTTCAGCAACTTAGACTTATTAAATAGCCTTATTTCAGCAAATTAGACTTATTAAATAGGCTTATATCAGCAACTTATGCTTATTAAATATACTTATTTCAGCAACTTAGGCTTATTAAATAGGCTTATTTCAGCAACTTAGACTTATTAAATAGCCTTATTTCAGCAACTTAGGCTTATTAAATAGGCTTATTTCAGCAACTTAGGCTTATTAAATAGCCTTATTTCAGCAACTTAGACTTATTAAATAGGCTTATTTCAGCAACTTAGGCTTATTAAATAGGCTTATTCAGCAACTTAGGCTTATTAAATAGGCTTATTAAATAGGCTTATTTCAGCAACTTAGGCTTATTAAATAGGCTTATTCAGCAACTTAGGCTTATTAAATAGGCTCAGTCAATACTTATTAAATAGGCTTATTAAACAGGCTTATTAAATAGACTCATTAAATAGGCTCAATAAATAGGCTTATTAAATAGGCTCATTCAATACTTATTAAATAGGCTTATTAAACAGGCTTATTAAATAGACTCATTAAATAGGCTCAATAAATAGGCTTATTAAATAGGCTTATTAATTAGGCTTATTAAATAGGCTTATTAAATAGACTTATTAAATAGCCTCATTAAATAGGCTTATTTTAGCAACTTAGGCTTATAAAATAGGCTTATTTCATCAACTTATGCTTATTAAATAGCCTTATTAAACTGGTTTATTTCAGCAACTTAGGCTTATTAAATAGCATTTTTAAATATGTTTATTTCAGCAACTTAGACTTATTAAATATACCTTTTTAAATAGGCTTAGTTCAGAAACTTAGGCTTATTAAATAGGCTTATTTCAGCAACTTAGTCGCATTAAATAGCCTTATTAAATAGGCTTATTTCAGCAACTTAGGCTTATTAAATAGCCTTATTAAATAGGCTTATTTTAGCAACTTAGACTTATTAAAACGACTTATTAAATAGACATTTCAGCAACTTAGGCTCATCAAATATGCTTATGAAATATGCTTATTTCTGCAACTTAGACTTATTAGATAGGCCTATTAAATAGGCTTATTTCAGCAACTTAGGCTTATTAAATAGGCTTATTTCAGCAACTTGGGCTTATTAAATAGGCTTATTTCAGCAACTTAGACTTATTAAATAGCCTTATTTCAGCAACTTACGCTTATTAAATAGGCTTATTTCAGCAACTTAGGCTTATTAAATAGCCTTATTAAGTAGGCTTATTTCAACAACTTGGGCTTATTAAATAGGCTTATTTCAGCAACTTACGCTGATTAAAAAGGCTTATTTCAGCAACTTAGGCTTATTAAATAGGCTTATTTCAGCAACTTGGGCTTATTAAATAGGCTTATTTCAGCAACTTAGACTTATTAAATAGCCTTATTTCAGCAACTTATGCTTATTAAATAGGCTTATTTCAGCAACTTAGGCTTATTAAATAGCCTTATTTCAGCAACTTAGACTTATTAAATAGGCTTATTTCAGCAACTTAGGCTTATTAAATAGGCTCATTCAATACTTGTTAAATAGGTTTATTAAACAGGCTTATTAAATAGGCTTATTAATTAGGCTTATTAAATAGGCTTATTAAATAGGCTTATTAAATAGGCTAATTAAATAGGCTCAATAAATAGGCTTATTAAATAGGCTCAATGAATAGGCTTATTAAATAGGCTCAATAAATAGGCTTATTAAATAGGCTCATTAAATACTTATTAAATAGGCTTAACAAATAGACTTATTAAATAGACTTATTAAATAGGCTTATTAAATAGGTTTATTAAATAGGCTTATTAAAAAGGCTTATTAAATAGACTTATTAAATAGGCTAATTAAATACTTATTAAATAGGTTTATTAAATAGGCGTATTAAATAGGCTTATTAAATAGGCTTATTGAATAGACTTATTAAATAGGCTCAATAAATAGGCTTATTAAATAGGCTTATTAAATAGGCTCAATAAATAGGCTTATTAAATAGGCTTATTAATTAGGCTTATTAAATAGGCTTATTTCAGCAACTTAGGCTTATTAAATAGCCTTATTTCAGCAACTTAGACTTATTAAATAGGCTTATTTCAGCAACTTAGGCTTATTAAATAGGCTCATTCAATACTTGTTAAATAGGTTTATTAAATAGGCGTATTAAACAGGCTTATTAAATAGACTCATTAAATAGGCTCATTAAATAGGCTTATTAAATAGGCGTATTAATTAGGCTTATTAAATAGGCTTATTAAATAGACTTATTAATTAGGCTTATTAAATAGGCTCAATAAATAGGCTCAATGAATAGGCTTATTAAATAGGCTCAATAAATAGGCTTATTAAATAGGCTCATTAAATAGGCTTATTAAATAGGTTTATTAAATAGGCTTATTAAAAAGGCTTATTAAATAGACTTATTAAATAGGCCCATTAAATACTTATTAAATAGGTTTATTAAATAGGCGTATTAAATAGGCTTATTAAATAGGCTTATTAAATAGGCTTATTAAATAGACTTATTAAATAGCCTCATTAAATAGGCTTATTTTAGCAACTTAGGCTTATTAAATAGGCTTATTTCAGCAACTTAGGCTTATTAAATAGCGTTATTTCAGCAACTTAGACTTATTAAATAGGCTTATTCAGCAACTTAGGCTTATTAAATAGCCTTATTAAATAGGCTTATTTCAGCTATTAGGCTTATTAAATAGGCTTATTTCAGCAACTTAGGCTTATTAAATAGGCTTATTCAGCAACGTAGGCTTATTAAATAGGCTTATTTCAGCAACTTAGACTTATTAAATAGGCCTATTAAATAGGCTTATTAAAAAGACGTATTAAATAGGCTCATTAAATAGGCTTATTTTAGCAACTTAGGCTTATTAAATAGGTTTATTTCAGCAACTTAGACTTATTAAATAGCCTTTTTAAAAAGGCTTATTTCAGCAACTTAGGCTTATTAAATAAGCTTATTTCAGCAACTTATGCTTATTAAATAGCCCTATTAAACAGGTTTATTTCAGCAACTTAGGCTTATTAAATAGCATTTTTAAATAGATTTATTTCAGCAACTTAGGCTTATTAAATAGTCTTATTTCAGCAACTTAGGCTCATTAAATAGCCTTATTAAATAGGCTTATTCAGCAACTTAGGCTTATTAAATAGCCTTATTAAATAGGCTTATTTCAGCAACTTAGACTTATTAAATAGGCTTATTCAGCAACTTAGGCTTATTAAATAGCCTTATTAAATAGGCTTATTTCAGCAACTTAGGCTTATTAAATAGGCTTATTTCAGCAACTTAGGCTTATTAAATAGGCTTATTCAGCAACTTAGGCTTATTAAATAGGCTTATTTCAGCAACTTAGACTTATTAAATAGGCCTATTAAATAGGCTTATTAAATAGGCTTAACAAATAGACTTATTAAATAGACTTATTAAATAGGCTTATTAAATAGGTTTATTAAATAGGCTTATTAAAAAGGCTTATTAAATAGACTTATTAAATAGGCTAATTAAATACTTATTAAATAGGTTTATTAAATAGGCGTATTAAATAGGCTTATTAAATAGGCTTATTGAATAGACTTATTAAATAGGCTCAATAAATAGGCTTATTAAATAGGCTTATTAAATAGGCTCAATAAATAGGCTTATTAAATAGGCTTATTAATTAGGCTTATTAAATAGGCTTATTTCAGCAACTTAGGCTTATTAAATAGCCTTATTTCAGCAACTTAGACTTATTAAATAGGCTTATTTCAGCAACTTAGGCTTATTAAATAGGCTCATTCAATACTTGTTAAATAGGTTTATTAAATAGGCGTATTAAACAGGCTTATTAAATAGACTCATTAAATAGGCTCATTAAATAGGCTTATTAAATAGGCTTATTAATTAGGCTTATTAAATAGGCTTATTAAATAGACTTATTAATTAGGCTTATTAAATAGGCTCAATAAATAGGCTCAATGAATAGGCTTATTAAATAGGCTCAATAAATAGGCTTATTAAATAGGCTCATTAAATAGGCTTATTAAATAGGTTTATTAAATAGGCTTATTAAAAAGGCTTATTAAATAGACTTATTAAATAGGCCCATTAAATACTTATTAAATAGGTTTATTAAATAGGCGTATTAAATAGGCTTATTAAATAGGCTTATTAAATAGGCTTATTAAATAGACTTATTAAATAGCCTCATTAAATAGGCTTATTTTAGCAACTTAGGCTTATTAAATAGGCTTATTTCAGCAACTTAGGCTTATTAAATAGCGTTATTTCAGCAACTTAGGCTTATTAAATAGGCTTATTCAGCAACTTAGGCTTATTAAATAGGCTTATTTCAGCAACTTAGACTTATTAAATAGGCCTATTAAATAGGCTTATTAAAAAGACGTATTAAATAGGCTTATTCAGCAACTTAGGCTTATTAAATAGCCTTATTAAATAGGCTTATTTCAGCAACTTAGGCTTATTAAATAGGCTTATTTCAGCAACTTAGGCTTATTAAATAGGCTTATTCAGCAACTTAGGCTTATTAAATAGGCTTATTTCAGCAACTTAGACTTATTAAATAGGCCTATTAAATAGGCTTATTAAAAAGACGTATTAAATAGGCTCATTAAATAGGCTTATTTTAGCAACTTAGGCTTATTAAATAGGTTTATTTCAGCAACTTAGACTTATTAAATAGCCTTTTTAAAAAGGCTTATTTCAGCAACTTAGGCTTATTAAATAAGCTTATTTCAGCAACTTATGCTTATTAAATAGCCCTATTAAACAGGTTTATTTCAGCAACTTAGGCTTATTAAATAGCATTTTTAAATAGATTTATTTCAGCAACTTAGGCTTATTAAATAGTCTTATTTCAGCAACTTAGGCTCATTAAATAGCCTTATTAAATAGGCTTATTCAGCAACTTAGGCTTATTAAATAGCCTTATTAAATAGGCTTATTTCAGCAACTTAGACTTATTAAATAGGCTTATTCAGCAACTTAGGCTTATTAAATAGCCTTATTAAATAGGCTTATTTCAGCAACTTAGGCTTATTAAATAGGCTTATTTCAGCAACTTAGGCTTATTAAATAGGCTTATTCAGCAACTTAGGCTTATTAAATAGGCTTATTTCAGCAACTTAGACTTATTAAATAGGCCTATTAAATAGGCTTATTAAATAGACTTATTAAATAAGCTCAATAAATAGGCTTATTAAAGAGGCTTATTAAATAGGCTCAATAAATAGGCTTATTAAACAGGCTCATTAAATACTTATTAAATAGACTTATTAAATCGGCTTATTAAATAGGCTCAATAAATAGGCTTATTAAATAGGCTTATTAAATAGGCTCAATAAATAGGCTTATTAAATAGGCTCAATAAATAGGCTTATTAAATAGGCTCATTAAATACTTATTAAATAGGCTTATTAAATAGACTTATTAAATAGACTTATTAAATAGGCTTATTAAATAGACTTATTAAAGAGGCTTATTAAAAAGGCTTATTAAATAGACTTATTAAATAGGCTCATTAAATACTTATTAAATATGTTTATTAAATAGGCGTATTAAATAGGCTTATAAAATAGGCTTATTAAATAGGCTTATAAAATAGGCTTATTAAATAGACTAATTAAATAGCCTCATTAAATAGGCTTATTTTAGCAACTTAGGCTTATTAAATAGGTTTATTTCAGCAACTTAGACTTATTAAAGAGCCTTTTTAAATAGGCTTATTTCAGCAACTTAGGCTTATTAAATAAGCTTATTTCAGCAACTTATGCTTATTAAATAGCCCTATTAAACAGGTTTATTTCAGCAACTTAGGCTTATTAAATAGGCTTATTCAGCAACTTAGGCTTATTAAATAGGCTTATTAAATAGGCTTATTTCAGCAACTTAGGCTTATTAAATAGGCTTATTCAGCAACTTAGGCTTATTTAATAGGCTCATTCAATACTTATTAAATAGGCTTATTAAACAGGCTTATTAAATAGACTCATTAAATAGGCTCAATAAATAGGCTTATTAAATAGGCTTATTAATTAGGCTTATTAAATAGGCATATTAAATAGACTTATTAAATAGGCTTATTAAATAGGCTCAATAAATAGGCTTATTAAATAGGCTTATTAAATAGGCTTATTAAATAGGCTTATTAAATAGGCTCAATAAATAGGCTTATTAAATAGGCTTATTAAATATGCTTATTAAATAGACTTATTAAATAGGCGTATTAAATAGGCCTATTAAATAGACTTATTGAATAGCCTCATTAAATAGGCTTATTTTAGCAACTTAGGCTTATTAAATAGGCTTATTTCAGCAACTTAGGCTTATAAAATAGGCTTATTTCATCAACTTATGCTTATTAAATAGCCTTATTAAACAGGTTTATTTCAGCAACTTAGGCTTATTAAATAGCATTTTTAAATATGTTTATTTCAGCAATTTAGACTTATTAAATACACCTTTTTAAATAGGCTTAGTTCAGAAACTTAGGCTTATTAAATAGGCTTATTTCAGCAACTTAGGCTCATTAAATAGCCTTATTAAATAGGCTTATTTCAGCAACTTAGGCTTATTAAATAGCCTTATTAAATAGGATTATTTCAGCAACTTAGACTTATTAAATAGGTTTATTCAGCAACTTAGGCTTATTAAATAGCCTTATTCAACAACTTAGGCGTATTAAATAGGCTTATTTCTGCAACTTAGACTTATTAAATAGGCCTATTAAATAGGCTTATTAAATAGGCTTATTTCAGCAACTTAGACTTATTAAATAGGCCTATTAAATAGGCTTATTAAATAGACTTATTAAATAGGCTCATTAAATACTTATTAAATAGGCTTATTAAATAGGCTTATTAAATAGACTTATTAAATAGGCTCAATAAATAGGCTTATTAAATAGGCTTATTAAATAGGCTCAATAAATAGGCTTATTAAATAGGCTTATTAAATAGATTTATTAAATAGGCTTATTAAATAGGCTCAATAAATAGGCTTATTAAATAGGCTCAATAAATAGGCTTATTAAATAGGCTCAATAAATAGGCTTATTAAATAGGCTCAATAAATAGGCTTATTAAATAGGCTCATTAAATACTTATTAAATAGGCTTATTAAATAGACTTATTAAATAGACTTATTAAATAGGCTTATTAAATAGCCTAATTAAATAGGCTTATTTTAGCAACTTAGGATTATTTAATAGGTTTATTTCAGCTACTTAGACTTATTAGATAGGCTTATTTCAGCAACTTAGACTTATTAAATAGGCCTATTAAATAGGCTTATTAAATAGGCTTATTTCAGCAACTTAGACTTATTAAATAGGCCTATTAAATAGGCTTATTAAATAGACTTATTAAATAGGCTCATTAAATACTTATTAAATAGGCTTATTAAATAGGCTTATTAAATAGACTTATTAAATAGGCTCAATAAATCGGCTTATTAAATAGGCTTATTAAATAGGCTCAATAAATAGGCTTATTAAATAGGCTTATTAAATAGGCTTATTAAATAGACTTATTAAATCGGCTTATTAAATAGGCTCAATAAATAGGCTTATTAAATAGGCTCAATAAATATGCTTATTAAATAGGCTCAATAAATAGGCTTATTAAATAGGCTCAATAAATAGACTTATTAAATAGGCTCATTAAATACTTATTAAATAGGCTTATTAAATAGGCTTATTAAATAGCCTTATTAAATAGGCTTATTTCAGCAACTTAGGCTTATTAAATAAGCTTATTTCAGCAACTTATGCTTATTAAATAGCCTTATTAAACAGGTTTATTTCAGCAACTTAGGCTTATTAAATAGCATTTTAAATAGGTTTATTTCAGCAACTTAGACTTATTAAATAGGCTTATTAAATAGGCTTAGTTCAGAAACTTAGGCTTATTAAATAGGATTATTTCAGCAACTTAGGCTCATTAAATAGCCTTACTAAATAG
>NW_022638732.1:0-14888 GCF_010993605.1 Petromyzon marinus
GCGTTCGACACTTCACGTGGCCTCAGGGTGCACATAGCCTGGCACAAGCGTCGTGGTGACGTCACCGCCACTTAGTGGCGAATGGCGGTTGTTGTTGTTGTGTGTACAGGTGTGTGTGTGTTTACAGGTGTGTGTGTGTACAGGTGTGTGTTTACAGGTGTGTGTGTGTGCTTACAGGTGTGTGTGTGTCTACAGGTGTGTGTGTGTACAGGTGTGTATGTGTGTCTATAGGTGTGTGTGTGTGTGTCTACAGGCGAGTGTGTGTGTGTGCGTCTACAGGTGAGTGTGTGTGTCTACAGGTGAGTGTGTGTGTGTCTACAGGTGAGTGTGTGTGTCTACAGGTGAGTGTGTGTGTGTCTACAGGTGTGTGTGTGTCTACAGGTGAGTGTGTGTGTCTACAGGTGAGTGTGTGTGTGTGTGTGTCTACAGGTGAGTGTGTGTGTCTACAGGTGAGTGAGTGTGTGTGTGTCTACAGGTGTGTGTGTGTGTCTACAGGCGAGTGTGTGTGTGTGTGTCTACAGGTGTGTGTGTGTGTGTCTAAAGGTGAGTGTGTGTGTGAGTCTACAGGTGAGTGTGTGTGTGAGTCTACAGGTGAGTGTGTGTGTCTACAGGTGAGTGTGTGTGTGTCTACAGGTGAGTGTGTGTGTCTACAGGTGTGTGTGTGTGTCTACAGGTGAGTGTGTGTGTGAGTCTACAGGTGAGTGTGTGTGTCTACAGGTGAGTGTGTGTGTGTGTCTACAGGTGAGTGTGTGTGTGTCTACAGGTGTGTGTGTGTACCTGTGTACATGTGTGTGTTGAGGCTACACGGGGGATCTTTGCCTTTGTGTGACGCTGGGAGAGACAAAGGCGGCCGGGCGTGGTGGTGGTGTTGCTGGCCCTCCAACCCACCTGTCTGTGTGTGTGGCCACTTCAGAAGCGTTGCTTCTGATACTCGCTGCTAACAGCCACTTGCCACTACATCCTGTTAGAGGCTACCTGGGGGTGTCTTTGTCTGTGTGCAGGTGATCGAGTGAGACCCACAGAGAACCACATAGACCCACAGAGATCCAAAGACTCATATAGAATCATAGAGACCCAAAGAAACCCACAGAGACCCACACAGACCCACACAGACCCACAGAGATCCACACAGACCCACAAATGTCCAGCGACTCATATAAAACCATTGAGACCCACAGAGATACACAGAGACCCATAGAGATCCATAGAGATACACAAAGACTCACAGAGACCCATAGAGATACACTGAGACCCATAGAGATACACAGAGACCCATAGAGATACACAAAGACTCACAGAGACCCATAGAGATCCATTGAGACCCATACAGACCCACAGCGATCCAGAGACTCATACAGAACCATATAGACCCATAGAGATACATAGAGACCCATAGAGATCCATTGAGACCCATACAGACCCATTGAGATCCAGAGACTCAAACAGAACCATAGAGACCCATAGAGATACATAGAGACCCACAATGACCCACAGAGACCCACACAGACCCACACAGATCCAGAGACTCATATAGAACTGTAGAGACCCATAGATATACACAGAGACCCATAGAGACCCATAGAGACCCATAGAGATACACTGAGACCCATAGAGACCCACAAAGACCCATAGAGACCCACAGAGACCCACAATGACCCACAGAGACCCACACAGACCCACACAGATCCAGAGACTCATATAGAACTGTAGAGACCCATAGATATACACAGAGACCCACAGAGACCCACACAAACAGAGACCCATAGAGACCCACACAAACAGAGAGCCATAAACACCCACAGACATCAAGAGACTCATATAAAACCATAGAGACCCATAGAGACCCATAGAGACACACAGAGACCCATAGAGACACATAGAGACCCATAGAGACCCATAGAGACCCATAGAGATACACAGAGACCCATAGAGACACATAGAGACCCACAGAGACCCACAGAGACCGATAGAGACCCACAGAGACACATAGAAACACACAGAGACCCATAGAGACACATAGAGACCCATAGAGACCCATAGAGACCCATAGAGATACTCAGAGACCCATAGAGACACATAGAGACCCACAGAGACCCACAGAGACCGATAGAGACCCACAGAGACACATAGAAACACACAGAGACCCATAGAGACACATAGAGACCCATAGAGACAGATAGAGACCCATAGAGACACATAGAGACCCATAGAGACCCATAGAGACCCATAGAGACACATACAGACCCATAGAGACACGTAGAGACCCATAGAGACCCATAGAGACCCATAGAGACCCAGAGACACATAGAGACACATAGAGACCCATAGATATACACAGAGACCCATAGAGACTCATAGAGACCCATAGAGACCCATAGAGACACATAGAGACCCATAGAGATACAGAGACCCATAGAGATCCATAGAGACCCATAGAGACCCATGGAGACCCATAGAGACTCAGAGACCCATAGAGACACATAGAGACCCATAGAGACCCACACTAACAGTAGACTGTGTATTCTTGGTTCTTTCGGCAAAGTCACCACGTAGAAGGGAAATAAGTAAAAAATAAAAAAATAAACCCATAAAATAAATCGAATCCTTTCGATTGCAACACAAGCAATCATCATCAGGCGTGAAAATCACGGCAAGAAATTAGACATTATTGTTAAAAAAATCAATGAAAACTCAATCTCACGTGTTAGTGATTTTATTTTGTTTAGATTTTAGGCAGGAAATTATTTTTCAAATTTAGATTATTTTTTTGTTTTGTTTACTCCATGGCTACGGCCTTGCTCGAGACGCGCAGAGGCGTTCACTCTACACGCGGGGGTTCAACCCCGGAGGATGGACCCGGAGGGAAATCAACTCGGTCACGACCATCACGGTGAGAGAGAGAGACACACAGACTCCAACATCTACAGCAGCAGCAGCAGGCATCGCCAGGGTCTGGGATCGAACCGGCGACCTCCTGTAGACCAGGCGAAACCACAGAGAGAGACGCAGACCCAGGGCTTGAACCCTGACCCCAGGGTCTCAGCGTCTCCCACACGGCCACCGTGAACCCCCTGAGAGAGAGAGAGAGACACCCAGACCCAGGGCTTGAACCCTGACCCCAGGGTCTCAGCGTCTCTCACACGGCCACTGTGAACCCCCTGAGAGAGAGACACCCAGACACAGGGCTTGAACCCTGACCCCAGGGTCTCAGTGTCTCCCACACGGCCACTGTGAACCCCTTGAGAGAGAGACACCCAGACCTAGGGCTTGAACCCTGAGCCCAGGGTCTCAGCGTCTCTCACACGGCCACTGTGAACCCCCTGAGAGAGAGAGAGACACCAAGACCCAGGGCTTGAACCCTGACCCCAGGGTCTCAGCGTCTCCCACATGGCCACTGTGAACCCCCTGAGAGAGAGAGATACCCAGACCCAGGGCTTGAACCCTGACCCCAGGGTCTCAGTGTCTCCCACACGGCCATTGTGAACCCCCTGAGAGAGAGAGACCCAGACCCAGGGCTTGAACCCTGACCCCAGGGTCTCAGCCTCTCCCACACGGCCATTGTGAACCCCCTGAGAGAGAGAGAGACACCCAGACCCAGGGCTTGAACCACGTGGCCAGCAAAGTGCGTCTCTCGCTACAACTGTGTACAGTCTATGTAGACTGCCAGTGCGGTGCTGTATGTGCGCTATGCGGTCGCGATGTGGTGTGGGAGTGCGGAGTGGTTGGAGCGTCACTTGGAATCCCTGTTGCTTGCGGAGGCAGCATCAGCAGAGGGGAGACTGGGGATGAGAGTCGGGGAGAGTATGAGTGTGTGTGTGAGTGAGTGTGTGAGTGAGTGAGTGTGTGAGAGAGTGTGTGTGTGAGTGAGTGTGAGTGAGTGTGTGTGTGAGAGAGTGTGTGAGTGAGTGTGGCCTCACGGTGCACATAGCCTGGCACAAGCGTCGTGGTGACGTCACCGCCACTTAGTGGCGAATGGCGGTTGTTGTTGTTGTTGAGTGAGTGTGAGTGAGTGTGTGAGTGAGTGTGAGTGAGTGAGTGTGTGAGTGAGTGTGAGAGTGAGTGTGTGTGTGAGTGTGAGTGAGTGTGTGAGTGAGTGTGAGAGTGAGTGTGTGTGTGTGAGTGAGTGTGTGAGTGAGTGTGAGTGAGTGAGTGTGTGAGTGAGTGTGAGAGTGAGTGTGTGTGAGTGTGTGTGAGAGTGTGTGAGTGAGTGTGAGTGAGTGTGAGAGAGTGAGTGAGTGTGAGTGAGTGTGTGAGTGTGTGTGAGAGTGTGAGAGTGAGAGTGTGTGAGTGTGAGTGAGTGTGTGTGTGAGTGAGTGTGTGAATGAGTGTGTGTGTGAGTGTGAGAAAGTGAGTGAGTGTGTGAATGAGTGTGAGAGTGAGTGTGTGTGAGTGTGTGTGTGAAAGAGTGTGTGTGAGTGTGTGTGTGAGAGTGAGTGAGTGTGAGTGAGTGTGAGAGTGAGTGTGAGAGTGAGTGTGTGTGAGTGTGTGTGAGTGAGTGTGTGTGTGAGTGAGTGTGAGTGAGTGTGTGAGTGAGTGTGAGAGTGTGTGAGTGTGCGTGTGAGTGTGAGAGAGTGAGTGAGAGTGAGTGTGAGTGGGTGTGTGAGTGAGTGTGAGTGAGTGTGAGAGAGTGTGTGAGTGAGTGTGTGTGTGAGTGTGAGAGAGTGAGTGAGAGTGTGAATGAGTGTGAGAGTGAGTGTGTGTGAGTGTGTGTGTGAGAGAGTGTGTGTGTGTGAGTGTGAGTGAGTGTGAGAGTGAGTGTGTGTGAGTGTGTGTGAGAGTGTGTGAGTGAGTGTGAGTGAGTGTGAGAGAGTGAGTGAGTGTGAGTGAGTGTGTGAGTGTGTGTGAGAGTGTGAGAGTGAGAGTGTGTGAGTGAGAGTAAGTGTGAGTGAGTGTGAGAGAGTGAGTGAGTGTGAGTGAGTGTGTGTGTGAGTATGAGTGAGTGTGTGAGTGAGTGTGAGTGTGTGAGTGTGTGCGTGAGTGTGAGTGTGTGTGTGAGAGAGTGAGTGTGTGAGTGTGTGTGTGAGAGAGTGAGTGTGAGTGAGTGAGTGTGTGAGTGTGTGTGTGTGAGAGAGTGAGTGTGAGTGAGTGTGTGTGAGTGTGAGTGAAAGTGAGTGAGTGAGAGTGAGTAAGTGTGAGTGAGTGTGAGAGAGTGTGTGTGAGAGAGTGAGTGAGTGTGAGTGAGTGTGTGAGTGTGTGTGTGTGAGTGAGTGTGAGTCAGTGAGAGTGAGTGTGAGTGAGTGAGTGTGAGTGAGTGAGTGCGAGTGTGTGAGTGTGTGTGTGAGAGAGTGAGTGTGAGTGAGTGTGTGAGTGTGAGTGAGTGTGAGTGAGTGTGTGAGTGAGTGTGAGTAAGTGTGAGTGAGTGTGAGAGCGTGTGTGAGTGAGTGTGAGAGGGTGAGTGTGTGTGAGTGAGTGTGAGAGTGAGTGTGTGTGAGTGAGTGTGAGAGTGAGTGAGTGTGTGTGAGAGTATGAGTGAGTGAGTGTGTGAGTGAGTGTGAGAGTGTGTGTGAGTGAGTGTGTGAGTAAGTGTGTGTGTGTGAGTGAGTGTGAGTGAGTGTGTGAGTGTGAGAGTGTGTGTGAGGGTGTGAGTGAGTGTGTGAGTGAGTGAGTGTGAGTGAGTGAGTGTGTGTGAGTGAGTGTGAGTGAGTGAGTGTGAGTGAGTGAGTGTGTGAGTGAGTGTGTGAGAGTGTGAGTGAGTGTGAGTGTGTGTGAGAGGGTGAGTGAGTGTGATAGTGAGTGAGTGTGAGTGAGTGAGAGAGTGAGTGAGTGAGTGTGAGTGAGTGTGAGAGTGTGTGTGTGAGTGAGTGTGTGAGTATGTGTGAGTGAGTGAGTGTGTGAGTGAGTGAGTGTGAGTCAGTGAGTGAGTGTGTGAGTATGTGAGTGTGAGAGTGAGTGTGAGAGAGTGAGTGTGTGAGAGTGTGAGAGTGATTGAGTGAGTGTGAGAGTGTGTGAGTGAGAGTGAGTAAGTGTGAGTGAGTGTGAGAGAGTGTGTGAGTGAGTGTGAGAGGGTGAGTGTGTGTGAGTGAGTGTGAGAGTGAGTGAGTGTGTGTGAGAGTATGAGTGAGTGAGTGTGTGAGTGAGTGTGAGAGTGTGTGTGTGTGAGTGAGTGTGAGTGAGTGTGAGTGAGTGTGTGAGTATGTGAGTGTGAGTGTGTGAGTGAGTGAGTGTGAGAGAGTGAGTGAGTGTGAGTGAGTGTGAGTGAGTGTGAGAGTGAGTGTGAGAGTGAGTGTGTGAATGTGTGAGTGTGCGTGAGAGAGTGAGTGAGTGTGAGTGAGTGTGTGAGTGTGTGTGAGTGAGTGTGAGTGAGTGTGTGAGTGGGTGTGAGTGAGTGTGAGTGAGTGTGTGTGAGTGAGTGTGAGTGAGTGTGTGTGAGAGTGTGACTGAGTGAGTGAGTGTGTGAGTGAGTGTGAGAGAGTGTGTGTGTGTGAGTGAGTGTGAGAGTGAGGGTGAGAGTGTGTGTGTGTGAGTGTGTGTGAGTGAGTGAGTGTGTGAGTGTGAGAGTGTATGTGTGTGAGTGAGTGTGAGAGTGAGTGAGTGTGAGGGTGAGTGTGAGTGAGTGAGTGTGTGAGAGTGTGAGTGACTGTGAGTGAGTGTGTGTGAAAGTGTGTGAGTGAGAGTGAGTAAGTGTGAGTGAGTGTGAGAGAGTGTGTGAGTGAGTGTGAGAGGGTGAGTGTGTGTGAGTGAGTGTGAGAGTGAGTGTGTGTGAGTGAGTGTGAGAGTGAGTGAGTGTGTGTGAGAGTATGAGTGAGTGAGTGTGTGAGTGAGTGTGAGAGTGTGTGTGAGTGAGTGTGTGAGTAAGTGTGTGTGTGTGAGTGAGTGTGAGTGAGTGTGTGTGTGTGAGTGAGTGTGAGTGAGTGTGAGTGAGTGTGTGAGTGAGTGTGAGAGTGAGTGTGTGAATGTGTGAGTGTGCGTGAGAGAGTGAGTGAGTGTGAGTGAGTGTGTGAGTGTGTGTGAGTGAGTGTGAGTGAGTGTGTGAGTGAGTGTGAGAGTGTGTGTGTGTGAGTGTGAGTGAGTGAGAGTGAGTGTGTGTGAGTGAGTGTGAGTGAGTGAGTGTGAGTGAGTGAGTGTGTGAGAGTGTGAGTGAGTGTGTGAGAGTGTGAGTGAGTGTGAGTGTGTGTGAGAGAGTGAGTGAGTGTGATAGTGAGTGAGTGTGAGTGAGGGAGAGAGTGAGTGAGTGAGTGTGAGTGAGTGTGAGAGTGTGTGAGTGAGTGAGTGTGTGAGTATGTGTGAGTGAGTGTGAGTGAGTGAGTGTGTGAGTGAGTGAGTGTGAGTCAGTGAGTGAGTGTGTGAGTATGTGAGTGTGAGAGTGAGTGTGAGAGAGTGAGTGTGTGAGTGTGTGAGAGTGTGTGAGTGAGTGTGTGAGAGTGTGAGAGTGTGTGTGAGAGTGATTGAGTGAGTGTGAGAGTGTTTGAGTGAATGTGAGTGTGTGTGTGTGAGAATGAGTGTGAGTGAGTGTGAGTGAGTGTGAGAGTGAGTGTGAGGGTGTGAGAGTGAGTGTGAGAGTGTGAGTGAGTGAGTGTGTGAGTGTGTGAGTGAGTGTGTGAGTGAGTGTGAGTGAGTGTGAGTGAGTGAGTGTGTGAGTATATGAGTGTGAGAGTGTGAGTGAGTGAGTGTGAGAGAGTGAGAGAGTGAGTGAGTGTGAGTGAGTGTGAGTGAGTGTGAGAGTGAGTGTGAGAGTGTGTGTGAGTGTGTGTGAGTGAGTGTGAGTGAGTGAGTGTGAGTGAGTGAGTGTGAGTGAGTGTGAGAGTGAGTGAGTGTGAGAGTGAGTGAGTGTGTGTGAGTGAGTGTGAGTGAGTGAGTGTGAGTGAGTGAGTGTGAGTGAGTGTGAGAGTGAGTGAGTGTGAGAGTGAGTGAGTGTGTGTGAGTGTGTATGACTGAGTGTGAGAGAGTGAGTGTGTGAGTGAGAGTGTGTGAGTTAGTGTGAGAGAGTGAGTGTGTGTGAGTGTTAGTGAGTGTATGAGTGAGTGTGTGAGTGTGTGTGAGTGTGAGTGAGTGTATGAGTGAGTGTGTGAGTGTGTGTGAGTGTGTGTGAGTGAGTGTGAGTGAGTGAGTGTGAGTGAGTGTGAGAGTGAGTGAGTGTGAGAGTGAGTGAGTGTGAGAGTGAGTGAGTGTGTGTGAGTGTGTATGACTGAGTGTGAGAGAGTGAGTGTGTGAGTGTGAGTGAGTGTGAGTGAGTGAGAGTGTGTGAGTTAATGTGAGAGAGTGAGTGTGTGAGTGTGTGTGAGTGAGTGTGAGTGAGTGAGTGTGAGTGAATGTGAGAGTGAGTGAGTGTGAGTGTGTGTGAGTGTGTGAGTGAGTGTGTGAGTGAGTGTGAGTGAGTGTGTGTGAGTGAGTGTGAGTGTGTATGACTGAGTGTGAGAGAGTGAGTGTGAGTGAGTGTGAGTGTGTGTGTGAGAGAGAGTGAGTGTGAGAGAGTGAGTGTGAGTGAGTGTGATTAACACTGAACCCTATGGGAGTCTCAGTGATTAACACTGAACCCTATGGGAGTCTCAGTGATTAACACTGAACCCTATGGGAGTCTCAGTGATTAACACTGAACCCTATGGGAGTCTCAGTGGTTACCACTGAACCCTATGGGAGTTTCAGTGAACCCTATGGGAGTCTCAGTGACTGACACTGAACCCTATGGGAGTCTCAGTGATTAACACTGAACCCTATGGGAGTCTCACTGATTAACACTGGAGCCTATGGGAGTCTCAGTGATTAACATTGAACCCTATGGGAGTCTCAGTGATTAACACTGAACCCTATGGGAGTCTCACTGATTAACACTGAACCCTATGGGAGTCTCAGTGATTAACATTGAACCCTATGGGAGTCTCAGTGATTAACACTGAACCCTATGGGAGTCTCACTGATTAACACTGAACCCTATGGGAGTCTCATTGATTAACACTGAACCCTATGGGAGTCTCAGTGATTAACACTGAACCATATGTGAGTCTCACTGATTAACACTGAACCCTATGGGAGTCTCACTGATTAACACTGAACCCTATGGGAGTCTCACTGATTAACACTGAACCCTATGGGAGTCTCAGTGATTAACACTGAACCCTATGGGAGTCTCAGTGATTAACCCTGAACCCTGTGGGAGTCTCAGTGATTAACACTGAACCCTGTGGGAGTCTCAGTGATTAACACTGAACCCTATGGGAGTCTCACTGATTAACACTGAACCCTGTGGGAGTCTCAGTGGCTAACACTGAACCCTGTGGGAGTCTCAGTGACTAACACTGAACCCTATGGGAGTCTCGGTGATTAACACTGAACCCTATGGGAGTCTCACTGATTAACACTGAACTCTGTGGGAGTCTCAGTGACTAACACTGAACTTTGTGGGAGTCTCAGTGACTAACAATGAACCCTATGGGAGTCTCAGTGATTAACACTGAACCCTATGGGAGTCTCAGTGATTAACACTGAACCCTATGGTAGTCTCAGTGATTAACACTGAACCCTATGGGAGTCTCAGTGATTAACACTGAACCCTATGGGAGTCTCAGTGACTAACACTGAACCCTATGGGAGTCTCACTGATTAACACTGAACCCTGTGGGAGTCTCACTGATTAACACTGAACCCTGTGGGAGTCTCAGTGGCTAACACTGAACCCTATGGGAGTCTCAGTGACTAACACTGAACCCTATGGGAGTCTCAGTGATTAACACTGAACCATATGTGAGTCTCAGTGATTAACACTGAACCCTATGGGAGTCTCACTGATTAACACTGAACCCTATGGGAGTCTCACTGATTAACACTGAACCCTATGGGAGTCTCAGTGATTAACACTGAACCCTATGGGAGTCTCAGTGATTAACCCTGAACCCTGTGGGAGTCTCAGTGATTAACACTGAACCCTGTGGGAGTCTCAGTGATTAACACTGAACCCTATGGGAGTCTCAGTGATTAACACTGAACCCTGTGGGAGTCTCAGTGGCTAACACTGAACCCTGTGGGAGTCTCAGTGACTAACACTGAACCCTATGGGAGTCTCGGTGATTAACACTGAACCCTATGGGAGTCTCAGTGATTAACACTGAACTCTGTGGGAGTCTCAGTGACTAACACTGAACTTTGTGGGAGTCTCAGTGACTAACAATGAACCCTATAGGAGTCTCAGTGATTAACACTGAACCCTATGGGAGTCTCAGTGATTAACACTGAACCCTATGGTAGTCTCAGTGATTAACACTGAACCCTATGGGAGTCTCAGTGATTAACACTGAACCCTATGGGAGTGTCACTGACTAACACTGAACCCTATGGGAGTCTCACTGATTAACACTGAACCCTGTGGGAGTCTCACTGATTAACACTGAACCCTGTGGGAGTCTCAGTGACTAACACTGAACCCTATGGGAGTCTCAGTGACTAACACTGAACCCTGTGGGAGTCTCAGTGACTAACAGTGAACCCTGTGGGAGTCTCACTGATTAACACTTAACTCTGTGGGAGTCTCAGTGGCTAACACTGAACCCTATGGGAGTCTCACTGATTAACACTGAACCCTATGGGAGTCTCAGTGATTAACACTGAACCCTATGGTAGTCTCAGTGATTAACACTGAACCCTATGGGAGTCTCAGTGATTAACACTGAACCCTGTGGGAGTCTCAGTGATTAACACTGAACCCTGTGGGAGTCTCAGTGATTAACACTGAATCCTATGGGAGTCTCAGTGATTAACACTGAACCCTATGGGAGTCTCAGTGATTAACACAGAACCCTATGGGAGTCTCAGTGGTTACCACTGAACCCTATGGGAGTCTCAGTGACTAACACTGAACCCTGTGGGAGTCTCAGTGATTAACACTGAACCCTATGGGAGTCTCAGTGACTAACACTGAACCCTATGGGAGTCTCAGTGGTTACCACCAAACCCTGTGGGAGTCTCAGTGGTTACCACTGAACCCTATGGGAGTTTCAGTGAACCCTATGGGAGTCTCAGTGACTGACACTGAACCCTATGGGAGTCTCAGTGATTAACACTGAACCCTATGGGAGTCTCACTGATTAACACTGGACCCTATGGGAGTCTCAGTGATTAACATTGAACCCTATGGGAGTCTTAGTGATTAACACTGAACCCTATGGGAGTCTCACTGATTAACACTGAACCCTATGGGAGTCTCAGTGATTAACATTGAACCCTATGGGAGTCTCAGTGATTAACACTGAACCCTATGGGAGTCTCACTGATTAACACTGAACCCTATGGGAGTCTCATTGATTAACACTGAACCCTATGGGAGTCTCAGTGATTAACACTGAACCATATGTGAGTCTCAGTGATTAACACTGAACCCTATGGGAGTCTCACTGATTAACACTGAACCCTATGGGAGTCTCACTGATTAACACTGAACCCTATGGGAGTCTCAGTGATTAACACTGAACCCTATGGGAGTCTCAGTGATTAACCCTGAACCCTGTGGGAGTCTCAGTGATTAACACTGAACCCTGTGGGAGTCTCAGTGATTAACACTGAACCCTATGGGAGTCTCATTGATTAACACTGAACCCTGTGGGAGTCTCAGTGGCTAACACTGAACCCTGTGGGTGTCTCAGTGACTAACACTGAACCCTATGGGAGTCTCGGTGATTAACACTGAACCCTATGGGAGTCTCAGTGATTAACACTGAACTCTGTGGGAGTCTCAGTGACTAACACTGAACTTTGTGGGAGTCTCAGTGACTAACAATGAACCCTATGGGAGTCTCAGTGATTAACACTGAACCCTATGGGAGTCTCAGTGATTAACACTGAACCCTATGGTAGTCTCAGTGATTAACACTGAACCCTATGGGAGTCTCAGTGATTAACACTGAACCCTATGGGAGTCTCAGTGACTAACACTGAACCCTATGGGAGTCTCACTGATTAACACTGAACCCTGTGGGAGTCTCACTGATTAACACTGAACCCTGTGGGAGTCTCAGTGGCTAACACTGAACCCTATGGGAGTCTCAGTGACTAACACTGAACCCTGTGGGAGTCTCAGTGACTAACAGTGAACCCTGTGGGAGTCTCACTGATTAACACTTAACTCTGTGGGAGTCTCAGTGGCTAACACTGAACCCTATGGGAGTCTCAGTGATTAACACTGAACCCTATGGGAGTCTCAGTGATTAACACTGAACCCTATGGTAGTCTCAGTGATTAACACTGAACCCTATGGGAGTCTCAGTGATTAACACTGAACCCTATGGGAGTCTCAGTGACTAACACTGAACCCTATGGGAGTCTCAGTGACTAACACTGAACCCTGTAGGAGTCTCAGTGATTAACACTGAACCCTGTGGGAGTCTCAGTGACTAACACTGAACCCTATGGGAGTCTCAGTGACTAACACTGAACCCTGTGGGAGTCTCAGTGATTAACATTGAACCCTGTGGGAGTCTCAGTGATTAACACTGAACCCTGTGGGAGTCTCAGTGACTAACACTGAACACTATAGGAGTCTCAGTGATTAACACTGAACCCTGTGGGAGTCTCACTGATTAACACTGAACCCTGTGGGAGTCTCAGTGATTAACACTGAACCCTGTGGGAGTCTCAGTGATTAACACTGAACCCTATGGGAGTCTCAGTAATTAACACTGAACCCTATTTGAGTCTCAGTGATTAACATTGAACCCTGTGGGAGTCTCGCTGATTAACACTGAACCCTGTGGGAATCTCAGTGATTAACACTGAACCCTATGGGAGTTTCAGTGATTAACACTGAACCCTGTGGGAGTCTCAGTGATTAACACTGAACCCTATGGGAGTCTCAGTGATTAACACTGAACCCTATGGGAGTCTCAGTGATTAACACTGAACCCTGTGGGAGTCTCGCTGATCAACACTGAACCCTATGGGAGTCTCAGTGATTAACATTGAACCATGTGGGAGTCTCAGTGATTAACACTGAACCCTGTGGGAGTCTCAGTGATGACACTGAACACTATGGGAGTCTCAGTGATTAACACTGAACCCTGTGGGAGTCTCAGTGATTAACACTGAACCCTGTGGGAGTCTCAGTGATTAACACTGAACCCTGTGGGAGTCTCAGTGATTAACACTGAACCCTATTTGAGTCTCACTGATTAACACTGAACCCTGTGGGAGTCTCGCTGATTAACACTGCACCCTGTGGGAGTCTCAGTGATTAACACTGAACCCTGAGGGAGTCTCAGTGATTAACACTGAACCCTGTGGAAGTCTCAGTGACTAACACTGAACCCTATGGGAGTCTCAGTGATTAACACTGAACCCTATGGGAGTCTCACTGATTAACACTATACCCTATGGGAGTTTCAGTGATTAACACTGAACCCTGTGGGAGTCTCAGTGATTAACACTGAACCCTATGGGAGTCTCACTGATTAACACTGGACCCTATGGGAGTCTCAGTGATTAACACTGAACCCTATGGGAGTCTCACTGATTAACACTGAACCCTATGGGAGTCTCAGTGATTAACACTGAACCCTATGGGAGTCTCAGTGATTAACACTGAACCCTATGGGAGTCTCAGTAATTAACACTGAACCCTATTTGAGTCTCAGTGATTAACATTGAACCCTGTGGGAGTCTCGCTGATTAACACTGAACCCTGTGGGAATCTCAGTGATTAACACTGAACCCTATGGGAGTTTCAGTGATTAACACTGAACCCTGTGGGAGTCTCAGTGATTAACACTGAACCCTATGGGAGTCTCAGTGATTAACACTGAACCCTATGGGAGTCTCAGTGATTAACACTGAACCCTGTGGGAGTCTCGCTGATCAACACTGAACCCTATGGGAGTCTCAGTGATTAACATTGAACCATGTGGGAGTCTCAGTGATTAACACTGAACCCTGTGGGAGTCTCAGTGATGACACTGAACACTATGGGAGTCTCAGTGATTAACACTGAACCCTGTGGGAGTCTCAGTGATTAACACTGAAACCTGTGGGAGTCTCAGTGATTAACACTGAACCCTGTGGGAGTCTCAGTGATTAACACTGAACCCTATTTGAGTCTCAGTGATTAACATTGAACCCTGTGGGAGTCTCGCTGATTAACACTGCACCCTGTGGGAGTCTCAGTGATTAACACTGAACCCTGAGGGAGTCTCAGTGATTAACACTGAACCCTGTGGAAGTCTCAGTGACTAACACTGAACCCTATGGGAGTCTCAGTGATTAACACTGAACCCTATGGGAGTCTCACTGATTAACACTATACCCTATGGGAGTTTCAGTGATTAACACTGAACCCTGTGGGAGTCTCAGTGATTAACACTGAACCCTATGGGAGTCTCACTGATTAACACTGGACCCTATGGGAGTCTCAGTGATTAACACTGAACCCTATGGGAGTCTCACTGATTAACACTGAACCCTATGGGAGTCTCAGTGATTAACACTGAACCCTATGGGAGTCTCAGTGATTAACACTGAACCCTATGGGAGTCTCAGTGGCTAACACTGAACCCTATGCGAGTCTCAGTGATTAACACTGAACCCTGTGGGTCTCAGTGGCTAACACAGAACCCTATGGGAGTCTCAGTGATTAACACTGAACCCTGTGGGAGTCTCAGTGATTAACACTGAACCCTGTGGGAGTCTCAGTGATTAACACTGAACCCTGTGGGAGTCTCAGTGATTAACACTGAACCCTGTGGGAGTCTCAGTGATTAACACTGAACCCTGTGGGAGTCTCAGTGATTAACACTGAACCCTATGGGAGTCTCAACGATTAACACTGAACCCTATGGGAGTCTCAGTGATTAACACTGAACCCTGTTGTAGCCCCCAGTGTCCTCGCGTGACTCCTGAAACCCAAGAATCCTAATTCCCCCCCCACCCCCCCGTCGACTGCCACGCGCTGCACGAGCGTCACGTGCGGCATCGTG
>NW_022638733.1:0-14853 GCF_010993605.1 Petromyzon marinus
TCAACCATCAACATCACCACCCCACCCCTCAACCACAAGCCATCCACACAAAATCAACATCATCAACATCACCACCACCACTCAACAAAAAGTCAACATCATCACCATCAACATCACCACCACCACTCCACACAAAGACAACATCACCATCAACATCACCACCACTCCAACTCAACAAAAAGTCAACATTATCACCATCACCACCACCACTCCAACTCTACACTAAGTCAACATCATCACCATCAACATCACCACCACCACTCCACACAAAGTCAACATTATCACCAACAACATCACCACCACTCCAACTCAACACAAAGTCAACATCATCACCAAGAACATCACCATCACCTTTCCAGCTCTACACGAAGTCAACATCATCACCATCAACATCACCACCACCACTCCACACAAAGTCAACATCATCACCATCAACATCACCACCACCACTCCACACAAAGTTAACATCATCACCATCAACATCACCACCACTCCAACTCTACACAAAGTCAACATCATCACCATCAACATCACCACCACCGCTCTAACTCTACACAAAGTCAACATCATCACCATCAACATCACCACCACCACTCAACACAAAGTCAACATCATCACCATCAACATCACCACCACCACTCAACACAAAGTCAACATCATCACCATCAACATCACCACCACTCCAACTCTACACGAAGTCAACATCATCACCATCACCACCACCACTCCAACTCTACACTAAGTCAACATCATCACCATCAACATCACCACCACCACTCCACACAAAGTCAACATCATCAACATCACCACCACCACTTCACACAAAGTCAACATCATCACCATCAACATCACCACTACCACTCTACACAAAGTAAACATCATCACCATCAACATCACCACCACCACTCAACAAAAAGTCAACATCATCAACATCACCACCACCACTCCACAAAAAGTCAACATCATCACCATCAACATCACCACCACCACTCCACACAAAGTCAACATCACCATCAACATCACCACCACTCCAACTCAACACAAAGTCAACATCATCACCATCACCACCACCACTCCAACTCTACACGAAGTCAACATCATCACCATCAACATCACCACCACCACTCCACACAAAGTCAACATTATCAACATCACCACCACTCCAACTCAACACAAAGTCAACATCATCACCAAGAACATCACCACCACCTTTCCAGCTCTACACGAAGTCAACATCATCACCATCAACATCACCACCACCACTCCACACAAAGTCAACATCATCACCATCAACATTACCACCACCACTTCACACAAAGTTAACATAATCACCATCAACATTACCACCACCACTCCAACTCTACACAAAGTAAACATCATCACCATCAACATCACCACCACTCCAACTCAACACGAAGTCAACATCATCACCATCAACATCACCACCACCACTCTACACAAAGTAAACATCATCACCATCAACATCACCACCGCCACTCCACACAAAATCAACATCATCACCATCAACATCACCACCACCACTCAACAAAAAGTCAACATCATCACCATCAACATCACCACCACCACTCCACACAAAGACAACATCACCATCAACATCACCACCACTCCAACTCAACACAAAGTCAACATCATCACCATCACCACCACCACTCCAACTCTACACGAAGTCAACATCATCACCATCAACATCACCACCACCACTCCACACAAAGTCAACATTATCACAACATCACCACCACTCCAACTCAACACAGAGTCAACATCATCACCAACAACATCACCACCACCTTTCCAGCTCTACACGAAGTCAACATCATCACCATCAACATCACCACCACCACTCCACACAAAGTCAACATCATCACCATCAACATTACCACCACCACTTCACACAAAGTTAACATAATCACCATCAACATTACCACCACCACTCCAACTCTACACAAAGTAAACATCATCACCATCAACATCACCACCACTCCAACTCAACACGAAGTCAACATCATCACCATCAACATCACCACCACCACTCTACACAAAGTCAACATCATCACCATCAACATCACCACCACCACTCCACACAAAGTCAACATCATCACCATCAACATCACCACCACCACTTCACACAAAGTTAACATCATCACCATCAACATCACCACCACTCCAACTCTACACAAAGTCAACATCATCACCATCAACATCACCACCACCACTCTACACAAAGTCAACATCATCACCATCAACATCACCACCACCACTCAACACAAAGTCAACATCATCACCATCAACATCACCACCACCACTCAACACAAAGTCAACATCATCACCAACAACATCACCACAAGTCCAACTCTACACGAAGTCAACATCATCACCATCACCACCACCACTCCAACTCTACACTAAGTCAACATCATCACCATCAACATCACCACCACCACTCCACACAAAGTCAACATCATCAACATCACCACCACCACTCCACACAAAGTCAACATCATCACCATCAACATCACCACCACCACTCTACACAAAGTTAACATCATCACCATCAACATCACCACCACCACTCCACACAAATCAACACCATCAACATCACCACCACCACTCAACAAAAAGTCAACATCATCACCATCAACATCACCACCACCACTCCACACAAAGTCAACATCACCATCAACATCACCACCACTCCAACTCAACACAAAGTCAACATCATCACCATCACCACCACCACTCCAACTCTACACGAAGTCAACATCATCACCATCAACATCACCACCACCACTCCACACAAAGTCAACATTATCAACATCACCACCACTCCAACTCAACACAAAGTCAACATCATCACCAACAACATCACCACCACCTTTCCAGCTCTACACGAAGTCAACATCATCACCATCAACATCACCACCACCACTCCACACAAAGTCAACATCATCACCATCAACATTACCACCACCACTTCACACAAAGTTAACATAATCACCATCAACATTACCACCACCACTCCAACTCTACACAAAGTCAACATCATCACCATCAACATCACCACCACTCCAACTCAACACGAAGTCAACATCATCACCATCAACATCACCACCACCACTCTACACAAAGTAAACATCATCACCATCAACATCACCACCGCCACTCCACACAAAATCAACATCATCACCATCAACATCACCACCACCACTCAACAAAAAGTCAACATCATCACCATCAACATCACCACCACCACTCCACACAAAGACAACATCACCATCAACATCACCACCACTCCAACTCAACACAAAGTCAACATCATCACCATCACCACCACCACTCCAACTCTACACGAAGTCAACATCATCACCATCAACATCACCACCACCACTCCACACAAAGTCAACATTATCAACATCACCACCACTCCAACTCAACACAAAGTCAACATCATCACCAACAACATCACCACCACCTTTCCAGCTCTACACGAAGTCAACATCATCACCATCAACATCACCACCACCACTCCACACAAAGTCAACATCATCACCATCAACATTACCACCACCACTTCACACAAAGTTAACATAATCACCATCAACATTACCACCACCACTCCAACTCTACACAAAGTAAACATCATCACCATCAACATCACCACCACTCCAACTCAACACGAAGTCAACATCATCACCATCAACATCACCACCACCACTCTACACAAAGTAAACATCATCACCATCAACATCACCACCGCCACTCCACACAAAATCAACATCATCACCATCAACATCACCACCACCACTCAACAAAAAGTCAACATCATCACCATCAACATCACCACCACCACTCCACACAAAGACAACATCACCATCAACATCACCACCACTCCAACTCAACAAAAAGTCAACATCATCACCATCACCACCACCACTCCAACTCTACACTAAGTCAACATCATCACCATCAACATCACCACCACCACTCCACACAAAGTCAACATTATCACCAACAACATCACCACCACTCCAACTCAACACAAAGTCAACATCATCACCAAGAACATCACCATCACCTTTCCAGCTCTACACGAAGTCAACATCATCACCATCAACATCACCACCACCACTCCACACAAAGTCAACATCATCACCATCAACATCACCACCACCACTCCACACAAAGTCAACATCATCACCATCAACATCACCACCACTCCAACTCTACACAAAGTCAACATCATCACCATCAACATCACCACCACCACTCCACACAAAGTCAACATCATCACCATCAACATCACCACCACCACTCAACACAAAGTCAACATCATCACCATCAACATCACCACCACCACTCAACACAAAGTCAACATCATCACCATCAACATCACCACCACTCCAACTCTACACGAAGTCAACATCATCACCATCACCACCACCACTCCAACTCTACACTAAGTCAACATCATCACCATCAACATCACCACCACCACTCCACACAAAGTCAACATCATCAACATCACCACCACCACTCCACACAAAGTCAACATCATCACCATCAACATCACCACTACCACTCTACACAAAGTAAACATCATCACCATCAACATCACCACCGCCACTCCACACAAATCAACATCATCACATCAACATCACCACCACCACTCAACAAAAAGTCAACATCATCACCATCAACATCACCACCACCACTCCACACAAAGTCAACATCACCATCAACATCACCACCACTCCAACTCAACACAAAGTCAACATCATCACCATCACCACCACCACTCCAACTCTACACGAAGTCAACATCATCACCATCAACATCACCACCACCACTCCACACAAAGTCAACATTATCAACATCACCACCACTCCAACTCAACACAAAGTCAACATCATCACCAACAACATCACCACCACCTTTCCAGCTCTACACGAAGTCAACATCATCACCATCAACATCACCACCACCACTCCACACAAAGTCAACATCATCACCATCAACATTACCACCACCACTTCACACAAAGTTAACATAATCACCATCAACATTACCACCACCACTCCAACTCTACACAAAGTCAACATCATCACCATCAACATCACCACCACTCCAACTCAACACGAAGTCAACATCATCACCATCAACATCACCACCACCACTCTACACAAAGTAAACATCATCACCATCAACATCACCACCGCCACTCCACACAAAATCAACATCATCACCATCAACATCACCACCACCACTCAACAAAAAGTCAACATCATCAACATCACCACCACCACTCCACACAAAGACAACATCACCATCAACATCACCACCACTCCAACTCAACACAAAGTCAACATCATCACCATCACCACCACCACTCCAACTCTACACGAAGTCAACATCATCACCATCAACATCACCACCACCACTCCACACAAAGTCAACATTATCAACATCACCACCACTCCAACTCAACACAAAGTCAACATCATCACCAACAACATCACCACCACCTTTCCAGCTCTACACGAAGTCAACATCATCACCATCAACATCACCACCACCACTCCACACAAAGTCAACATCATCACCATCAACATCACCACCACCACTCCACACAAAGTCAACATAATCACCATCAACATTACCACCACCACTCCAACTCTACACAAAGTAAACATCATCACCATCAACATCACCACCACTCCAACTCAACACGAAGTCAACATCATCACCATCAACATCACCACCACCACTCAACACAAAGTCAACATCATCACCATCAACATCACCACCACCACTCCACACAAAGTCAACATCATCACCATCAACATCACCACCACCACTTCACACAAAGTTAACATCATCACCATCAACATCACCACCACTCCAACTCTACACAAAGTCAACATCATCACCATCAACATCACCACCACCGCTCTAACTCTACACAAAGTCAACATCATCACCATCAACATCACCACCACCACTCAACACAAAGTCAACATCATCACCATCAACATCACCACCACCACTCAACACAAAGTCAACATCATCACCAACAACATCACCACAAGTCCAACTCTACACGAAGTCAACATCATCACCATCACCACCACCACTCCAACTCTACACTAAGTCAACATCATCACCATCAACATCACCACCACCACTCCACACAAAGTCAACATCATCAACATCACCACCACCACTTCACACAAAGTCAACATCATCACCATCAACATCACCACTACCACTCTACACAAAGTAAACATCATCACCATCAACATCACCACCGCCACTCCACACAAATCAACATCATCAACATCACCACCACCACTCAACAAAAAGTCAACATCATCACCATCAACATCACCACCACCACTCCACACAAAGTCAACATCACCATCAACATCACCACCACTCCAACTCAACACAAAGTCAACATCATCACCATCACCACCACCACTCCAACTCTACACGAAGTCAACATCATCACCATCAACATCACCACCACCACTCCACACAAAGTCAACATTATCAACATCACCACCACTCCAACTCAACACAAAGTCAACATCATCACCAAGAACATCACCACCACCTTTCCAGCTCTACACGAAGTCAACATCATCACCATCAACATCACCACCACCACTCCACACAAAGTCAACATCATCACCATCAACATTACCACCACCACTTCACACAAAGTTAACATAATCACCATCAACATTACCACCACCACTCCAACTCTACACAAAGTAAACATCATCACCATCAACATCACCACCACTCCAACTCCACACGAAGTCAACATCATCACCATCAACATCACCACCACCACTCTACACAAAGTAAACATCATCACCATCAACATCACCACCGCCACTCCACACAAAGTCAACATCATCACCATCAACATCACCACCACCACTCAACAAAAAGTCAACATCATCACCATCAACATCACCACCACCACTCCACACAAAGACAACATCACCATCAACATCACCACCACTCCAACTCAACAAAAAGTCAACATCATCACCATCACCACCACCACTCCAACTCTACACTAAGTCAACATCATCACCATCAACATCACCACCACCACTCCACACAAAGTCAACATTATCACCAACAACATCACCACCACTCCAACTCAACACAAAGTCAACATCATCACCAAGAACATCACCATCACCTTTCCAGCTCTACACGAAGTCAACATCATCACCATCAACATCACCACCACCACTCCACACAAAGTCAACATCATCACCATCAACATCACCACCACCACTCCACACAAAGTCAACATCATCACCATCAACATCACCACCACTCCAACTCTACACAAAGTCAACATCATCACCATCAACATCACCACCACCACTCTACACAAAGTCAACATCATCACCATCAACATCACCACCACCACTCAACACAAAGTCAACATCATCACCATCAACATCACCACCACCACTCAACACAAAGTCAACATCATCACCAACAACATCACCACCAGTCCAACTCTACACGAAGTCAACATCATCACCATCACCACCACCACTCCAACTCTACACTAAGTCAACATCATCACCATCAACATCACCACCACCACTCCACACAAAGTCAACATCATCAACATCACCACCACCACTCCACACAAAGTCAACATCATCACCATCAACATCACCACTACCACTCTACACAAAGTAAACATCATCACCATCAACATCACCACCGCCACTCCACACAAATCAACATCATCAACATCACCACCACCACTCAACAAAAAGTCAACATCATCACCATCAACATCACCACCACCACTCCACACAAAGTCAACATCACCATCAACATCACCACCACTCCAACTCAACACAAAGTCAACATCATCACCATCACCACCACCACTCCAACTCTACACGAAGTCAACATCATCACCATCAACATCACCACCACCACTCCACACAAAGTCAACATCATCACCATCAACATCACCACCACTCCAACTCAACACAAAGTCAACATCATCACCAACAACATCACCACCACCTTTCCAGCTCTACACGAAGTCAACATCATCACCATCAACATCACCACCACCACTCCACACAAAGTCAACATCATCACCATCAACATTACCACCACCACTTCACACAAAGTTAACATAATCACCATCAACATTACCACCACCACTCCACACAAAGTCAACATCATCACCATCAACATCACCACCACTCCAACTCAACACGAAGTCAACATCATCACCATCAACATCACCACCACCACTCTACACAAAGTAAACATCATCACCATCAACATCACCACCGCCACTCCACACAAAATCAACATCATCACCATCAACATCACCACCACCACTCAACAAAAAGTCAACATCATCAACATCACCACCACCACTCCACACAAAGACAACATCACCATCAACATCACCACCACTCCAACTCAACACAAAGTCAACATCATCACCATCACCACCACCACTCCAACTCTACACGAAGTCAACATCATCACCATCAACATCACCACCACCACTCCACACAAAGTCAACATTATCAACATCACCACCACTCCAACTCAACACAAAGTCAACATCATCACCAACAACATCACCACCACCTTTCCAGCTCTACACGAAGTCAACATCATCACCATCAACATCACCACCACCACTCCACACAAAGTCAACATCATCACCATCAACATTACCACCACCACTTCACACAAAGTTAACATAATCACCATCAACATTACCACCACCACTCCAACTCTACACAAAGTAAACATCATCACCATCAACATCACCACCACTCCAACTCAACACGAAGTCAACATCATCACCATCAACATCACCACCACCACTCTACACGAAGTCAACATCATCACCATCAACATCACCACCACCACTCCACACAAAGTCAACATCATCACCATCAACATCACCACCACCACTCCACACAAAGTTAACATCATCACCATCAACATCACCACCACTCCAACTCTACACAAAGTCAACATCATCACCATCAACATCACCACCACTCCAACTCTACACAAAGTCAACATCATCACCATCAACATCACCACCACCACTCCACACAAAGTCAACATCATCACCATCAACATCACCACCACCACTCAACACAAAGTCAACATCATCACCAACAACATCACCACAAGTCCAACTCTACACGAAGTCAACATCATCACCATCACCACCACCACTCCAACTCTACACTAAGTCAACATCATCACCATCAACATCACCACCACCACTCCACACAAAGTCAACATCATCAACATCACCACCACCACCTCAACTCTACACAAAGTCAACATCATCACCATCAACATCACCACTACCACTCAACACAAAGTTAACATCATCACCATCAACATCACCACCGCCACTCCACACAAATCAACATCATCACCATCACCACCACCACTCTACACAAAGTCAACATCATCACCATCAACATCACCACCACCACTCCACACAAAGTCAACATCACCATCAACATCACCACCACTCCAACTCAACACAAAGTCAACATCATCACCATCACCACCACCACTCCAACTCTACACGAAGTCAACATCATCACCATCAACATCACCACCACCACTCAACACAAAGTCAACATCATCACCATCACCACCACTCCAACTCAACACAAAGTCAACATCATCACCAACAACATCACCACCACCTTTCCAGCTCTACACGAAGTCAACATCATCACCATCAACATCACCACCACCACTCCACACAAAGTCAACATCATCACCATCAACATTACCACCACCACTTCACACAAAGTTAACATAATCACCATCAACATTACCACCACCACTCCAACTCTACACAAAGTAAACATCATCACCATCAACATCACCACCACTCCAACTCAACACGAAGTCAACATCATCACCATCAACATCACCACCACCACTCTACACAAAGTAAACATCATCACCATCAACATCACCACCGCCACTCCACACAAAATCAACATCATCACCATCAACATCACCACCACCACTCAACAAAAAGTCAACATCATCACCATCAACATCACCACCACCACTCCACACAAAGACAACATCACCATCAACATCACCACCACTCCAACTCAACACAAAGTCAACATCATCACCATCACCACCACCACTCCAACTCTACACGAAGTCAACATCATCACCATCAACATCACCACCACCACTCCACACAAAGTCAACATTATCAACATCACCACCACTCCAACTCAACACAAAGTCAACATCATCACCAACAACATCACCACCACCTTTCCAGCTCTACACGAAGTCAACATCATCACCATCAACATCACCACCACTCCAACTCAACACAAAGTCAACATCATCACCATCAACATTACCACCACCACTTCACACAAAGTTAACATAATCACCATCAACATTACCACCACCACTCCAACTCTACACAAAGTAAACATCATCACCATCAACATCACCACCACTCCAACTCAACACGAAGTCAACATCATCACCATCAACATCACCACCACCACTCTACACAAAGTAAACATCATCACCATCAACATCACCACCGCCACTCCACACAAAATCAACATCATCACCATCAACATCACCACCACCACTCAACAAAAAGTCAACATCATCACCATCAACATCACCACCACCACTCCACACAAAGACAACATCACCATCAACATCACCACCACTCCAACTCAACAAAAAGTCAACATCATCACCATCACCACCACCACTCCAACTCTACACTAAGTCAACATCATCACCATCAACATCACCACCACCACTCCACACAAAGTCAACATTATCACCAACAACATCACCACCACTCCAACTCAACACAAAGTCAACATCATCACCAAGAACATCACCATCACCTTTCCAGCTCTACACGAATTCAACATCATCACCATCAACATCACCACCACCACTCCACACAAAGTCAACATCATCATCATCAACATTACCACCACCACTTCACACAAAGTTAACATCATCACCATCAACATCACCACCACTCCAACTCTACACAAAGTCAACATCATCACCATCAACATCACCACCACCGCTCTAACTCTACACAAAGTCAACATCATCACCATCAACATCACCACCACCACTCAACACAAAGTCAACATCATCACCATCAACATCACCACCACCACTTCACACAAAATCAACATCATCACCATCAACATCACCACTACCACTCTACACAAAGTAAACATCATCACCATCAACATCACCACCGCCACTCCACACAAAATCAACATCATCAACATCACCACCACCACTCAACAAAAAGTCAACATCATCACCATCAACATCACCACCACCACTCCACACAAAGTCAACATCATCACCATCAACATCACCACCACCACTCCACACAAAGTCAACATCACCATCAACATCACCACCACTCCAACTCAACACAAAGTCAACATCATCACCATCATCACCACCACTCCAACTCTACACGAAGTCAACATCATCACCATCAACATCACCACCACCACTCCACACAAAGTCAACATTATCAACATCACCATCATCACCATCCACATCACCACCACCACTCTACACAAAGTAAACATCATCACCATCAACATCACCACCGCCACTCCACACAAAATCAACATCATCACCATCAACATCACCACCACCACTCAACAAAAAGTCAACATCATCAACATCACCACCACCACTCCACACAAAGATAACATCACCATCAACATCACCACCACTCCAACTCAACAAAAAGTCAACATCATCACCATCACCACCACCACTCCAACTCTACACTAAGTCAACATCATCACCATCAACATCACCACCACCACTCAACACAAAGTTAACATCATCACCATTAAAATCACCACCACCACTCAACACAAAGTCAACATCATCACCATCAACATCATCACCACCACTACAAACTCAACACAAAGTCAACATCATCACCATGAACATCACCACCACCACTCAACACAAAGTTAACATCATCACCATCAACATCACCACCACCACTCCACACAAAGTCAACATCATCACCATCAACATCACCACCACCACTTCACACAAAGTCAACATCATCACCATCAACATCACCACTACCACTCTACACAAAGTAAACATCATCACCATCAACATCACCACCGCCACTCCACACAAAATCAACATCATCAACATCACCACCACCACTCAACAAAAAGTCAACATCATCACCATCAACATCACCACCACCACTCCACACAAAGTCAACATCACCATCAACATCACCACCACTCCAACTGAACACTGTTGTATACGGCCCTTTTTCCACAATTAATATCCGTAAGAATATTTACGGATGCATACACCTAGATTTCTTTTTCCTTTCTTTCGTGACAAACAATATATATATTTTTAATAATGAATCAAACCCGTAAGCCAGAAACACGAAAAACCAGATGTCGGTCATAAACAGACCATTAAGAAATAAAGAAATAATAAAACTCTCGAGGCGAGGATGTAACAGCTATCGGCGAAAATCTCCAGATGAACAAGAGTTTGATGGGCCCCTTAGGAAAGGTCCCCCCGAGGTCAGAACACCAAGAGAGCAGACACCAGACGCCAACAGGGTAAATCGTATACATATTCTTTTCCTTATTTTCCAGTAAAACAACAACAAAATTAAAAGGCAACAACAAGAATAAGATAAAAGTAGCGAGCCTAACGCTCACTCCAATTAAGAACAGGCCACCAGACACATCAGTGAATTATTATCCAATGATTAATTCGCTATCAAATGATTTTCACCTTTAATACCTTTACTGTTAAAACAAAGCTTGGAGCAAGAATACCGAGTCACATCAAAGGTTATCGAGAAGGAATGAGACAACGAGCAAACTTGCGAAAGAGTTTAAACAATATTCCAAGCAACCCCGACCACATTTGTCTCTCTCACAGCGCGGAGAAGCAGGAATTACACCTTATCACAAGGGGCCATCTGGAAAAGCCAGCCGGGTTTGATGAGGAGACACACCCACCCCACACACGGCAACCAGGCAAAGAAAGTTTTAAAGAAAATTGCAAAATAATATTAATAATAACAACGTGTTAACCTTACACGACATTCCATTATAGAACCTTATAGAACCAAGGGATATGGATTCCAACAATCAAAAAATGGACCTCTTAAACTCAGGATGATAATTATTTTTCTTTTTAATAATTCCATCATAACAATTCGAACCTCGGTAAAACCGAGAGGTGTCGGGAGGACGTAGTTACAAACACGAGTCTTGGCGAACATGGGACCAAATGGTATTTGAGAAAAATAAGTCGAAAGTATAAAGAGGTGCTCCCGACCACCTTTGCCTCTCCCGACCACCTTTGTCTTTCCCTGCAGCACGTGATAAAATGCATACGCTCGGAAGAGCATCTTCACTTGGAAATAAATCAAATACTATGAATCACAAGCAGGATCATAACTGTGTATGATAAGATACCAACTGTGATGTGAAATGTTAAACTTAAAAAAAAATCTTAACCATTTCTTTGTGCGTCGGAACGCGAACGGAAAAGGGGGGGGGGGGGAACCCGCCCCTCTCTCTGGGTGGAGGGATCAGACAACCAGACGCCACCGAGATGAATCGAGGTGTCTGTTGTCTTGATGTTTATGGCTTGAGGAAAGACCCGAACAGGGCCATGTCATAAATGACACACACACAAACATACACACTGACACACGAACCCCCCCCACCACCGACACACGAACCCCCCCCACCGACATACGATCAGATCAAAGATAGCTCCACCTCGTGAGGGGGAGCCGAGAAGGGGAGAGATTTTTGGCATAAAAAGGAGCCGTTTCAGCATTGAAACCAACTCATCAGCCCTCGGGGGCAGCTCAACAGAAGAAGACTCATCTCAACTCAGCTCAACAGAAGAAGACTCATCTCAACTCAGCTCAACAGAAGAAGACTCATCTCAACTCAACTCAGCAGAAGAAAACTTGACCTGTCGCTCGCGAGCGCAGCGTCAGATACTACAGCAGCGGAAAGAGCGCGCGCCGGCGTAGCTCATCCAGCAGTGGAGGAAACTGCTATCAGCGAACCAGCACGGGCGCGTTCGCGCATCTTCAAGGAGAGGGAGCGCGCGCCACCAGCGTGCCATCAGCACCAGCATCAGCACCAGCGCGTGCCAACAGCGCGCCACCAGCGTGCCACCAGCACCAGCACCAGCGCCACCACGAGCGAATCGTGAGCCTGCAATCTACAACCGCCGACGACGGAGCACCAGCGCGCCGCTGCGGGCGTGCTTCTAACGCCGTCTACCAGACGGTCATCTCAGCTACAACAACGCATCTACTCGTTCACCAACGTCCGTCGAGTCCGAACCAACTACTGAAAGAAGAATCAACTGATACGTATGATACACTGCCCCCCACTACACGACAAACCAGACGTCTGCTTGACGCAAAGAATCGATTCCGAACATTGGCCTACTCTTTCACCACTCATACCATTCAACACACACACACACACACGGGTCATTAACAAAGCCTAAAAACCTCAAGCCATTGAACCATCCGTGATTGTGGAAACATCGCAACGACCGAGTGAATAATCCATCGTTTTTAAGAGTGTTCATGATTTTTCTCTGTAATATTGTGCTGGGGCTGTACTTCTAACCGCATAAATTACCAACTGACCCATTAACAAGGATTAATTCTTGGCTCCTCACCACGGAGCGCCGCTCGCGGGGATAGAG
>NW_022638734.1:0-14748 GCF_010993605.1 Petromyzon marinus
CAGCATCCCTCTGCAATAGCTCTGCAGTGACACCTGAAGGCACACAAACAACACAAGTGGGTGGCCAGGTGCAGGGAGGGTGACGTCCTCATTCAATGAATAAAAAACGAAAAGGAACCCGCCACGGATATTCACCAAGCGGCAATGAGAGCGTCGTGGCGATGCTGCTGCTGTCAGAAACCCGCCGCACGATGCAGTGCGGACACGAGTTGACAATTTCAACCCCACACATCCGCTACTTTTCTTGTCAACACCCTCAGCATTAAATTAACATTGCAGAGTTTAATACTTCAACATTCAATGATTTTTCTACACTAAGGGGTCATTTAATTATCGTTCAATTGAACAACGCAAAAACGTAAAAGATCATTACTCAATCGCTACAGCTATTGAGAGAGCTATTGTGGAATTCTGCTAAATCCAAGAAAAGTTACTTAATGGCAAATTCTGCATTTTTAAAGTAATGGTTTGAAAATGATTTCGCACAGTTAATGATGCAACTACTGGCACAGGGCAACCGCAGCTCGAGTGTGAACGCCTTCACTATGAGAGGGGTCACCCTGCAGGGTTGAGTAGAGATCTCTATCCCACCCTGTATAGAGTAGTCAACGCGTGTTTAATACTGAGTACTACTCAGCGCACACGGCGGCAAGAGCGCACTTTATGAATGGAATCGGTCATCATTGACGGATGTTGGGGTCGTTGAGTAAACAGCCAAAGAGGGTGACGAGAAGTGGCACAGATGGGTAGCGCGCCACGCTACGAACCGGCTCCACGCGAGTTCAATTCCTGTCCAGGGCTAACAACGACACGACTGGCGAGCGATGTCAGGGCTGGTTGCCCGCTACCTTCACCGACCAGCATCGAGCACCCGTGGTGGGATATGGTCAAAGAACCACAATGGTGGGAAGGCCTTCATCCAGCAGTGGATTGACCGTGGGCAGTAAAAAATAAAGTGTTGCTTTGTAGCTAATAGCCCCAGGGTCACACAGTTCCACTCGATATTCAGCTCGGGTTGGACCGAACATTCGGGTCAGACGGCCAGTTGAGAGGGTCGCACGCATCTTCAATGGAGCCTCCATCAAGGCATTATTGTATTTCCCGATGGGCCAGAGCAGCAACTGATGCCACCCAAAGGTGACGAAACCTTTGAACGTAGCGGCCGTCACGTAATTCACTTTCATCGACCATATCGAGATGAGCACTGCAGTCAGGATCACGACAGATGTTCTGTGTGCGTGGAGTGGTGGTGTTGTTATTTTTACTATTTTATTTATTTTCACCACCTAAGTCCCACTGAGCTACATAGCGCTTTTATAAGAAGCGACCTGGCCACAGATGATAGCTCAACAAAGTGGCTTATCGTGTGGACATTTAGAGCAGCCAAATATTCGAAACACGTCGATTCTCAATGTGGAATGGAAACACCGCAGCACCCGGAGCAAAAATCCACGCGACCCCGGGGAGAGAGACACCGCAGACTCCAAATATACAGCAGCAGCAGGCGTCGGGGTCGGGATCGAACCCACGACCTCCTGCACACCGGGCGAGGTAGTTAACATCTCCTAGCCACCGTGGCGACCCGAAGCCTTCATCCAGCAGTGGACTGCCAACACGGCACGGCATCATTGCGGGTCTACAAAGGTACCTGGTTGGAGGATGTGGAGCCGAGTGGACTTGCCGATGAGCGGTACCAGCAGTGTCAAGATCGGCCTCTGTGGAGGAGGAGGAGGCTCGTGAGGGACGCTCCCGGGCAGTTGGAGGCAGTCGCCCTCCAGCAACAACGACGACGACGACGGAGGGGCAAAGGAGCGACGCTCACAACAACGAGCGGAGAGGCGGGCGGCTAAAATGCGGCGAGTTGGCACAGCTGGTGGCGTCTGCCAGCCATCTCGAGTCCGTCAACCCATGGCACCTGCAGGGTTCTGTCCCGTGACCTCCTGTCAGCGAGCATTCGACACTTCGCGTGGCCTAAGAGTGCACCTAGCCTGGCACAAACGCCGTGGGGACGTCACCGCCACTTAGTGGCGAATGGTGACGGCTGTTGTTGTTGTCGATGCCGCTTCTGTGGACTGTCCTACTGTACGTTGACTTCGATGATTTTCCGTGAGGGAGGTGGGACCAGTGATGGACGAGTCCATAGTTGGTGTTTGACAGGGGGCGAGGGAGTTTGACTTGGACGGACCAGTCCATGTTGGGAGTTGGTTTAGAGGGGGGGGGATTTGTTCTCTCCTGGGCCACGTGACCTCGTGGTGTGAATGCCCTCTCTCTGTCTCCACGTGACATGGGGAAGAGGAGGATAGGGAGCCCGGGAACGTGACAGCTGTAGCAGCGACGAGGCTGTCCGCCTGTGCGTGACAGCTGTAGCAGCGACGAGGCTGTCCGCCTGTGCGTGACAGCTGTAGCAGCGACGAGGCTGTCCGCCTGTGCGTGACAGCTGTAGCAGCGACGAGGCTGTCCGCCTGTGCGTGACAGCTGTAGCAGCGACGAGACTGTCCGCCTGTGCGTGACAGCTGTAGCAGCGACGAGGCTGTCCGTCTGTACGTGACAGCTGTGTCAACGAGGCTGTCCGCCTGTGCGTGACAGCTGTAGCAGCGACGAGGCTGTCCGCCTGTGGGTCGCTGCTGCTGCGCGAGTCCCAGGCGCGCTACGAGGAGCTGGAGCGCGCCAGCTGCTGTGCCCCCTCTGCCTGGAGATGTCCTCCAAGCCCGTGGTCATCCTGCCCTGCCAGCACAACCCGTGCCGCAAGTGCGCCAACGACGCGTTCCAGGTACACTCACCTGTACACTCACCTGTACACTCACCTGTACACTCACTCACATGTACACTCACCTGTACACTCACCTGTGACACTCACTCACCTGTACACTCGCCTGTACACTCACCTGTGACACTCACCTGTGACACTCACTCACCTGTACACTCACCTGTACACTCACCTGCACGCTCACCTGTACACTCACCTGTACACTCACCTGTGACACTCACCTGTGACACTCAATCACATGTACACTCACCTGTGACACACAGCTATGACACTCACTCACATGTACACTCACCTGTACACTCACTCACCTGTACACTCACCTGTATACTCACCTATACACTCACCTGTACACTCACTCACATGTGCACTTACCTGTGACACTCACTCACCTGTACACTCACCTGTACACTCACCTGTGACACTCGCCTGTACACTCACCTGTACACTCACCTGTGACACTCACTTACATGTACACTCACCTGTACACTCATCTGTACACTCACCTGTGAAACTCACTCACATGTACACTCACCTGCACGCTCACCTGTACACTCGCCTGTACACTCACCTGTACACTCTCCTGTGACACTCACTCACATGTACACTCACCTGTACACTCACTTGTGACACTCACTCACATGTACACTCGCCTGCACGCTCACCTGTACACTGACCTGTACACTCACCTGTGACACTCACTCACATGTACACTCACCTGCACGCTCACCTGTACACTGACCTGTACACTCACCTGTACACTCACCTGTGACACTCACTCACATGTACACTCACCTGTACACTCACCTGTGCACTCACCTGCACTCCCGCCTGAACACTCGCCTCCACGCTCACTCATTTGTACACTCACTCACTTGTTCACTCACTCAGTTGTACACTCACTCACTTGTACACTCACTCACTTGTACACTCGCCGTTTTGTTCGTTCGTTCGTGGGTGTTTTTGACGTGTTTTTTTGTGTTCGTTTGACGGTACTGGGGAGGGGTAAGGGGTGGGGTGGGGGTGGTTGTGTTTAAAGTTCACAAAACTCGTGCATGTTCTTTAAAGGAGCCGCGCGGCCTCCGATCGATTTTCACAACTTTCCTTCAGTGTCGGGGTCAACTCGGCTACGCATCGTGTATTTAAAATATTGTACTCTCTAACACAATTACGCTCGGAAACTCCTGTATATTGGAAAAGGCGTTCACGAGATATAGATCACAAGTAGCTTTGATGATGATGATTTAAACTATCTCTTTATTTTTCAGTTATTGGAAGAAAAACATAAGGGATGTACACCGGCCGCTAATTTTGAAGATGCACGTGACTACGATTCCATTCTGAGATCATGGAGATCATCATCGAGATGATCATGGAGATCACCATCGAGATAATCATGGAAATGACGATGGAAATGATCATGGAGATGACCATGGAGATGAACATCGATATGACCATCAATATGATCATGGAGATGACCATGGAGATGACCATCGAGATGATCATGGAGATGACCATCGAGATGATCGTGGAAATGATTATGGAGATGATTATGGAGATGACCATCGAGATGATAATGGAGATAATCATGGAGATGACCATTGAGATGACCATCGAGATGATCGTGGAGATGACCATCGAGATTATCTTCGATATGATCATGGAGATGACCATGGAGATGATCATTGCGATGACTATCGAGATGATCATGGAGATGATCATGGAGATGATATTGGAGATTACCATCGAGTTGACCATCGAGATGACCATGCAGATGACCAATGAGATGACCACCGAGATGACATCAAGATAATCATAGAAATGACCATGGAGATGACCATGGAGATGCCCATCGATATGCTCATGGAGATGACCATCGAGATGATTATGGAGATGACCATGGAGATGCCTATCGAGATGATCATCAATATGATCATTGAGATGATTATGGAGATGACCATCGAGATGATTATGGAGATGATTATGGAGATGACCATGGAGATGCCCATCGAGACGATCATCGATATGATCATTGAGATGATTATAGAGATGACCATCGAGATGATTATGGCGATGCCCTTCCAAAACCGGCGTGTTCTCTCATCTGTGTTTTGTACCAAATCTTTTTCGAATAAAAAGTACACACGCGTCCCGCAGAGTCTGTCGTCGTGGTGGTGGCTGACACGGTCGCATCGCAAGGCTCCTGTTGCTCACTCCTCCTTGATGGTCATTCCCAGGCGTGGCAGCACGCTGCTGTTTGGCCGTCACGAGTCATGGAACCAATTCTGAATTCACGGGCAATTTATTTTTAACACGCGAGGAGAGGACGCCGCTTTCTACACGGACCAGGCGTCGGCAGCCAAAATAACAAGACGGGCCGTTGTTTTTTTTCTAATTTGGTATATTATATTGAAAAATATCTATCTAAATTTCAAGAGCCGCCATGCCACGTGAATACGAGACGGTGGGTCCTTAATAAATAACGTCACGAAGCGGGCGCTTAAAGAGCCGCAGGTTTGCCCGACCCCTGACGTAGACGAATATGACCTCGCAACTCCCTTGCATGGAAGAAAACGAGCAATACACGTTCCCAGAAAGGCTTTCAAGAGGGGGACACACGAATGTGGACGGCTAATCCCCCATTACAGGGGGGCAACATCGGAGACTTCTGCACGGTGTAGACAACGCTCCCCTCGCCAACACGCGGAGACAGGGAAGGGTTCCAGTCAATTGTTTCCACCTTCACTGTCACACACAGCTCCCTCCTTCACACGCAACTCTCTCTCTTCATCCACAGCTCTCTCCTTCATCCACAGCTCTATCCTGCCTAAGGGCCCTCGTAATGACATTGGCGTTTATCGCATGTTTCGGTGGAATTCATCCGAATGAAGTGACATTCTGATTCTAATATGTATACACACATTTCACTGGTGCAGTCATTGTTAGCTGGGCCAAAGCCATCCACTCGTTAAACTCGAGAACCCGGTTCAATCACCCGCAGTGGTTGCAGCCCTCACTCCAACCCAGGGTGTCAGTGGCGCCGGCTCGGCGCTAGGACCTCTGAGCTGCCCCAACCTCCTCGTGGCATCTCGAGCGGTGTGCCGCCGCAAAGTTGTGCTCATTAGCAGGACCGACTCTTTGGTTCGGTGTGCCGTGAAGATCTAGCGAGCTCGAAAGTGTCCCGTTGGAACGAAAGGGGTTGAGAAATCGCTGCTATCGAGTACGTGGATGAACCTCGGATCCATCGGGGCTGTGGCTCTCGCACAGATCTGGAAGAATGCTGGCGAACGGTGGAACAGCGCGGACGTCCGGAATGAACGCCTCGTTCGAGACCCAAACATCAACCACCGCACACCTCCTGGCATGGACAATTCTCCGCAAATACACCGCTGTCACCATGAACCGCACCAGAACATCAACGGAACGATGTGCACGTTTTCACGAATGGAAAATTAGAGACGAGCTGCAACATGCAGCAGCAGCAGTGCAACTGTGGTCCTGCAACTCAAGCTATGGACCGTAGAGTAAACCCACACACACGTTGAGATACATGGAGACTCGTAGAGACCCATAAGAGACTCGCAGAGATAGAGGCACATTAAAGACCAGCCACAGCGTGTCTCAAGCTATGGACCGTACAGTCCACCACTGTCGTCTCTTGCTCGAGGGAAAATGAGCTGACGTGACTGCAAAGCCACCTCGTGAGTCCTGTGTCTGTAGAGAGATCATTGCCAGTGCAATCGCATGCAGCTCAATGCGAAGCAGTGCTGGTTGAGATTCCAAACTAAAATAATTATATTTTATATTACCAGGTAAGGCCCCATTGAGTGATGTAGATTTTTTTTGAGCATCGACCTGGCTATCACAAATGATAGCTCAACGAAGTGGCTCGTTATGGAGACATGTATGGCAGACACAAATACTCTAGACGCGTGTTGTTTAAATGTAGAGGGAAAACGCGGAGGACCTGGAGACAAATCCACGCGACCACGGGGAGAGAGACACCGCAAACTCCAAATATACAGCAGCAGGCGTCAGCATCGGAACCGAACCCACGACCTCCTGTATACCAGGCGAGGACGTTAACATCTCGCCACCCCGTGGCACCCCACGGAAGTGAACGCCTCGCCTGTCTCACAGTGGTAGGAGGTTATCGAATAGAAACAGATCAAGTGGAACTGTCTCTTTTATATCTGTCTGCCCGCATACACACTACTGTATATACATCACGAGCTACACATCCACGGGACCAGTTGTGTTGCCGGTATCGACATGGCGATGTAGACAGAAGAGAGGCGTTTTACCCTTTCCGGCAATAACGCAGGAGGTGTTAAGACGCCCAAAATGGACTCACCCATTGCAAGGCATCGAGTCTGCATTAGCCGCACATTCACGGATTGGTGTTTGCATCGCCTCTGTGCTGCCGTTCGCCTCCTCGTGTCGTTGTTCTCTGGCCTGACAACTTGTGGGTGGGTCAAGGCCATGACGGAGGACGTCTCTGCTGGAGGCCAATGTCGTTTCAGGGACAAGGCGTGCATCATCAGAGCACGTCGGTTTGGATGCTTGACCACGAGCACGACGTGTGGTCAATGCAGACTCGATGCCTTGCAGTCGGGGTGCCTATTTGGTGTTTGCGCATCTTAACACCTCCTGTGTTACTGCCGGAAAGTGTATGAAGACTTTTATATTTTAATCATCACCATGATGATAATAATTAAATTATATTGAAGCCGTTGAAGTAAACAGTGGTTTAAAATGAAAGGGACCGTCTGTGACATCCAATATATCACTTCCAGGAGACAGAAGCACCGACACGCATTCACAAGGAGCGCAGCTTCTCCAATGCACACGTGAATGCACATTGGAGCACACTGCACAGAGTTACACACTTCTGCCAACCTTGCACTTGACACACACACACAGAGAGCAGCATTATAGGATACAGAGCTACTATTGACCACCGTGGGAATAGTAATAAGAATAATAATAATAATCAGAGGTACTCGCTGACAGTTGAGACGATGGGGCCACGTCTATTAACTCTCCCTCCTCCCCCCGGCCGCCTCTGTCCACCCAGCAGTGCGCCAAGGCGCGGTGGGGTAAAGTGTGGGTACCGCCGCCTCTTCGAAGTCGGTGTGTCCGTGGTGGGAGAGCCGGACAAAGACATCCCTCGAGAGGTGAGACTCTAGAGAGCTCGCTGTAGGTGGAGGCCGGTGCGTCGACAGTGGAGCGAGCAAGCAATTGCAGGGCTGCGCCTGCAGCAGCTGCTGCTGCGTCATCACACTCAACTTATTAAACTATTTTTTATTCCGCCAGGTAAGGCGCTCTGAGCTGCGTAGCTCTTTTGTCGGAAGCGACTTTGGCCATCACAAATGAGAGCTCACCCACGTGGCTTATCATCGTGTGGACATTGACAGCGGCCACATACTTTGTACTCTACTTTGATTCAACGGGTATCGTACAGACAACACCGTACGATTGGGATAATCCGAATCCCGTATGACCAGATGGTCAAATATTCAGCAGGAAGATTGTTGCAACATCAGCTTTGAGAGAAACGTCATTCAAACACCAACGCGCACACACACAGATGCACACACGGACACCTGCATGACGCACCCCAAACATTGCCATCTACGCGGCTTGTTCAATCCACTGCTGGATGAACGCCTCTCACGCACCGTGTGGGTGTGGCTGTGTGACCATACCTCGTCACGCCGGCCACGCGTGGATGAATCAACTGCTGGATGAGGGCCTACCCCTAAATGAAGCGATGAAGACCACTTGTGTTGTCATGGAAACGTCGTGGGTTTTTTGCTTTTATTATTTTCAATTGAGAATTTTTATTTTTAAAATTTTTAAAATTTAATTTTAATTTATTGTCATTTTATTCTTATTTTTTAATCTTCGTGACTTTACCGAAAGAACCGAGAATATGAAGATGTGGATGATGATGATGATGTAGATGATGATGATGTGGATGATGATCATGTGAATGATGATGATTAAGTGAATGATGCTGATGTCCTCACCCTGCACGTGTTCCCCACTCCACGTCTTCTTCACCTTCTGCCGCTCAGAGTCTCACCCCAAGCTCGCCTCGCTCTCCCCTCGCTTCTTCTTCTTCTTCACTCTCGAGGCCTCTCGTTCCAACCTCGCCACGCGTCCCCTGAGCCCCCGATCCACGTCGATTTGGGTCGCAGCTGCTGAGCGGAGAGGCCCAAAACGCCGAGCGGCCAACAACTCAGAGCACTGCTCAAGATCCCTCTGCGTGTGTGTGGTTGGGTTCGGCCAAGTGGTCATTTTAGGTCGTGATTCGTGTCGGGGTTAAGCGGTCGCGTTAACCACCATCACTCACGGGGTAGTGGACCCCCCGTGAGTGACCAACCGTCACTCACGGGGGGGGGGCAATGGACCCCCCGTTTGGTCACTCACGGGGGGGGGGGCAATGGACCCCCCGTGAGTGACCAACCGTCACTCACGGGAAGGGGGGGGCAATGGACCCCCCGTGAGCGACCAACCGTCACTCACGGGGGGTGGGGGGGGGGGCAAAGGACCCCCCTTGAGTGACCAACCGTCACTCACGGGGGGTGGGGGGGGCAATGGACCCCCCGTGAGTTACCAACCGTCACTCACGGGGGGGGGGGAGGGCAAAGGACCCCCCGTGAGTGACCAACCGTCACTCACGGAGGGGAGGCAAAGGACCCCCCGTGAGTGACCAACCGTCACTCACCAATTCAAGATCATGAACTTCAATATTCGTGGAAAAATCCGATGAGCTATGAAGCTCCGATTTAAAGCTTTCGTGACTGCAATGATTCATCTTCTTTGGTTCTTTCGGTAAAGTCACGTAGAATGAGAATAAAATAATAAATTGATAAAATAAAATAACACAATAATATTCTCACGACGTTTCGGCCACAACACAAGCGGCCTTCATCAGGTGAAGGGAGCGAGACTGTCTGGTAGGACAGCGCTGGAGTGAGAGAGCCACGTTCAGATCACGGCTTTTAAGCTTAGAGTCGCGGCATCTCTTCAGAAAGGTGAGAGACTCGATTAGTTGAGCCTTCTTATCCCGAAGTCTGTTGAATGATCTTAAGGATGTGTGGAATCCCTCCCCGTAGAGGCGGTTAAATTTCGATTTAAAGCTTTCGTGACTGCAATGATTCATCTTCTTTGGTTCTTTCGGTAAAGTCACGTAGAATGAGAATAAAATAATAAATTGATAAAATAAAATAACACAATAATATTCTCACGACGTTTCGGCCACAACACAAGCGGCCTTCATCAGGTGAAGGGAGCGAGACTGTCTGGTAGGACAGCGCTGGAGTGAGAGAGCCACGTTCAGATCACGGCTTTTAAGCTTAGAGTCGCGGCATCTCTTCAGAAAGGTGAGAGACTCGATTAGTTGAGCCTTCTTATCCCGAAGTCTGTTGAATGATCTTAAGGATGTGTGGAATCCCTCCCCGTAGAGGCGGTTAAATTTCGATTTAAAGCTTTCGTGACTGCAATGATTCATCTTCTTTGGTTCTTTCGGTAAAGTCACGTAGAATGAGAATAAAATAATAAATTGATAAAATAAAATAACACAATAATATTCTCACGACGTTTCGGCCACAACACAAGCGGCCTTCATCAGGTGAAGGGAGCGAGACTGTCTGGTAGGACAGCGCTGGAGTGAGAGAGCCACGTTCAGATCATGGCTTTTAAGCTTAGAGTCGCGGCATCTCTTCAGAAAGGTGAGAGACTCGATTAGTTGAGCCTTCTTATCCCGAAGTCTGTTGAATGATCTTAAGGATGTGTGGAATCCCTCCCCGTAGAGGCGGTTAAATTTCGATTTAAAGCTTTCGTGACTGCAATGATTCATCTTCTTTGGTTCTTTCGGTAAAGTCACGTAGAATGAGAATAAAATAATAAATTGATAAAATAAAATAACACAATAATATTCTCACGACGTTTCGGCCACAACACAAGCGGCCTTCATCAGGTGAAGGGAGCGAGATTGTCTGGTAGGACAGCGCTGGAGTGAGAGAGCCACGTTCAGATCACGGCTTTTAAGCTTAGAGTCGCGGCATCTCTTCAGAAAGGTGAGAGACTCGATTAGTTGAGCCTTCTTATCCCGAAGTCTGTTGAATGATCTTAAGGATGTGTGGAATCCCTCCCCGTAGAGGCGGTTAAATTTCGATTTAAAGCTTTCGTGACTGCAATGATTCATCTTCTTTGGTTCTTTCGGTAAAGTCACGTAGAATGAGAATAAAATAATAAATTGATAAAATAAAATAACACAATAATATTCTCACGACGTTTCGGCCACAACACAAGCGGCCTTCATCAGGTGAAGGGAGCGAGACTGTCTGGTAGGACAGCGCTGGAGTGAGAGAGCCACGTTCAGATCACGGCTTTTAAGCTTAGAGTCGCGGCATCTCTTCAGAAAGGTGAGAGACTCGATTAGTTGAACCTTCTTATCCCGAAGTCTGTTGAATGATCTTAAGGATGTGTGGAATCCCTCCCCGTAGAGGCGGTTAAATTTCGATTTAAAGCTTTCGTGACTGCAATGATTCATCTTCTTTGGTTCTTTCGGTAAAGTCACGTAGAATGAGAATAAAATAATAAATTGATAAAATAAAATAACACAATAATAGAAGATGAATCATTGCAGTCACGAAAGCTTTAAATCGAAATTTAACCGCCTCTACGGGGAGGGATTCCACACATCCTTAAGATCATTCAACAGACTTCGGGATAAGAAGGCTCAACTAATCGAGTCTCTCACCTTTCGGAAGAGATGCCGCGACTCTAAGCTTAAAAGCCGTGATCTGAACGTGGCTCTCTCACTCCAGCGCTGTCCTACCAGACAGTCTCGCTCCCTTCACCTGATGAAGGCCGCTTGTGTTGTGGCCGAAATGTCGTGAGAATATTATTGTGTTATTTTATTTTATCAATTTATTATTTTATTCTCATTCTACGTGACTTTACCGAAAGAACCAAAGAAGAGCTATGAAGCTCTTTTTGTACAAATGTCCAGTAGAGACGGGTTCAGAAAGTTGCCCCAATATCAAAAAAACGATACACGTGAAAAGTATAAGAGAGGTAAGCAAATCCCGAAAACGAAATTAATTACACTTTTTTTTATTAAACCAGATGAAGCCCACTGAGGTATTGAGTTCTTCAGAAGCGATAGACAGGCCCATGTCTGTCTACAGTGTGAAATGTAGAGCCGTGTGTTTATCCGCAGTGTAAAATGTGATCGCTGTGTTCCTCCTTCTTCTTGCAGTGGGCGACCCCCCCGAGGGATCCCGCGGGGCTGTGCCCGGGACCCCCTCCCCGGATGAAGCCCGAGGCACGGCGCGGGTCGCCGTGCCGGAGCTGACGGGAGCCGCGCAGGCGGCGGCGGGGCCGCGTCTCAGGGCGGAGCCTCAGGTGAGGGGGAGGAGCCCCGGGTGGTGGGTAGGGCGGGGCCCGCTGGCGCTAATCACAACGCTGGGAATCCACGGGTGTGGGGAAATTGTTATTGGATCATGATCGGCGACGTTTCGGGCAATGGTCCTTGTGCAGAGCACGTCAACAGTTGTTAGACCCTTTCATAACGTGGCCTACACAGGGTGGCCCAAAAGTCAGGACACGCAAAGTTATTGTATTTATCTTAAGTAATCACAAAGGGTTATTAGTTTAATTTTAACAAATGTTAAAACTGATATCCATGACTCTTTTGAAATGCATTTAGCACCTTTTTTAAATTACAGCTACCTTTTTCTGCATGCATAACAACGAAATGAACTCGTTCGTCTTTAGTCAATGGCCCCTTCTTAGAATATTTCGTGAGTTTGGGGTTCCTCTAAAAATCAATAGTCTATATATATTTCTGAGAGATTTTATGCAGATGGATTATCGGTTCATGGACTAAATTTAATTCATTTTGGTGATAAAACAGTCCCACGTGTGTTGGGATCCCAGTCCGGATGGGAGGAGTAATTGTGGATGTGTTGACTGCGTTGCTGTGGCAGGACCCAACCACGACTGTGGCAGCTGGAGCGGAGGGCACCTCGTCGGGTAACGACCTCACGGTCTTGGCCCCCACCTCGTCCAACGAGGTGCCGGTGGCGGCCGACGAGAGGCATTGCACCCAACCCAGCTGCCTTCCCCATGGCCGGCCTGAACCCTCCCCGGTGACAGCCACAGCACGCGAGAACATCGGCGTGTCTGTGCTGCCTGCACCCCAAGGTGAGCGTGCGATCACGTGACCTCGTGACCTCTCGTTAGCGTGGCAGCCTAACGAGAGGCCGCGTTGGAGCCACTGCTGTTGCCCTTCATGAGTAACACGGGGAGCTCAAAACGCCTCTCAGCCAACGTGACAGGCGCATCACATTATTCTCGAATTTGAGCTTCATACTTGAATGTGGAGTAAAATCTTTCTGGTTAAGGGTGGCACCACGGGTGCTGGCTGGGGCCATGTTTATCTATAATGGGAAATTAGACCCAGAAGTACAAAATGTGATCGCTGTGCTCCTCCTCCTCCTTCTTGTTGCAGTTGGCGACCCCCCCGAGGGATCCCGCGGGGCTGTGCCCGGGACCCCCTCCCCGGATGAAGCCCGAGGCACGGCGCGGGTCGCCGTGCCGGAGCTGACAGGATCCGCGCAGGCGATAGCGGAGCCGTGTTTGAGGGCGGAGCCCCAGGTGAGGGGGAGGAGCCACAGGTGGTGGGTGGGGCAGGGCCAACTAGTGCCGCTCAGCCAATCACAATGCTGGGAGTATACTTGGGTGGGAATTGGGTCAGTGACGTTTCAGGCCATGGTCCATCTGCAGAGCACATCACAGTTGTTTGCCCTTTCATAACGTCGCCGATAGAAGGTGGCCCACAAGTTAGGACACACACAGTTATTGTATTTATTTGTTTAAACAAATCACAGAGGATTATTTTGTTATGGTATTAATAATGATAACAAAAATACGTTAACTTTTAGACTAAATGATTAAAACGTTGCAATTTTAGTGGCATGATAAATGAAACTTTTGGGCCAACCTGTATTTTGCACTCCTATCACGTGCTGATATTGTTCGTTGTTGTAACGTTCTTACCCGACCCAACTGGACATCTATACGAAAGAGCTTTATAGCTCATCGGATTCCTCCAGTCTAAATATATTCTGATTCCGATGTGTAATAAATATATGTATGATTACATATAAAAAAGCGACGTTTCAGGCAATGGCCTTTCTGCAGAGCACATTAATAGCTGTTGTCCCGTTCATAACGTCGCCTATAGAGGCTGGCCCACAAGTCAGGATACATGGAGTTATTATGTTCATTTGAACAAACAACAGGATTATTTTGTTATAGATAGTAACAATGATAATAGATACACTTTTTACTTCAATAATACATAATTAAAAGTTGTAATGTCAGTGGCACGATAAAGGAAATATCCCTCTGTCCTAACATTTGGGCCACCCTGTATAATAATGTGAAGTAAATATATAATGCATGATTAAATATATAACAGGCACCGTTTCAGGCCATGGCCCATCTGCAGAGCAAGTCAACAGTTGTTGGTCCCTTTCATAACGTGGCCTACAGAGGGTGGCCCACAAGTCAGGACACGCAATTATTATATTTATCTTAACAGATAACGGAGGGATATTTCGTTGAATTTTAACAAATGTTAAAACTTACTCCTATTACCATTTTTAAATATATTTAGGACCTTGTTATTGCCTTCTTCTATTGCCTTCTTTAGCATACGTAACAACGAACTGAACTCGTTCGTCTATAGTCAATGGCACCTTCTTCATAGACTATTTTACGAGTTAAAGTGAGTTTGATGCAGATTGCCCATCGGTTCATGGACTAAAATTTTATTTCTTTTGGTGATAAAACAGTCCCAAGTGTGTTGGGATCCCAGTCCAGATGGGAGGAGTAATTGTGGATGTGTTGACTGCGTTGCTGTGGCAGGACCCAACCACGACTGTGGCAGCTGGAGCGGAGGG
>NW_022638735.1:0-14833 GCF_010993605.1 Petromyzon marinus
ATGACGAGGTGTTGGTATGATGACGTGGTGGTGGTATGATGACGTGGTGGTGGTATGATGACGAGGCGGTGGTATGATGACGAGGTGGTGGTATGATGACGAGGTGGTGGTATGATGACGTGGTGGTGGTATGATGACGAGGTGGTGGTATGATGACGAGGTGGTGGTGTGATGACGAGTTGGTGTTGGTATGATGACGAGGTGGTGGTATGATGACGAGTTGGTGTTGGTATGATGACGAGGTGGTGGTATGACGACGAGTTGGTGGTATGATGATGAGTTGGTGGTATGACGAGGTGGTGGTATGATGACGAGTTGGTGGTGTGATGACGAGTTGGTGTTGGTATGATGACGAGGTGGTGGTATGATGACGAGGTGGTGGTATGATGACGTGGTGGTGGTATGATGACGAGGTGGTGGTATGATGACGAGGTGGTGGTGTGATGACGAGTTGGTGTTGGTATGATGACGAGGTGGTGGTATGATGACGAGTTGGTGTTGGTATGATGACGAGGTGGTGGTATGACGACGAGTTGGTGGTATGATGATGAGTTGGTGGTATGACGAGGTGGTGGTATGATGACGAGTTGGTGGTGTGATGACGAGTTGGTGTTGGTATGATGACGAGGTGGTGGTATGATGACGAGGTGGTGGTATGATGACGAGTTGGTGGTATGACGAGTTGGTGGTATGACGAGGTGGTGGTATGATGACGAGTTGGTGGTGTGATGACGAGTTGGTGTTGGTATGATGACGAGGTGGTGGTATGATGACGAGTTGGTGGTATGACGAGTTGGTGGTATGACGAGGTGGTGGTATGATGACGAGTTGGTGGTGTGATGACGAGTTGGTGTTGGTATGATGACGAGTTGGTGGTATGATGACGAGTTGGTGTTGGTATGATGACGAGGTGGTGGTATGATGACGAGGTGGTGGTATGATGACGAGGTGGTGGAGGTATGATGACGGTGTTGTGGTGTGACGAGGTGGTGTGGTATGACGAGGTGTGGTATGATGACGAGGTGGTGGTGTGGTATGATGACGAGGTTGTGGTGTGACGAGGTGTTGGTATGACGAGGTGTTGGTATGATGACGAGGTTGTGGTGTGGTATGACGTGGTGTAGTATGATGACGAGGTGGTGTGGTATGACGAGGTGTGGTATGATGACGAGGTTGTGGTGTGGTATGATGACGAGGTTGTGGTGTGACGAGGTGTTGGTATGACGAGGTGTTGGTATGATGACGAGGTTGTGGTGTGGTATGACGAGGTTGTGGTGTGGTATGACGAGGTTGTGGTGTGGTATGACGAGGTTGTGGTGTGGTATGACGAGGTTGTGGTACGACGAGGTTGTGGTATGACGAGGTGTTGGTATGACGAGGTGTTGGTATGACGAGGTGTTGGGATGACGAGGTGGTGTGGGATGACGAGGTGGTGTGGTATGACGAGGTGTTGGTATGACGAGGTGTTGGTATGACAAGGTGTTGGTATGACGAGGTGTGGTATGACGAGGTGTGGTATGACGAGGTGTTGGTATGACGAGGTGTTGGTATGACGAGGTGTTGGTATGACCAGGTGTTGGTATGACGAGGTGTGGTATGACGGGGTGTTGGTATGACGAGGTGTTGGTATGACGAGGTGTTGGTATGACGAGGTGTGGTATGACGAGGTGTTGGTATGACGAGGTGTTGGTATGACGAGGTGTTGGTATGACGAGGTGTGGTATGACGGGGTGTTGGTATGACGAGGTGTTGGTATGACGAGGTGTTGGTATGACGAGGTGTTGGTGTGACGAGGTGTTGGTATGACGAGGTGTTGGTATGACGAGGTGTTGGTATGACGAGGTGTTGGTATGACGAGGTGTGGTATGACGAGGTGTTGGTATGACGAGGTGTTGGTATGACGAGGTGTTGGTATGACGAGGTGTTGGTATGATGACGAGGTGTTGGTATGACGAGGTGTTGGTATGACGAGGTGTGGTATGACGAGGTGTTGGTATGACGACGAGGTGTTGGTATGACGAGGTGTTGGTATGACGAGGTGTTGGTATGACGACGAGGTGTTGGTATGACGACGAGGTGTTGGTATGACGACGAGGTGTTGGTATGACGACGAGGTGTTGGTATGACGAGGTGTTGGTATGACGAGGTGTTGGTATGACGAGGTGTTGGTGTGACGAGGTGTTGGTATGACGAGGTGTGGGTATGACGAGGTGTGGGTATGACGAGGTGTTGGTATGACGAGGTGTTGGTATGACGACGAGGTGTTGGTATGACGAGGTGTTGGTATGACGACGAGGTGTTGGTGTGACGACGAGGTGTTGGTGTGACGACGAGGTGTTGGTATGACGACGAGGTGTTGGTATGACGACGAGGTGTTGGTATGACGAGGTGTTGGTATGACGAGGTGTTGGTATGACGAGGTGTTGGCGTGACGAGGTGTTGGCGTGACGAGGTGTTGGCGTGACGAGGTGTTGGCGTGACGAGGTGTTGGCGTGACGAGGTGTTGGCGTGACGAGGTGTTGGCGTGACGAGGTGTTGGCGTGACGAGGTGTTGGCGTGACGAGGTGTTGGTATGACGAGGTGTTGGCATGACGAGGTGTTGGTATGACGAGGTGTTGGTATGACGAGGTGTTGGTATGACAGGGTGTTGGTATGACAGGGTGTTGGCATGACGAGGTGTTGGTATGACGAGGTGTTGGTATGACGAGGTGTTGGTATGACGAGGTGTTGGTATGACGAGGTGTTGGTATGACAGGGTGTTGGTATGACAGGGTGTTGGTATGACGAGGTGTTGGTATGACGACGTGTTGGTATGACGACGTGTTGGTATGACGACGTGTTGGTGTGACGAAGTGTTGGTATGACGAGGTGTTGGTATGACGAGGTGTTGGTGTGACGAGGTGTTGGTATGACAGGGTGTTGGTATGATGACGAGGTGTTGGTATGACGAGGTGTTGGTATGACGAGGTGTTGGTATGACGAGGTGTTGGTATGACGAGGTGTTGGTATGACGAGGTGTTGGTATGACGAGGTGTTGGTATGACGAGGTGTTGGTATGACGAGGTGTTGGTGTGACGAGGTGTTGGTATGACGAGGTGTTGGTATGACGAGGTGTTGGTGTGACGAGGTGTTGGTGTGACGAGGTGTTGGTATGACGAGGTGTTGGTATGACGAGGTGTTGGTATGACGAGGTGTTGGTATGACGAGGTGTTGGTATGACGAGGTGTTGGTATGACGAGGTGTTGGTATGACGAGGTGTTGGTATGACGAGGTGTGTGGTATGACGAGGTGTTGGTGTGACGAGGTGTTGGTATGACGAGGTGTTGGTATGACGAGGTGTTGGTATGACGAGGTGTTGGTGTGACGAGGTGTTGGTGTGACGAGGTGTTGGTATGACGAGGTGTTGGTATGACGAGGTGTTGGTATGACGAGGTGTTGGTATGACGAGGTGTTGGTATGACGAGGTGTTGGTGTGACGAGGTGTTGGTGTGACGAGGTGTTGGTGTGACGAGGTGTTGGTGTGACGAGGTGTTGGTATGACGAGGTGTTGGTATGACGAGGTGTGTGGTATGACGAGGTGTTGGTGTGACGAGGTGTTGGTATGACGAGGTGTTGGTATGACGAGGTGTTGGTGTGACGAGGTGTTGGTATGACGAGGTGTTGGTATGACGAGGTGTTGGTATGACGAGGTGTTGGTATGACGAGGTGTTGGTATGACGAGGTGTGGTATGACGAGGTGTTGGTATGACGAGGTGTTGGTGTGACGAGGTGTGGTGTGACGAGGTGTTGGTATGACGAGGTGTTGGTATGACGAGGTGTTGGTATGACGAGGTGTTGGTATGACGAGGTGTTGGTATGACGAGGTGTTGGTATGACGAGGTGTTGGTGTGACGAGGTGTTGGTGTGACGAGGTGTTGGTATGACGAGGTGTTGGTGTGACGAGGTGTTGGTGTGACGAGGTGTTGGTATGACGAGGTGTTGGTGTGACGAGGTGTTGGTGTGACGAGGTGTTGGTATGACGAGGTGTTGGTATGACGAGGTGTTGGTGTGACGAGGTGTTGGTATGACGAGGACCTTGGTGAGGAGCCCACTCAGCCAGGCTCCGTCGCGACCCTTGAGCGGGCGACAGAGGCTGGTCAGCTGGTGCCGTCCCAGCCAATCAGAGACCTCCTGGGGGGACCACAGCGACAGGGCTGTGGGGGAGGGGGGTGCAAGAAGGGGGGTCACGGGGGGTCATTGGGGTCATGGGGGGGTCATGGGGGGTCATTGGGGGTCATTGGGGGTAATGGGGGGTCATTGGGGTCATGGGGGGGGGTCATGGGGGTCATGGGGGGTCATGGGGGGTAATGGGGGTCATGGGGGGTCATTGGGGATAATGGGGGTCATGGGGGGTCATTGGGGTCATGGGGGGGTCATGGGGGTCATGGGGGGTCATGGGGGTCATGGGGGGTCATTGGGGGTAATGGGGGTCACGGGGGGTCATTGGGGTCATTGGGGTCATGGGGGGGTCAAGGGGGGTCAAGGGGGGGGAGTAGTTGCACTGTAGTTGCACTGTAGTTGCACTGTAGTTGCAGTGCAGTTGCACTGTAGTTGCACTGTATTTACACTGTAGTTGCACTGTAGTTGCACTGTAGTTGCACTGTAGTTAAACTGTAGTTGCACTGTAGCTCCACTGTAGTTAAACTGTAGTTAAACTGTAGTTGCACTGTAGTTGCACTGTATTTGCACTGTGTTTGCACTGTAGTTAAACTGTAGTTGCACTGTAGTTGCACTGTAGTTAAACTGTAGTTGCACTGTAGTTGCACTGTAGCTGCACTGTAGCTGCACTGTATTCGCACTGTATTCGCACTGTAGTTGCACTGTAGTTGCACTGTATTTTCACAGAAGTTGCACTGTAGTTGCACTGTAGTTGCACTGTAGTTGCACTGTATTTTCACTGTAGTTGCACTGTAGTTGCACTGTAGTTGCACTGTAGTTAAACTGTAGTTAAACTGTAAACTGTAGTTAAACTGTAAACTGTAGTTAAACTGTAGTTGCACTGTAGTTGCACTGTAGTTGCACTGTAGCTGAACTGTATTCGCACTGTATTCGCACTGTATTCGCACTGTAGTTGCACTGTAGTTGCACTGTAGTTAAACTGTAGTTAAACTGTAAACTGTAGTTAAACTGTAAACTGTAGTTAAACTGTAGTTAAACTGTAAACTGTAGTTAAACTGTAGTTAAACTGTAGTTGCACTGTAGTTGCACTGTAGTTGCACTGTAGTTAAACTGTAGTTAAACTGTAGTTGCACTGTAGCTGCACCGTAGCTGCACTGTATTCGCACTGTATTCGCACTGTAGTTGCACAGTAGTTGCACTGTAGTTGCACTGTATTTTCACTGTAGTTGCACTGTAGTTGCACTGTAGTTGCACTGTAGTTAAACTGTAGTTAAACTGTAGTTGCACTGTAGTTGCACTGTAGCTGCACTGTAGCTGCACTGTATTCGCACTGTATTCGCACTGTAGTTGCACTGTGGTTGCACTGTAGTTGCACTGTAGTTGAACTGTATTTTCACTGTAGTTGCACTGTATTTGCACTGTATTTGCACTGCAGTTGCACTGTATTTGCAATGTGGTTGCACTGTATTTGCACTGTATTTGCACTGTATTTGCACTGTAGTTGCACTGTATTTGCACTGTAGTTGCACTGTATTTGCACTGTAGTTGCACTGTATTTGCACTGCAGTTGCACTGTAGTTGCACTGTGGTTGCACTGTATTTGCACTGCAGTTGCACTGTAGTTGCACTGTAGTCGCACTGTAGTTGCACTGTATTTGCACTGTAGTTGCACTGTATTTGCACTGTAGTTGCACTGTAGTCGCACTGTATTTGCACTGTATTTTCACTGTAGTTGCACTGTAGTTGCACCGTATTTGCACTGTAGTTGCACTGTAGTTGCACTGTAGTTGCACTGTAGTTAAACTGTAGTTAAACTGTAAACTGTAGTTAAACTGTAAACTGTAGTTAAACTGTAGTTGCACTGTAGTTGCACTGTAGTTAAACTGTAGTTAAACTGTAAACTGTAGTTAAACTGTAAACTGTAGTTAAACTGTAGTTGCACTGTAGTTGCACTGTAGTTGCACTGTAGTTGCACTGTAGTTGCACTGTAGTTAAACTGTAGTTGCACTGTAGCTGCACTGTAGCTGCACTGTATTCGCACTGTATTCGCACTGTAGTTGCACTGTAGTTGCGCTGTAGTTGCACTGTAGTTGCACTGTATTTTCACTGTAGTTGCACTGTAGTTAAACTGTAGTTAAACTGTAGTTGCACTGTAGTTGCACTGTAGCTGCACTGTAGCTGCACTGTAGCTGCACTGTAGCTGCACTGTATTCGCACTGTATTCGCACTGTAGTTGCACTGTATTTGCACTGTAGTTGCACTGTAGTTGCACTGTATTTGCACTGTAGTTGCACTGTAGTTGCACTGTAGTTGCACTGTAGTTGCACTGTATTTGCACTGTAGTTGCACTGTGGTTGCACTGTATTTGCACTGTAGTTGCACTGTAGTTGCACTGTAGTTGCACTGTATTTGCACTGTAGTTGCACTGTAGTTGCACTGTGGTTGCACTGTATTTGCACTGTGGTTGCACTGTATTTGCACTGTAGTTGCACTGTAGTTGCACTGTGGTTGCACTGTATTTGCACTGTAGTTGCACTGTAGTTGCACTGTATTTGCACTGTATTTGCACTGTAGTTGCACTGTGGTTGCACTGTATTTGCACTGTAGTTGCACTGTAGTTGCACTGTAGTTGCACTGTATTTGCACTGTAGTTGCACTGTAGTTGCACTGTGGTTGCACTGTATTTGCACTGTGGTTGCACTGTATTTGCACTGTAGTTGCACTGTAGTTGCACTGTGGTTGCACTGTATTTGCACTGTAGTTGCACTGTAGTTGCACTGTATTTGCACTGTATTTGCACTGTAGTTGCACTGTGGTTGCACTGTATTTGCACTGTAGTTGCACTGTAGTTGCACTGTAGTTGCACTGTATTTGCACTGTAGTTGCACTGTAGTTGCACTGTGGTTGCACTGTATTTGCACTGTGGTTGCACTGTATTTGCACTGTAGTTGCACTGTAGTTGCACTGTGGTTGCACTGTAGTTGCACTGTAGTTGCACTGTAGTTGCACTGTATTTGCACTGTATTTGCACTGTAGTTGCACTGTGGTTGCACTGTATTTGCACTGTAGTTGCACTGTAGTTGCACCGTAGTTGCACTGTATTTGCACTGTAGTTGCACTGTAGTTGCACTGTGGTTGCACTGTATTTGCACTGTGGTTGCACTGTATTTGCACTGTAGTTGCACTGTAGTTGCACTGTGGTTGCACTGTAGTTGCACTGTAGTTGCACTGTAGTTGCACTGTATTTGCACTGTATTTGCACTGTAGTTGCACTGTGGTTGCACTGTATTTGCACTGTAGTTGCACTGTAGTTGCACTGTAGTTGCACTGTATTTGCACTGTAGTTGCACTGTAGTTGCACTGTGGTTGCACTGTATTTGCACTGTGGTTGCACTGTATTTGCACTGTATTTGCACTGTAGTTGCACAGTGGTTGCACTGTATTTGCACTGTAGTTGCACTGTAGTTGCACTGTAGTTGCACTGTATTTGCACTGTAGTTGCACTGTGGTTGCACTGTATTTGCACTGTGGTTGCACTGTATTTGCACTGTATTTGCACTGTGGTTGCACTGTATTTGCACTGTATTTGCACTGTAGTTGCACTGTAGTGGCCCCACCCTTTTGCTCCGCGTCATCGTCGTCGGCGGCTCCCATGCAGCAGAGACTGGCACCGCCCTGAACGCACAGAGACCACGCCCACTCATTAGCATAACCACGCCCGCTCATTAGCATAGCGCCACGTCCGCATTAGCATAGAGCCACGCCCACTCGTTGGCATGGATACGCACGCTCATTTAGCATAGCCACGCCTTCTCATTAGCATAGCCACGCCTTCTCATAAGCATAGCCACGCACGCTGAATCGCATAGCTATTGTGTCTGGGGTGAGTGTGGTGAGTGTCTGTGGTGAGTGTGGTGAGTGTCTGTGGTGAGTGTGGTGAGTGGTTGTGGTGAGTGTGGTGAGTGTGGTGAGTGTCTGTGGTGAGTGTGGTGAGTGTCTGTGGTGAGTGTGGTGAGTGGTTGTGGTGAGTGTGGTGAGTGTCTGTGGTGAGTGTTTGTGGTGTTTGTGGTGAGTGTGGTGAGTGTGGTGAGTGTCTGTGGTGAGTGTCTGTGGTGAGTGTGGTGAGTGTGATGAGTGTCTGTGGTGAGTGTGGTGAGTGTGGTGAGTGTCTGTGGTGAGTGTCTGTGGTGAGTGTGGTGAGTGTGGTGAGTGTCTGTGGTGTTTGTGGTGAGTGTGGTGAGTGTCTGTGGTGAGTGTCTGTGGTGAGTGTGGTGAGTGTGGTGAGTGTCTGTGGTGTTTGTGGTGAGTGTGGTGAGTGTCTGTGGTGAGTGTCTGTGGTGAGTGTGGTGAGTGTGGTGAGTGTCTGTGGTGAGTGTGGTGAGTGTGGTGAGTGTTTGTGGTGAGTGTGGTGAGTGTCTGTGGTGAGTGTTTGTGGTGAGTTTTTGTGGTGAGTTTTTGTGGTGAGTGTTTGGGGGATTTCCCACCTTCTTTTTCCCAGAATTCTCCACGGGCTGATAGGCTGTGAAGACAAAATACCATTACTCACCCACTCACTCACCACTCACTCACCACTCAGTCACTCACCACTCACTCATCACTCACCATTTACCACTCACTCACTCACCCACTCACTCACCACTCACTCACCACTCACCCACTCACTCACTCACCCACTCACTCACCACACTCACTACTCACTCACCACCTCACTCACCCACTCACTCACCACTCACTCACCACTCAGTCACTCACCACTCACTCATCACTCACTCACCATTTACCACTCACTCACTCAGTCACCCACTCACTCACTCAGTCACCCACTCAGTCACTCACCACTCACTCACCACTCACTCACCACTCACCCACTCACTCACCACTCACTCACTCACCCACTCACCACTCACTCACTCACCACTCACTCACTCACCACTCACTCACCACTCACTCACTCACCACTCACTCACTCACCACTCACTCACCACTCACTCACTCACCACTCACTCACTCACTCACCACTCACCCACTCACTCACTCACCCACTCACTCACTCAACCACTCACCCACTTACTCACCACTCACTCACTACTCACTCACCACCTCACTCACCCACTCACTCACCATACTCACTCACCCACTCACTCACCACCCACTCACTCACCCACCCACTCACTCACTCACCCACTCACTCACCCACCCACTCACTCACCCACTCACTCACCCACCCACTCACTCACTCACCCACTCACTCAGTCACTCACTCACTCACCCACTCACTCACTCACCCACTCACTCACTCAACCACTCACCCACTTACTCACCACTCACTCACCACTCACTCACTCACTCACCCACCCACTCACTCACCCACCCACTCACTCACTCACCCACTCACCCACCCACTGAGTGACTGAGTGAGTGAGTGGGTGACTGAGTGAGTGACTGAGTGAGTGAGTGACTGAGTGAGTGAGTGGGTGACTGAGTGGGTGACTGAGTGAGTGAGTGACTGAGTGAGTGAGTGGGTGAGTGAGTGAGTGACTGAGTGAGTGAGTGGGTGAGTGAGTGAGTGGGTGAGTGAGTGGGTGAGTGAGTGAGTGACTGAGTGAGTGAGTGAGTGACTGAGTGAGTGAGTGAGTGACTGAGTGACTGAGTGAGTGAGTGACTGAGTGGTGAGTGACTGAGTGAGTGAGTGACTGAGTGGTGAGTGACTGAGTGAGTGACTGAGTGGTGAGTGACTGAGTGAGTGAGTGACTGAGTGGTGAGTGACTGAGTGAGTGAGTGAGTGACTGAGTGGTGAGTGAGTGAGTGACTGCGTGACTGAGTGAGTGAGTGAGTGACTGAGTGGTGAGTGACTGAGTGAGTGGGTGAGTGAGTGAGTGACTGAATGGTGAGTGACTGACTGACTGAGTGGTGAGTGACTGAGTGAGTGACTCACCACCATCAGAGGTGGAGGAGTCCGCGCAGCTCAGAACACAGCTGAACAGCTTCTGTAGTGGGGAGAGGGTGAAGGGGTTAACGTCACACACAGACACAGAACACACACACACACAGACACACACACACAGACACACACACACAGACACACACACAGACATACACACACAGACATACACAGACACACAGACACTACACACACAGACACTACACACACACACAGACACACAGACACTACACACACAGACACTACACACACACACAGACACACAGACACTACACACACACAGACACTACACACACACAGACACACACACACTACTCACAGATACAGACACACACAGTCACACACAGACACACACAGACACTACACACACACAGACACTACTCACACACACAGACACTACACACACACACTACACACACACTACACACACACAGATACTACTCACACACAGACGCTACACACACACTACACACACACTATACTACACACAGACACTACACACACACACATAAACTACACACACACTACACACACACACTACTCACACACACTACACACACACTACACTACACACAGACACTACACACACACACACAGAAACTACACACACACTACACACACACAGACACTACACACAGACACTACTCACACACACACTACACACACACACACTACACACACAGATACTACTCACACACAGACACTACACACACACAGAAACTACACACACACTACACACACACTACACACACACTACACACACACTACACTACACACAGACACTACTCACACACACAGACACTACACAGCCACAGACACACACACACTACACACTACACTACACACTACACACACACTACACACACACACTACACACACACACTACTCACACACTACTACACACAGACACACACACACTACACACAGACACACACTACACACACTACACACACACACTCACACACGCACTACACACACACACTACACACACTACACACACACTACACACACACTACTACACTACACACACACACTAAACACACACTACACTACACTCACACAGACAGTCACACACACACTACACACACACTACACACTACACACACTACTACACTTCACTACACTACACGCTACACTGCACTACTCACACCTACACACTACACACTCACTACACACACTACACACTACTACACTACACTACACACTACACTACACGCTACACTACACTACTCACACCTACACACTACACTACACACTACACTACACACACACTACACACTACACTACACACACACTACACTACACACTACACTATACACTACACTACACACTACACTACACACACACTATACACTAAACTACACACACACACTATACACTACACTACACACTACACCATACACTACACACTACACTACACACACACTACACTACACACTACACTATACACTACACAACACACACACTATACACTATACTACACACACACACTATACACTACACTATACACTACACTATACACTACACTATACACTACTATACACTACACTATACACTACACTATACACTACACTACTATACACTACACTATACACTACACTATACACTACACTACACACTACACACTATATACTACACTACACACTACTACACTACACTATACACTACACTATACACTACACTACACACACACTACACTATACACTACACTATACACTACACTACTATACACTACACTATACACTACACTATACACTACCATACACTACACTATACACTACACTATACACTACACACTACTATACACTACACTATACTACACACTACTATACACTACACTATACACTACACTATACACTACACTATACACTACACTATACACTACACTATACACTACACTACTATACACTACACTATACACTACACTATACACTACACTACTATACACTATACACTACACTATACACTACACTATACACTACACTATACACTACTATACACTACACTATACACTATACACTACACTATACACTACACTATACACTACACTATACACTACACTATACACTACACTACTATACACTACACTAGACACTATACACTACACTATACACTACACTATACACTACACTATACACTACACTACTATACACTACACTAGACACTATACACTACACTATACACTACACTATACACTACACTATACACTACACCAGACACTACACTATACACTACACACTACACTACACTATACACTACACTACACACTACACTATACACTACACTATACACTACACTATACACTACACTACACACTACACTACACACTACACTATACACTACACTATACACTACACTATACACTACACTATACACTACACTAGACACTACACTATACACTACACTATACACTACACTATACACTACACTATACACTACACACTACACTACACACTACACTATACACTACACTATACACTACACTACACTATACACTACACTATACACTACCCAATACACTACACTATACACTATACACTACACTACACACTACACTACACTATACACTACACTATACACTACACTATACACTACACTATACACTACACTATACACCACACTATACACTACACTATACACTACACTATACACTACACTACACTATACACTACACTATACACTACACTATACACTACACTATACACTACATTATACACTACACTATACACTACACTATACACTACACTATACACTACACTATACACTACACTATACACTATACTATACACTACACTATACACTACACTATACACTACACTATACACTACACAGTGATTTTGTTACCTTGATGAGTTTGCGCATCTTGTTCCGATCCTTAGCTGAAAATAAACATCACAAACATCATCACCAACATCACAAACATCACAAACAACATCACAAACATCATCACCATCATCACAAACATCACAAACATCATAAACATCATCACAAACATCATCATAAACATCACAAACATCATCACCACCATCACCACCATCACCACCATCACCATCATCACCATCACCACCATCATCACCACCATCATCACCATCACCACCACCACCATCACCACCATCACCATCACCACCACCACCATCACCACCACCACCATCACCACCATCACCACCACCACCACCATCACCACCACCATCACCATCATCACCACCACCATCACCACCACCATCACCATCACCACCACCATCACCAACATCACCACATCACCACCACCACCACCATCATCACCACCACCATCACCACCATCATCACCACCATCATCACCATCACCACCACCACCATCACCACCACCACCATCACCACCATCACCACCACCACCACCATCACCACTTCACACTATGTTAAACACTCACCCACCACCATCACCCCTCCTGATGCCTCCTGCTCCACATCCTCAAAGTCCATCACCTCGTAGTGGTCCTTCATCACCACGGCCTGCACACACAGAGTGACACACACAGTGACACACACACACACAGTGACACACACACAGTGACACAAACATACAGTGACACACACACACAGTGTTACACACACACAGTGACACACAGTGACACACACACACACAGTGACACACACACACAGTGACACACACAGTGACACACACACACACAGTGACACACACACACACACACAGTGACACACACACACAGTGACACACACACACACACACAGTGACACACACACACAGTGACACACACACACACACAGTGACACACACACAGTGACACACACACACACACAGTGACACACACACAGTGACACACACAGTGACACACACACAGTGACACACACACAGTGACACACACACACACAGTGACACACACACACACAGTGACACACACAGTGACACACACACACAGTGACACACACACACACACAGTGACACACACACAGTGACACACACAGTGACACACACAGTGACACACACACACACAGTGACACACCCAGTGACACACACACACAGTGACACACACACACACACAGTGACACACACACACACACAGTGACACACACAGTGACACACACACACACAGTGACACACACACAGTGACACACACAGTGATACACACACACACAGTGATACACACACACACAGAGACACACACACAGTGACACACAGTGACACACACAGTGATACACACACACACAGTGACACACACACACAGTGACACACACAGTGACACACACAGTGACACACACACACAGTGACACACACACACAGTGACACACACAGTGACACACACAGAGACACACACAGTGACACACACAGTGACACACACAGTGACACACACAGTGACACACACACACAGTGACACACACAGTGACACACACACACAGTGACACACAGTGACACACACACACAGTGACACACAGTGACACACACACACAGTGACACACACAGTGACACACACACACAGTGACACACACAGTGACACACACAGTGACACACACACAGACAGTGTCACACACACACAGGGTGACACACACACAGGGTGACACGCACAGTGACACACACAGTGACACACACACAGTGACACACACAGTGACACACACACAGTGACACACACACAGTGACACACACAGTGACACACACAGACACACACACAGTGACACAGTGACACACACACACAGTGACACACACAGTGACACACACAGTGACACACACAGAGACACACA
>NW_022638736.1:0-14664 GCF_010993605.1 Petromyzon marinus
ACAGGCTTATTAAATAGGCTAATTTCAGCAACTTAGGCTTATTAAATAGGCTTATTTCAGCAACTTAGACTTATTAAATAGCCTTATTTCAGCAACTTACACTTATTAAATAGGCTTATTTCAGCAACTTAGGCTTATTAAATAGCCTAATTAAGTAGGCTTATTTCAGCAACTTGGGCTTATTAAATAGGCTTATTTCAGCAACTTACGCTGATTAGAAAGGCTTATTTCAGCAACTTAGACTTATTAAATAGCCTTATTTCAGCAATTTAGACTTATTAAATAGGCTTATTTCAGCAACTTATGCTTATTAAATATACTTATTTCAGCAACTTAGGCTTATTACATAGGCTTATTTCAGCAACTTGGACTTATTAAATAGCCTTATTTCAGCAACTTAGGCTTATTAAATAGGCTTATTTCAGCAACTTAGGCTTATTAAATAGCCTTATTTCAGCAACTTATGCTTATTAAATATACTTATTTCAGCAACTTAGGTTTATTAAATAGGCTTATTCAGCAACTTAGGCTTATTAAATAGGCTTATTAAATAGGCTTATTTCAGCAACTTAGGCTTATTAAATAGGCTTATTCAACAACTTAGGCTTATTAAATAGGCTCATTCAATACTTATTAAATAGGCTTATTAAACAGGCTTATTAAATAGACTCATTAAATAGGCTCAATAAATAGGCTCATTAAATAGGCTTAATTAATTAGGCTTATTAAATAGGCTTATTAAATAGACTTGTTAAATAGGCTTATTAAATAGGCTCAATAAATAGGCTTATGAAATAGGCTCAATAAATAGGCTTATTAAATAGGCTCAATAAATAGGCTTATTAAATAGGCTCATTAAATACTTCTTAAATAGGCTTATTAAATAGACTTATTAAATAGACTTATTAAATAGGCTTATTAAATAGGCTTATTAAATAGGCTTATTAAAAAGGCTTATTAAATAGAGTTAATAAATAGGCTCATTAAATACTTATTAAATAGGTTTATTAAATAGGCGTATTAAATAGGCTTATTAAATAGGCTTATTAAATAGGCTTATTAAATAGACTTATTAAATAGCCTCATTAAATAGGCTTATTTTAGCAACTTAGGCTTATTAAATAGGCTTATTTCAGCAACTTAGGCTTATTAAATAGCGTTATTTCAGCAACTTAGACTTATTAAATAGGCTTAATTCAGCAACTTAGGCTTATTAAATAGCCTTATTAAATAGGCTTATTTCAGCAACTTAGGCTTATTAAATAGGCTTATTTCAGCAACTTAGACTTATTAAAAAGGCTTATTTCAGCAACTTAGGCTTATTAAATAGGCTTATTCAGCAACTTAGGCTTATTAAATAGGCTTATTTCAGCAACTTAGACTTATTAAATAGGCCTATTAAATAGGCTTATTAAATAGACTTATTAAATAGGCTCATTAAATACTTATTAAATAGGCTCATTAAATAGGCTTATTAAATAGACTTATTAAATAGGCTCAATAAATAGGCTTATTAAATAGGCGTATTAAATAGGCTCAATAAATAGGCTTATTAAATAGGCTCAATAAATAGGCTTATTAAATAGGCTCAATAAATAGGCTTATTAAATAGGCTCATTAAATACTTATTAAATAGGCTTATTAACTAGACTTATTAAATAGACTTATTAAATAGGCTTATTAAATAGACTTATTAAATAGGCTTATTAAAAATGCTCATTAAATACTTATTAAATGTGTTTATTAAATAGGCGTATTAAATAGGCTTATTAAATAGACTTATTAAATAGGCTTATTAAATAGACTTATTAAATATCCTCATTAAATAGGCTTATTTTAGCAACTTGGGCTTATTAAATAGGTTTATTTCAGCAACTTAGACTTATTAAAGAGCCTTATTAAATAGGTTTATTTCAGCAACTTAGACTTATTAAATATACCTTTTTTAATAGGCTTATTTCAGCAACTTAGGTTTATTAAATAGGCTTATTCAGCAACTTAGGCTTATTAAATAGGCTTATTAAATAGGCTTATTTCAGCAACTTAGGCTTATTAAATAGGCTTATTCAACAACTTAGGCTTATTAAATAGGCTCATTCAATACTTATTAAATAGGCTTATTAAACAGGCTTATTAAATAGACTCATTAAATAGGCTCATTAAATACTTATTAAATAGGCTTATTAACTAGACTTATTAAATAGACTTATTAAATAGGCTTATTAAATAGACTTATTAAATAGGCTTATTAAAAATGCTCATTAAATACTTATTAAATGTGTTTATTAAATAGGCGTATTAAATAGGCTTATTAAATAGGCTTATTAAATAGGCTTATTAAATAGACTTATTAAATATCCTCATTAAATAGGCTTATTTTAGCAACTTGGGCTTATTAAATAGGTTTATTTCAGCAACTTAGACTTATTAAAGAGCCTTATTAAATAGGCTTATTTCAGCAACTTAGGCTTATTAAATAGGCTCATTCAGAAACTTAGGCTTTTAAATAGGCTTATTTCAGCAACTTAGGCTTATTAAATAAGCTTATTTCAGCAACTTATTCTTATTAAATAGCCTTATTAAACAGGTTTATTTCAGCAATTTAGGCTTATTAAATAGCATTTTTAAATAGGTTTATTTCAGCAACTTAGACTTATTAAATATACCTTTTTAAATAGGCTTAGTTCAGAAACTCAGGCTTATTAAATAGTCTTATTTCAGCAACTTAGGCTCATTAAATAGAATTATTAAATAGGCTTATTTCAGCAACTTAGGCTTATTAAATATGCTTATTTCAGCAACTTAGACTTATTAAATAGCCTTATTTCAGCAACTTAGGCTTATTAAATAGCCTTATTTCAGAAACTTAGACTTATTAAATAGGCCTATTAAATAGGCTTATTAAATAGGATTATTTCAGCAACTTAGACTTATTAAATAGGCCTATTAAATAGGCTTATTAAATAGGCTTATTTTGGCAACTTATACTTATTAAATACGCCTATTAAATAGGCTTATTAAATAGGCTTATTAAATAGGCTTATTTCAGCAACTTAGGCTTATTAAACAGGCTTATTAAATAGGCTAATTTCAGCAACTTAGGCATATTAAATAGGCTTATTTCAGCAACTTAGACTTATTAAATAGCCTTATTTCAGCAACTTACACTTATTAAATAGGCTTATTTCAGCAACTTAGGCTTATTAAATAGCCTAATTAAGTAGGCTTATTTCAGCAACTTGGGCTTATTAAATAGGCTTATTTCAGCAACTTACGCTGATTAGAAAGGCTTATTTCAGCAACTTAGACTTATTAAATAGCCTTATTTCAGCAATTTAGACTTATTAAATAGGCTTATTTCAGCAACTTATGCTTATTAAATATACTTATTTCAGCAACTTAGGCTTATTACATAGGCTTATTTCAGCAACTTGGACTTATTAAATAGCCTTATTTCAGCAACTTAGGCTTATTAAATAGGCTTATTTCAGCAACTTAGGCTTATTAAATAGCCTTATTTCAGCAAACTTAGACTTATTAAATAGGCTTATTTCAGCAACTTAGGTTTATTAAATAGGCTTATTCAGCAACTTAGGCTTATTAAATAGGCTTATTAAATAGGCTTATTTCAGCAACTTAGGCTTATTAAATAGGCTTATTCAACAACTTAGGCTTATTAAATAGGCTCATTCAATACTTATTAAATAGGCTTATTAAACAGGCTTATTAAATAGACTCATTAAATAGGCTCAATAAATAGGCTCATTAAATAGGCTTAATAATTAGGCTTATTAAATAGGCTTATTAAATAGACTTGTTAAATAGGCTTATTAAATAGGCTCAATAAATAGGCTTATGAAATAGGCTCAATAAATAGGCTTATTAAATAGGCTCAATAAATAGGCTTATTAAATAGGCTCATTAAATACTTCTTAAATAGGCTTATTAAATAGACTTATTAAATAGACTTATTAAATAGGCTTATTAAATAGGCTTATTAAATAGGCTTATTAAAAAGGCTTATTAAATAGAGTTAATAAATAGGCTCATTAAATACTTATTAAATAGGTTTATTAAATAGGCGTATTAAATAGGCTTATTAAATAGGCTTATTAAATAGGCTTATTAAATAGACTTATTAAATAGCCTCATTAAATAGGCTTATTTTAGCAACTTAGGCTTATTAAATAGGCTTATTTCAGCAACTTAGGCTTATTAAATAGCGTTATTTCAGCAACTTAGACTTATTAAATAGGCTTATTTCAGCAACTTAGGCTTATTAAATAGCCTTATTAAATAGGCTTATTTCAGCAACTTAGGCTTATTAAATAGGCTTATTTCAGCAACTTAGACTTATTAAAAAGGCTTATTTCAGCAACTTAGGCTTATTAAATAGGCTTATTCAGCAACTTAGGCTTATTAAATAGGCTTATTTCAGCAACTTAGACTTATTAAATAGGCCTATTAAATAGGCTTATTAAATAGACTTATTAAATAGGCTCATTAAATACTTATTAAATAGGCTCATTAAATAGGCTTATTAAATAGACTTATTAAATAGGCTCAATAAATAGGCTTATTAAATAGGCGTATTAAATAGGCTCAATAAATAGGCTTATTAAATAGGCTCAATAAATAGGCTTATTAAATAGGCTCAATAAATAGGCTTATTAAATAGGCTCATTAAATACTTATTAAATAGGCTTATTAACTAGACTTATTAAATAGACTTATTAAATAGGCTTATTAAATAGACTTATTAAATAGGCTTATTAAAAATGCTCATTAAATACTTATTAAATGTGTTTATTAAATAGGCGTATTAAATAGGCTTATTAAATAGACTTATTAAATAGGCTTATTAAATAGACTTATTAAATATCCTCATTAAATAGGCTTATTTTAGCAACTTGGGCTTATTAAATAGGTTTATTTCAGCAACTTAGACTTATTAAAGAGCCTTATTAAATAGGCTTATTTCAGCAACTTAGGCTTATTAAATAGGCTTATTCAGCAACTTAGGCTTATTAAATAGGCTTATTAAATAGGCTTATTTCAGCAACTTAGGCTTATTAAATAGGCTTATTCAGCAACTTAGGCTTATTAAATAGGCTCATTCAATACTTATTAAATAGGCTTATTAAACAGGCTTATTAAATACTTATTAAATGTGTTTATTAAATAGGCGTATTAAATAGGCTTATTAAATAGGCTTATTAAATAGGCTTATTAAATAGACTTATTAAATATCCTCATTAAATAGGCTTATTTTAGCAACTTGGGCTTATTAAATAGGTTTATTTCAGCAACTTAGACTTATTAAAGAGCCTTATTAAATAGGCTTATTTCAGCAACTTAGGCTTATTAAATAGGCTCATTCAGAAACTTAGGCTTTTAAATAGGCTTATTTCAGCAACTTAGGCTTATTAAATAAACTTATTTCAGCAACTTATTCTTATTAAATAGCCTTATTAAACAGGTTTATTTCAGCAATTTAGGCTTATTAAATAGCATTTTTAAATAGGTTTATTTCAGCAACTTAGACTTATTAAATATACCTTTTTAAATAGGCTTAGTTCAGAAACTCAGGCTTATTAAATAGTCTTATTTCAGCAACTTAGGCTCATTAAATAGCCTTATTAAATAGGCTTATTTCAGCAACTTAGGCTTATTAAATATGCTTATTTCAGCAACTTAGACTTATTAAATAGCCTTATTTCAGCAACTTAGGCTTATTAAATAGCCTTATTTCAGAAACTTAGACTTATTAAATAGGCCTATTAAATAGGCTTATTAAATAGGATTATTTCAGCAACTTAGACTTATTAAATAGGCCTATTAAATAGGCTTATTAAATAGGCTTATTTTGGCAACTTATACTTATTAAATACGCCTATTAAATAGGCTTATTAAATAGGCTTATTAAATAGGCTTATTTCAGCAACTTAGGCTTATTAAACAGGCTTATTAAATAGGCTAATTTCAGCAACTTAGGCTTATTAAATAGGCTTATTTCAGCAACTTAGACTTATTAAATAGCCTTATTTCAGCAACTTACACTTATTAAATAGGCTTATTTCAGCAACTTAGGCTTATTAAATAGCCTAATTAAGTAGGCTTATTTCAGCAACTTGGGCTTATTAAATAGGCTTATTTCAGCAACTTACGCTGATTAGAAAGGCTTATTTCAGCAACTTAGACTTATTAAATAGCCTTATTTCAGCAATTTAGACTTATTAAATAGGCTTATTTCAGCAAATTATGCTTATTAAATATACTTATTTCAGCAACTTAGGCTTATTACATAGGCTTATTTCAGCAACTTGGACTTATTAAATAGCCTTATTTCAGCAACTTAGGCTTATTAAATAGGCTTATTTCAGCAACTTAGGCTTATTAAATAGCCTTATTTCAGCAAACTTAGACTTATTAAATAGGCTTATTTCAGCAACTTAGGTTTATTAAATAGGCTTATTCAGCAACTTAGGCTTATTAAATAGGCTTATTAAATAGGCTTATTTCAGCAACTTAGGCTTATTAAATAGGCTTATTCAACAACTTAGGCTTATTAAATAGGCTCATTCAATACTTATTAAATAGGCTTATTAAACAGGCTTATTAAATAGACTCATTAAATAGGCTCATTAAATACTTATTAAATAGGCTTATTAACTAGACTTATTAAATAGACTTATTAAATAGGCTTATTAAATAGACTTATTAAATAGGCTTATTAAAAATGCTCATTAAATACTTATTAAATGTGTTTATTAAATAGGCGTATTAAATAGGCTTATTAAATAGGCTTATTAAATAGGCTTATTAAATAGACTTATTAAATATCCTCATTAAATAGGCTTATTTTAGCAACTTGGGCTTATTAAATAGGTTTATTTCAGCAACTTAGACTTATTAAAGAACCTTATTAAATAGGCTTATTTCAGCAACTTAGGCTTATTAAATAGGCTCATTCAGAAACTTAGGCTTTTAAATAGGCTTATTTCAGCAACTTAGGCTTATTAAATAAACTTATTTCAGCAACTTATTCTTATTAAATAGCCTTATTAAACAGGTTTATTTCAGCAATTTAGGCTTATTAAATAGCATTTTTAAATAGGTTTATTTCAGCAACTTAGACTTATTAAATATACCTTTTTAAATAGGCTTAGTTCAGAAACTCAGGCTTATTAAATAGTCTTATTTCAGCAACTTAGGCTCATTAAATAGAATTATTAAATAGGCTTATTTCAGCAACTTAGGCTTATTAAATATGCTTATTTCAGCAACTTAGACTTATTAAATAGCCTTATTTCAGCAACTTAGGCTTATTAAATAGCCTTATTTCAGAAACTTAGACTTATTAAATAGGCCTATTAAATAGGCTTATTAAATAGGATTATTTCAGCAACTTAGACTTATTAAATAGGCCTATTAAATAGGCTTATTAAATAGGCTTATTTTGGCAACTTATACTTATTAAATACGCCTATTAAATAGGCTTATTAAATAGGCTTATTAAATAGGCTTATTTCAGCAACTTAGGCTTATTAAACAGGCTTATTAAATAGGCTAATTTCAGCAACTTAGGCTTATGAAATAGGCTTATTCAGCAACTTAGGCTTATTAAATAGGCTTATTTCAGCAACTTAGACTTATTAAATAGGCCTATTAAATAGGCTTATTAAATAGACTGATTAAATAGGCTCATTAAATACATATTAAATAGGCTTATTAAATAGATTTATTAATTAGACTTATTAAATAGGCTTAATAAATAGGCTTATTAAATAGGCTCATTAAATAGACTTATTAAATAGCCTCATTAAATAGCCTTATTTCAGCAACTTAGACTTATTAAATAGGCTTATTCAGCAACTTAGGCTTAAATAGGCTTATTAAATAGGCTTATTAAATAGGCTTATTAAATAAACTTATTAAATAGCCTCATTAAATAGGCTTATTTTAGCAACTTAGGCTTATTAAATAGCCATATTAAATATGCTTATTTCAGCAACTTAGGCTTATTAAATAGGCTTATTTCAGCAGCTTATGCTTATTAAGTAGCCTTATTAAATAGGCTTATTTCAGCAACATTAGGATTATTAAATAGGCTTATTTCAGCAACTTAGACTTATTAAATAGGCCTATTAAATATGCTTATTAAATAGACTTATTAAATAGGCTCATTAAATACTTATTAAATAGGCTTATTAAATAGACTGATTAAATAGGCTCAATAAATAGGCGTATTAAATAGGCTTATTAAATAGGATTATTAAATAGGCTTATTAAATAGGCTTATTAAATATGCGTATTAAATAGACTTATTAAATAGGCTTATTAAATAGGCTGAAGAGATGCCGCGACTCTAAGGTAATACCAACCGCATTTACACTAACCTCTAAATTTTATGCTAATTCCTTCGTCAAGGCTCTTTGTTCTTCTCACACAGCTTAAAAGCCGTGATCTGAACGTGGCTCTCTCACTCCAGCGCTGTCCTACCAGACAGTCTCGCTCCCTTCACCTGATGAAGGCCGCTTGTGTTGTGGCCGAAACGTCGTGAGAATATTATTGTGTTATTTTATTTTATCAATTTATTATTTTATTCTCATTCTACGTGACTTTACCGAAAGAACCAAAGAAGATGAATCATTGCAGTCACGAAAGCTTTAAATCGAAATTTAACCGCCTCTACGGGGAGGGATTCCACACATCCTTAAGATCATTCAACAGACTTCGGGATAAGAAGGCTCAACTAATCGAGTCTCTCACCTTTCTGAAGAGATGCCGCGACTCTAAGGTAATACCAACCGCATTTACACTAACCTCTAAATTTTATGCTAATTCCTTCGTCAAGGCTCTTTGTTCTTCTCACACAGCTTAAAAGCCGTGATCTGAACGTGGCTCTCTCACTCCAGCGCTGTCCTACCAGACAGTCTCGCTCCCTTCACCTGATGAAGGCCGCTTGTGTTGTGGCCGAAACGTCGTGAGAATATTATTGTGTTATTTTATTTTATCAATTTATTATTTTATTCTCATTCTACGTGACTTTACCGAAAGAACCAAAGAAGATGAATCATTGCAGTCACGAAAGCTTTAAATCGAAATTTAACCGCCTCTACGGGGAGGGATTCCACACATCCTTAAGATCATTCAACAGACTTCGGGATAAGAAGGCTCAACTAATCGAGTCTCTCACCTTTCTGAAGAGATGCCGCGACTCTAAGGTAATACCAACCGCATTTACACTAACCTCTAAATTTTATGCTAATTCCTTCGTCAAGGCTCTTTGTTCTTCTCACACAGCTTAAAAGCCGTGATCTGAACGTGGCTCTCTCACTCCAGCGCTGTCCTACCAGACAGTCTCGCTCCCTTCACCTGATGAAGGCCGCTTGTGTTGTGGCCGAAACGTCGTGAGAATATTATTGTGTTATTTTATTTTATCAATTTATTATTTTATTCTCATTCTACGTGACTTTACCGAAAGAACCAAAGAAGATGAATCATTGCAGTCACGAAAGCTTTAAATCGAAATTTAACCGCCTCTACGGGGAGGGATTCCACACATCCTTAAGATCATTCAACAGACTTCGGGATAAGAAGGCTCAACTAATCGAGTCTCTCACCTTTCTGAAGAGATGCCGCGACTCTAAGGTAATACCAACCGCATTTACACTAACCTCTAAATTTTATGCTAATTCCTTCGTCAAGGCTCTTTGTTCTTCTCACACAGCTTAAAAGCCGTGATCTGAACGTGGCTCTCTCACTCCAGCGCTGTCCTACCAGACAGTCTCGCTCCCTTCACCTGATGAAGGCCGCTTGTGTTGTGGCCGAAACGTCGTGAGAATATTATTGTGTTATTTTATTTTATCAATTTATTATTTTATTCTCATTCTACGTGACTTTACCGAAAGAACCAAAGAAGATGAATCATTGCAGTCACGAAAGCTTTAAATCGAAATTTAACCGCCTCTACGGGGAGGGATTCCACACATCCTTAAGATCATTCAACAGACTTCGGGATAAGAAGGCTCAACTAATCGAGTCTCTCACCTTTCTGAAGAGATGCCGCGACTCTAAGGTAATACCAACCGCATTTACACTAACCTCTAAATTTTATGCTAATTCCTTCGTCAAGGCTCTTTGTTCTTCTCACACAGCTTAAAAGCCGTGATCTGAACGTGGCTCTCTCACTCCAGCGCTGTCCTACCAGACAGTCTCGCTCCCTTCACCTGATGAAGGCCGCTTGTGTTGTGGCCGAAACGTCGTGAGAATATTATTGTGTTATTTTATTTTATCAATTTATTATTTTATTCTCATTCTACGTGACTTTACCGAAAGAACCAAAGAAGATGAATCATTGCAGTCACGAAAGCTTTAAATCGAAATTTAACCGCCTCTACGGGGAGGGATTCCACACATCCTTAAGATCATTCAACAGACTTCGGGATAAGAAGGCTCAACTAATCGAGTCTCTCACCTTTCTGAAGAGATGCCGCGACTCTAAGGTAATACCAACCGCATTTACACTAACCTCTAAATTTTATGCTAATTCCTTCGTCAAGGCTCTTTGTTCTTCTCACACAGCTTAAAAGCCGTGATCTGAACGTGGCTCTCTCACTCCAGCGCTGTCCTACCAGACAGTCTCGCTCCCTTCACCTGATGAAGGCCGCTTGTGTTGTGGCCGAAACGTCGTGAGAATATTATTGTGTTATTTTATTTTATCAATTTATTATTTTATTCTCATTCTACGTGACTTTACCAAAAGAACCAAAGAAGATGAATCATTGCAGTCACGAAAGCTTTAAATCGAAATTTAACCGCCTCTACGGGGAGGGATTCCACACATCCTTAAGATCATTCAACAGACTTCGGGATAAGAAGGCTCAACTAATCGAGTCTCTCACCTTTCTGAAGAGATGCCGCGACTCTAAGGTAATACCAACCGCATTTACACTAACCTCTAAATTTTATGCTAATTCCTTCGTCAAGGCTCTTTGTTCTTCTCACACAGCTTAAAAGCCGTGATCTGAACGTGGCTCTCTCACTCCAGCGCTGTCCTACCAGACAGTCTCGCTCCCTTCACCTGATGAAGGCCGCTTGTGTTGTGGCCGAAACGTCGTGAGAATATTATTGTGTTATTTTATTTTATCAATTTATTATTTTATTCTCATTCTACGTGACTTTACCGAAAGAACCAAAGAAGATGAATCATTGCAGTCACGAAAGCTTTAAATCGAAATTTAACCGCCTCTACGGGGAGGGATTCCACACATCCTTAAGATCATTCAACAGACTTCGGGATAAGAAGGCTCAACTAATCGAGTCTCTCACCTTTCTGAAGAGATGCCGCGACTCTAAGGTAATACCAACCGCATTTACACTAACCTCTAAATTTTATGCTAATTCCTTCGTCAAGGCTCTTTGTTCTTCTCACACAGCTTAAAAGCCGTGATCTGAACGTGGCTCTCTCACTCCAGCGCTGTCCTACCAGACAGTCTCGCTCCCTTCACCTGATGAAGGCCGCTTGTGTTGTGGCCGAAACGTCGTGAGAATATTATTGTGTTATTTTATTTTATCAATTTATTATTTTATTCTCATTCTACGTGACTTTACCGAAAGAACCAAAGAAGATGAATCATTGCAGTCACGAAAGCTTTAAATCGAAATTTAACCGCCTCTACGGGGAGGGATTCCACACATCCTTAAGATCATTCAACAGACTTCGGGATAAGAAGGCTCAACTAATCGAGTCTCTCACCTTTCTGAAGAGATGCCGCGACTCTAAGGTAATACCAACCGCATTTACACTAACCTCTAAATTTTATGCTAATTCCTTCGTCAAGGCTCTTTGTTCTTCTCACACAGCTTAAAAGCCGTGATCTGAACGTGGCTCTCTCACTCCAGCGCTGTCCTACCAGACAGTCTCGCTCCCTTCACCTGATGAAGGCCGCTTGTGTTGTGGCCGAAACGTCGTGAGAATATTATTGTGTTATTTTATTTTATCAATTTATTATTTTATTCTCATTCTACGTGACTTTACCAAAAGAACCAAAGAAGATGAATCATTGCAGTCACGAAAGCTTTAAATCGAAATTTAACCGCCTCTACGGGGAGGGATTCCACACATCCTTAAGATCATTCAACAGACTTCGGGATAAGAAGGCTCAACTAATCGAGTCTCTCACCTTTCTGAAGAGATGCCGCGACTCTAAGGTAATACCAACCGCATTTACACTAACCTCTAAATTTTATGCTAATTCCTTCGTCAAGGCTCTTTGTTCTTCTCACACAGCTTAAAAGCCGTGATCTGAACGTGGCTCTCTCACTCCAGCGCTGTCCTACCAGACAGTCTCGCTCCCTTCACCTGATGAAGGCCGCTTGTGTTGTGGCCGAAACGTCGTGAGAATATTATTGTGTTATTTTATTTTATCAATTTATTATTTTATTCTCATTCTACGTGACTTTACCGAAAGAACCAAAGAAGATGAATCATTGCAGTCACGAAAGCTTTAAATCGAAATTTAACCGCCTCTACGGGGAGGGATTCCACACATCCTTAAGATCATTCAACAGACTTCGGGATAAGAAGGCTCAACTAATCGAGTCTCTCACCTTTCTGAAGAGATGCCGCGACTCTAAGGTAATACCAACCGCATTTACACTAACCTCTATATTTTATGCTAATTCCTTCGTCAAGGCTCTTTGTTCTTCTCACACAGCTTAAAAGCCGTGATCTGAACGTGGCTCTCTCACTCCAGCGCTGTCCTACCAGACAGTCTCGCTCCCTTCACCTGATGAAGGCCGCTTGTGTTGTGGCCGAAACGTCGTGAGAATATTATTGTGTTATTTTATTTTATCAATTTATTATTTTATTCTCATTCTACGTGACTTTACCGAAAGAACCAAAGAAGATGAATCATTGCAGTCACGAAAGCTTTAAATCGAAATTTAACCGCCTCTACGGGGAGGGATTCCACACATCCTTAAGATCATTCAACAGACTTCGGGATAAGAAGGCTCAACTAATCGAGTCTCTCACCTTTCTGAAGAGATGCCGCGACTCTAAGGTAATACCAACCGCATTTACACTAACCTCTAAATTTTATGCTAATTCCTTCGTCAAGGCTCTTTGTTCTTCTCACACAGCTTAAAAGCCGTGATCTGAACGTGGCTCCCTCACTCCAGCGCTGTCCTACCAGACAGTCTCGCTCCCTTCACCTGATGAAGGCCGCTTGTGTTGTGGCCGAAACGTCGTGAGAATATTATTGTGTTATTTTATTTTATCAATTTATTATTTTATTCTCATTCTACGTGACTTTACCGAAAGAACCAAAGAAGATGAATCATTGCAGTCACTAAAGCTTTAAATCGAAATTTAACCGCCTCTACGGGGAGGGATTCCACACATCCTTAAGATCATTCAACAGACTTCGGGATAAGAAGGCTCAACTAATCGAGTCTCTCACCTTTCTGAAGAGATGCCGCGACTCTAAGGTAATACCAACCGCATTTACACTAACCTCTAAATTTTATGCTAATTCCTTCGTCAAGGCTCTTTGTTCTTCTCACACAGCTTAAAAGCCATGATCTGAACGTGGCTCTCTCACTCCAGCGCTGTCCTACCAGACAGTCTCGCTCCCTTCACCTGATGAAGGCCGCTTGTGTTGTGGCCGAAACGTCGTGAGAATATTATTGTGTTATTTTATTTTATCAATTTATTATTTTATTCTCATTCTACGTGACTTTACCGAAAGAACCAAAGAAGATGAATCATTGCAGTCACGAAAGCTTTAAATCGAAATTTAACCGCCTCTACGGGGAGGGATTCCACACATCCTTAAGATCATTCAACAGACTTCGGGATAAGAAGGCTCAACTAATCGAGTCTCTCACCTTTCTGAAGAGATGCCGCGACTCTAAGGTAATACCAACCGCATTTACACTAACCTCTAAATTTTATGCTAATTCCTTCGTCAAGGCTCTTTGTTCTTCTCACACAGCTTAAAAGCCGTGATCTGAACGTGGCTCTCTCACTCCAGCGCTGTCCTACCAGACAGTCTCGCTCCCTTCACCTGATGAAGGCCGCTTGTGTTGTGGCCGAAACGTCGTGAGAATATTATTGTGTTATTTTATTTTATCAATTTATTATTTTATTCTCATTCTACGTGACTTTACCGAAAGAACCAAAGAAGATGAATCATTGCAGTCACGAAAGCTTTAAATCGAAATTTAACCGCCTCTACGGGGAGGGATTCCACACATCCTTAAGATCATTCAACAGACTTCGGGATAAGAAGGCTCAACTAATCGAGTCTCTCACCTTTCTGAAGAGATGCCGCGACTCTAAGGTAATACCAACCGCATTTACACTAACCTCTAAATTTTATGCTAATTCCTTCGTCAAGGCTCTTTGTTCTTCTCACACAGCTTAAAAGCCGTGATCTGAACGTGGCTCTCTCACTCCAGCGCTGTCCTACCAGACAGTCTCGCTCCCTTCACCTGATGAAGGCCGCTTGTGTTGTGGCCGAAACGTCGTGAGAATATTATTGTGTTATTTTATTTTATCAATTTATTATTTTATTCTCATTCTACGTGACTTTACCGAAAGAACCAAAGAAGATGAATCATTGCAGTCACGAAAGCTTTAAATCGAAATTTAGG
>NW_022638737.1:0-14639 GCF_010993605.1 Petromyzon marinus
AGATGGTGGGGGAGGAGGTGGATGAGGTGGGGGAGGAGGTGGATGAGGTAGTGGGGGAGGAGGTGGATGAGGTGGTGGGGGAGGAGGTGGATGAGGTGGTGGGGGAGGAGGTGGATGAGGTGGGGGAGGAGGTGGATGAGGTGGGGGAGGAGGTGGATGAGGTGGGGGAGGAGGTGGATGTGGTGGGGGAGGTGGTGGATGAGGTGGTGGGGGAGGAGGTGGATGAGGTGTTGGGGAAGGTGGTGGTGGATGAGGTGGATGATGATGATGTGGTGGATGAGGTGGATGAGGTGGTGGATGAGGCGGTGGATGATGATGAGGTGGTGGAGGTGGATGAGAATGTGGATGAGGTGGGGGAGGTGGCGGAGGTGGATGAGGTGGTGGGGGAGGAGGTGGATGAGGATGTGGATGAGGTGGGAGAGGAGGTGGATGAGATGGGGGAGGTGGTGGATGAGGTGGTGGATAAGGTGGTGGGGGAGGTAGATGAGGAGGTGGATGAGGTGGGGGAGGTGGTGGGGGAGGAGGTGGGGGAGGTGGTGGGGGAGGAGGTGGATGAGGTGGTGGGGGAGGAGGTGGATGAGGTGGTGGGGGAGGTGGTGGGGGAGGTGGATGAGGATGTGGATGAGGTGGAGGAGGTGGCGGAGGTGGATGAGGTGGGGGAGGTGGTGGATGAGGTGGTGGGGGAGGTGGATGAGGATGTGGATGAGGTGGTGGGGAGGTGGTGGAGGAGGTGGATGAGGTGGGGGAGGTGGTGGATGAGGAGGTGGTGGGGGTGGTGGATGAGGTGGTGGGGGTGGTGGATGAGGAGGTGGGCGAGGTGGTGGATGAGGTGGTGGGCGAGGTCGATGAGGAGGTGGATGAGGTGGGGGAGGTGGTGGGGGAGGAGGTGGGGGAGGTGGTGGGAGAGGTGGATGAGGATGTGGATGAGGTGGCGGAGGTGGATGAGTAGGTGGATGATGACGAGGTGACAGGGAGGGGTTGACGAGGTGAAGTCGCGCGGCCGCCTTCTCACCTCACGGCAGGGGAGAGTCGGGGGGGGGGGGAGGAGCCGGGGGGGAGGGGGGGGAGGAGCCGGGGGGGAGGGGGGGCTGAGGGGAGGGGGGGAGCTGGGATGGGGGGCGCCGGGGGGGGAGGGGGTGGGGGCGCCGGGGGGGGAGGGGGTGGGGCCGCTCCCCCCGCCTCTACCTGGGCTGGCGAGGAGCCAGCTGCTGCTTCTGTCGCTGCAGCAGCTGATGATGATGTCGCTGCAGCTGCTGATGATGATGTCGCTGCAGCAGCTGATGATGATGTCGCTGCAGCAGCTGATGATGATGTCGCTGCAGCAGCTGATGATGATGTCGCTGCAGCAGCTGATGATGATGTCGCTGCAGCTGCTGATGATGATGTCGCTGCAGCAGCTGATGATGATGTCGCTGCAGCAGCTGATGATGATGTCGCTGCAGCTGCTGATGATGATGTCGCTGCAGCAGCTGATGATGATGTCGCTGCAGCAGCTGATGATGATGTCGCTGCAGCAGCTGATGATGATGTCGCTGCAGCTGCTGATGATGATGTCGCTGCAGCAGCTGATGATGATGTCGCTGCAGCAGCTGATGATGATGTCGCTGCAGCAGCTGATGATGATGTCGCTGCAGCAGCTGATGATGATGTCGCTGCAGCAGCTGATGATGATGTCGCTGCAGCAGCTGATGATGATGTCGCTGCGGCTGCGGCTACGGCTTGTACTGCTGCTCGTCCTGCTGCTCGTCCTGCTGCTCGTGATGTTTCTGCTGCTGTTGTTTCTGATGCCGCTGTTTCTGTTGCTACGGCTTCTGTTGCTACGGCTCGTCCTGCTGCTCGTCCTGCTGCTCGTCCTGCTGCTCGTCCTGCTGCTCGTCCTGCTGCTCGTCCTGCTGCTCGTCCTGCTGCTCGTCCTGCTGCTCGTCCTGCTGCTCGTCCTGCTGCTCGTCCTGCTGCTCGTCCTGCTGCTCGTGATGTTTCCGCTGCTCGTGTTGTTTCTGATGCCGCTGCTGCTGCTGCTGCTGCTCGAAGCCGCCTCCCTGCGCGCATGCGGCGCTCACGCAGCGAGGGAGGGGGAGGAGGGAGGGGGGAGAGACGTCATGCGGCGGGGGGGGGGTGGGCAATGGGGGGAGTAGATCGTAGAAGAGTCACGTGACGCTGAGGAGGAGGATGGCGGGGGTGAGAGGAGTCACGTGACGCTGAGGGGGAGGATGGCGGGGGGGTGAGAGGAGTCACGTGACGCTGAGGAGGGTGTGGGGGGGGTGAGAGCGATCACGTGACACTGAGGAGGAGGATGGGGGGGTGAGAGGGATCACGTGACACTGAGGAGGAGGATGGGGGGGGGTGAGAGGGATCACGTGATGCTGAGGAGGAGGATGGGGGGGGTGAGAGGGATCACGTGACACTGAGGAGGAGGATGGGGGGGGTGAGAGGGATCACGTGACACTGAGGAGGAGGATGGGGGGGGGGTGAGAGGGATCACGTGACGCTGAGGAGGAGGATGGGGGGGGTGAGAGGGATCACGTGACACTGAGGAGGAGGATGGGGGGGGGGGAGAGGGGTGACGCTGAGGAGGAGGATGGCGGGGGGTGAGAGGAGTCACGTGACGCTGAGGAGGAGGATGGGGGGGGGTGAGAGGGATCACGTGACACTGAGGAGGAGGATGGGGGGGTGAGAGGGGTCACGTGACGCTGAGGAGGAGGATGGCGGGGGGGTGAGAGGAGTCACGTGACGCTGAGGAGGAGGATGGGGGGGGTGAGGAGTCACGTGACGCTGAGGAGGAGGATGGGGGGGTGAGAGGGATCACGTGACACTGAGGAGGAGGATGGGGGGGTGAGAGGGATCACGTGACACTGAGCAGGAGGATGGGGGGGTGAGAGGGATCACGTGACACAGAGGAGGAGGATGGGGGGGTGAGAGGGATCACGTGACACTGAGGAGGAGGATGGGGGGGTGAGAGGGACCACGTGACGCTGAGGAGGATGGGGGGGGGTGAGAGGAATCACGTGACACTGAGGAGGAGGATGGGGAGGGGTGAGAGGAATCACGTGACACTGAGGAGGATGGGGGGGGTGAGAGGAATCACGTGACACTGAGGGGGAGGGTGAGGGGTGAGAGGAGTCACGTGACGCTGAAGAGGATGGGGGGGGTGAGAGGGATCACGTGACGCTGAGGGGAGGTGAGGAGTGAGAGGAGTCACGTGACGCTGAGGAGGATTGGGGGGGGGGTGAGAGGGATCACGTGACGCTGAGGGGGAGGGTGAGGGGTGAGAGGAGTCACGTGACGCTGAGGATTGGGGGGGTGAGAGGAGTCACGTGACGCTGAGAGGGAGGATGGCGGGGGGGGGTGAGAGGAGTCACGTGACACTGAGGAGGAGGATGGCGGGGGGTGAGAGGGGTCACGTGACGCTGAGAGGGAGGATGGCGGGGGGTGAGAGGGGTCACGTGACACTGAGGAGGAGGATGGCGGGGGGTGAGAGGGGTCACGTGACGCTGAGAGGGAGGATGGCGGGGGGTGAGAGGGGTCACGTGACGCTGAGGGGGAGGATGGCGGGGGGGTGAGAGGAGTCACGTGACGCTGAAGAGGAGGATGGGGGGGGTGAGAGGAGTCACGTGACACTGATGGGGAGGGTGAGGGGTGAGAGGAGTAACGTGACGCTGAGGATTGGGGGGGGGTGAGAGGAGTCACGTGACGCTGAGGAGGAGGATGGCGGGGGGTGAGAGGGGTCACGTGACACTGAGAGGGAGGATGGCGGGGGGTGAGAGGGGTCACGTGACGCTGAGGGGGAGGATGGCGGGGGGTGAGAGGAGTCACGTGACGCTGAAGAGGAGGATGGGGGGGGTGAGAGGAGTCACGTGACACTGAGGGGGAGGCTGGTGGGGTGAGAGGGGTCACGTGACGCTGAGGGGGAGGATGGGGGGGTGAGAGGAGTCACGTGACGCTGAGGAGGGAGGGGGAGAGACGTCATGCGGCAGGGGGGGGGCAATGGGGGGAGTAGATCGTGAGAGGAGTAACGTGACACTGAGGGGGAGGATGGCGGGGGGTGAGAGGAGTCACGTGACGCTGAGGGTGAGGATGGGGGGGGTGAGAGGAGTCACGTGACGCTGAGGGGAGGGTGTGGAGGTGAAAGGAAGTCACGTGATGCCAAGAGAAGGTTGAGAGGAGTCACGTGACGCCGAGGAGGATGGGGGAGTGAGAGGGGTCACGTGACGCTGAGGGGGAGGATGGCGGGGGGGTGAGAGGAAGTCACGTGACACTGAGGGGGAGGATGGGGGGGTGAGAAGAGTCACGTGACGCTGAGGGGAGGATGGCGGGGGGGGGCGAGAGGAGTCACGTGACGCCGAGGAGGCATGGGGGGGTGAGAGGAGTCACGTGACACTGAGGAGGAGGATGGGGGGGGTGAGAGGGATCACGTGACACTGTGGAGGAGGATGGCGGGGGGTGAGAGGGGTCACGTGACACTGAGGGGAGGGTGGGGAGGTGAAAGGAAGTCACGTGACGCCAAGAGAAGGTTGAGAAGAGTCACGTGACTGCTTGATGGGGAGGGTGGGGGGTGAGAGGAGTCACGTGACGCTGAGGAGGATTGGGGGGGTGAGAGGAGTGACGTGACACTGAGGAGGGTGGGGGTGAGAGGAGTCACGTGACACTGAGGAGCAGGACGGGAGGGTGAGAGGAGTCACGTGACACTGAGGAGGAGGATGGGGGGGTGGGAGGGAGTCACGTGACACTGAGGAGGAGGATGGGGGGGGGTGAGAGGAATCACGTGACACTGAGGAGGAGGATGGGGGGTGAGAGGGATCACGTGACACTGAGGAGGAGGATGGGGGGGGTGTGAGAGGGATCACGTGACACTGAGGAGGAGGATGGGGGGGTGAGAGGGATCACGTGACACTGAGGAGGAGGATGGGGGGTGAGAGGGATCACGTGACACTGAGGAGGAGGATGGGGGGGGGGTGAGAGGGATCACGTGACACTGAGGAGGAGGATGGGGGGGGTGAGAGGGATCACGTGACACTGAGGAGGAGGATGGGGGGGTGAGTGGGATCACGTGACACTGAGGAGGAGGATGGGGGGGGTGAGAGGGATCACGTGACACTGAGGAGGAGGATGGGGGGGTGAGAGGGATCACGTGACACTGAGGAGGATGGGAGGGTGAGAGGGATCACGTGACACTGAGGAGGAGGATGGGGGGGTGAGAGGGATCACGTGACACTGAGCAGGATGGGAGGGTGAGAGGGATCACGTGACACTGAGCAGGAGGAGGGGGGGGGTGAGAGGGATCACGTGACACTGAGGAGGAGGATGGGGGGGTGAGAGGGATCACGTGACACTGAGGAGGATGGGAGGGTGAGAGGGATCACGTGACACTGAGGAGGATGGGGGGGTGAGAGGGATCACGTGACACTGAGGAGGAGGATGGGGGGGGTGAGAGGGATCACGTGACACTGAGGAGGAGGATGGGAGGGGGGTGAGAGGGATCACGTGACGCTGAGGAGTATTGGGGGGAGTGAGAGGAGTCACGTGACGCTGAGGAGGATGGGGGGGTGAGAGGGATCACGTGACACTGAGCAGGAGGATGGGGGGGGGTGAGAGGGACCACGTGACGCTGAGAAGGAGGATGGGGGGGGGTGAGAGGAATCACGTGACACTGAGGGGGAGGGTGAGGGGTGAGAGGAGTCACGTGACGCTGAAGAGGAGGATGGGGGGGGTGAGAGGAGTCACGTGACACTGAGGGGGAGGCTGGTGGGGTGAGAGGGGTCACGTGACGCTGAGGGGGAGGATGGGGGGGTGAGAGGAGTCACGTGACGCTGAGGAGGGAGGGGGAGAGACGTCATGCGGCAGGGGGGGGGCAATGGGGGGAGTAGATCGTGAGAGGAGTCACGCGACACTGAGGGGGAGGATGGCGGGGGGTGAGAGGAGTCACGTGACGCTGAGGGGAGGGTTGGTGAGAGGAGTCACGTGACGCTGAGGGGAGGGTGTGGAGGTGAAAGGAAGTCACGTGATGCCAAGAGAAGGTTGAGAGGAGTCACGTGACGCCGAGGAGGATGGGGGAGTGAGAGGGGTCACGTGACGCTGAGGGGGAGGATGGCGGGGGGGTGAGAGGAGTCACGTGACACTGAGGGGGAGGATGGGGGGGTGAGAAGAGTCACGTGACGCTGAGGGGAGGATGGCGGGGGGGGGCGAGAGGAGTCACGTGACGCCGAGGAGGATGGGGGGGTGAGAGGAGTCACGTGACACTGAGGAGGAGGATGGGGGGGGTGAGAGGGATCACGTGACACTGTGGAGGAGGATGGCGGGGGGTGAGAGGGGTCACGTGACACTGAGGGGAGGGTGGGGAGGTGAAAGGAAGTCACGTGACGCCAAGAGAAGGTTGAGAAGAGTCACGTGACGCTTGATGGGGAGGGTGGGGGGCGAGAGGACTCACGTGACGCTGAGGAGGATGGGGGGGTGAGGGGTCACGTGATGCTGAGGGGGAGGGTGGGGGGTGAGAGGAGTCACGTGACGCTGAGGAGGATTGGGGGGGTGAGAGGAGTGACGTGACACTGAGGAGGGTGGGGGGTGAGAGGAGTCACGTGACACTGAGGAGCAGGACGGGAGGGTGAGAGGGATCACGTGACACTGAGGAGGAGGATGGGGGGGTGGGAGGGATCACGTGACACTGAGGAGGAGGATGGGGGGGGTGAGAGGGATCACGTGACACTGAGGAGGAGGATGGGGGGTGAGAGGGATCACGTGACACTGAGGAGGAGGATGGGGGGGGTGAGAGGGATCACGTGACACTGAGGAGGAGGATGGGGGGGTGAGAGGGATCACGTGACACTGAGGAGGAGGATGGGGGGGTGAGTGGGATCACGTGACACTGAGGAGGAGGATGGGGGGGGTGAGAGGGATCACGTGACACTGAGGAGGAGGATGGGGGGGTGAGAGGGATCACGTGACACTGAGGAGGATGGGAGGGTGAGAGGGATCACGTGACACTGAGGAGGAGGATGGGGGGGTGAGAGGGATCACGTGACACTGAGCAGGATGGGAGGGTGAGAGGGATCACGTGACACTGAGCAGGAGGATGGGGGGGTGAGAGGGATCACGTGACACTGAGGAGGAGGATGGGGGGGTGAGAGGGATCACGTGACACTGAGGAGGATGGGAGGGTGAGAGGGATCACGTGACACTGAGGAGGATGGGGGGGTGAGAGGGATCACGTGACACTGAGGAGGAGGATGGGGGGGTGAGAGGGATCACGTGACACTGAGGAGGAGGATGGGAGGGGGGTGAGAGGGATCACGTGACGCTGACGAGTATTGGGGGGAGTGAGAGGAGTCACGTGACGCTGAGGAGGATGGGGGGGTGAGAGGGATCACGTGACACTGAGCAGGAGGATGGGGGGGGTGAGAGGGACCACGTGACGCTGAGAAGGAGGATGGGGGGGGGTGAGAGGAATCACGTGACACTGAGGGGGAGGGTGAGGGGTGAGAGGAGTCACGTGACGCTGAGGAGGATTGGGGGGGGTGAGAGGGATCACGTGACGCTGAGGGGGAGGGTGAGGGGTAAGAGGAGTCACGTGTCGCTGAGGAGGATTGGGGGGGGTGAGAGGAGTCACGTGACGCTAAGGAGGATGGGGGGGTGAGAGGGGTCACGTGACGCTGAGGAGGATTGGGGGGGTGAGAGGAGTCACGTGACGCTAAGGAGGATGGGGGGGTGAGAGGAGTCACGTGACGCTGAGGGGGAGGATGGCGGGGGGTGAGAGGAGTCACGTGACGCTGAGGGGGAGGATGGCGGGGGGGGTCAGAGGAGTCACGTGACGCTGAGGAGGGTGGGGGGGGTGAGAGGGATCACGTGACGCTGAGGGGAGAGTGGGGGTAAGAGGAGTCACGTGACACTGAGGGGAGGGTGGGGAGAGGAGTCACGTGACACCGAAGGGAGGGTGGGGGTGAACGAAGTCACGTGACGCCGAGAGAAGGTTGAAAGGAGTCACGTGACGCTGGTAGGAGGGTAGGGGGCGAGAGTAGTCACGTGACGCTGAGGGGAAGGTGGTGAGAGGAGTCACGTGACGCTTGAGAGGAGGGTGGGGGTTAAGTGTAGTCACGTGACGCTGAGGGGAGGGTGGGTGAGAGGAGTCACGTGACGCTTGAGAGGAGGGTGGGGGTTAAGTGTAGTCACGTGACGCTGAGGGGAGGGTGGGTGAGAGGAGTCACGTGACGCTGAGGGGAGGGTGGGTGAGAGTAAGTCACGTGACGCTGAGGGGAGGGTTGGGGGTGAGAGTAGTCACGTGACGCTGAGGGGAGAGTGGGGGGGCGAAGTCACGTGACGCCGAGAGAAGATTGAGAGGGATCACGTGATGCTGAGGGGAAGGTTGGGGGTCAGCGTAGTCACGTGACGCTGAGGGGAGGGTGGGTGAGAGGAGTCACGTGACGCTGAGGGGAGGGTTGGTGAGAGGAGTCACGTGACGCTGACGGGAGGGTGGATGGTGAAAGGAGTCACGTGACGCTGAGGGGAGGGTGGGTGTGCGAGTAGTCACGTGACGCTGAGGCGAGGGGAGTCAACATCCCCCAGCCACTATGATGATGATGAGGAGAGAGACGCAGACTCCACAAACACAGCACCAGCTGCAGCAGCGGCAGCAGCTGGTGTCGTCATAGAGGGTCCGGGATCGAACCAGTGACTGGCGGTGAGGGCAATGGCTGGGGAGGCACTGGCTCGTGTCAGAGTCACACACTGAGGGGGGCGTGTCCTCACAGAGGGGGGCGTGTCCTCACTGAGGGGGCGTGTCCTCGCTGAGGGGGCGTGTCCTCACAGAGGGGGCGTGTCCTCACTGAGGGGGCGTGTCCTCACTGAGGGGGTGTGTCCTCGCTGAGTGGGCGTGTCATTGAGGGGGGCGTGTCCTAGCTGAGGGGCGGGGTGTCCTCACTGAGGGGCGGCGTGTACTCGCTAAGGGGGGGCGTGTCCTCGCTGAGGGGGGCGTGTCCTCACTGAGGGGCGGCGTGTCCTCACTGAGGGGCGGCGTGTTCTCGCTGAGGGGGGCGTGTCCTCGCTGAGGGGGGGCGTGTCCTCACTGAGGGGGCGTGTACTCGCTGAGGGGGGCGTGTACTCGCTGAGGGGGGCGTGTCCTAGCTGAGGGGCGGGGTGTCCTCACTGAGGGGCGGCGTGTACTCGCTGAGGGGGGCGTGTCCTCGCCGAGGGGGGCGTGTCCTCACTGAGGGGGGCGTGTCCTCACTGAGGGGGCGTGTCCTCAGAGGGGCGTGTACTCGCTGAGGGGGGCGTGTCCTAGCTGAGGGGCGGGGTGTCCTCACTGAGGGGCGGCGTGTACTCGCTGAGGGGGGCGTGTCCTCGCTGAGGGGGGGGCGTGTCCTCACTGAGGGGGCGTGTCCTCAGAGGGGGCGTGTACTCGCTGAGGGGGGCGTTGTCCTAGCTGAGGGGCGGGGTTGTCCTCACTGAGGGGCGGCGTGTACTCGCTGAGGGGCGGCGTGTACTCGCTGAGGGGCGGCGTGTCCTCGCTGAGGGGGGCGTGTCCTCACTGAGGGGGCGTGTCCTCAGAGGGGGCGTGTCCTCGCTGAGGGGCGGCGTGTCCTCGCTGGGGGGGGGCGTCCTCAGAGGGGGCGTTGGCTCATTGAGGGGGCGTGGCCTCGCGGAGGGCGTGTCCTCACTGAGGGGGCGTGTCCTCACTGAGGGGGCGTGTCCTCACTGAGGGGGCGTGTCCTCGCTGAGGGGGCGTGTCCTCGCTGAGGGGGCGTGTCCTCGCTGAGGGGCGGCGTGTCCTCACTGAGGGGGCGTGTCCTCGCTGAAGGGGGCGTGTCCTCGCTTAAGGGGGCGTGTCCTCGCTGAGGGGGGGCGTGTCCTCGCTGAGGGAGCGTGTCCTCAGAGGGCGGCGTGCCCTCACTGAGGGGGGCGTGTCCTCACTAAGGGGGGGCGTTGGCTCATTGAGGGGGCGTGGCCTCGCTGAGGGCATGTCCTCACTGAGGGGGGCGTGTCCACAGAGGGGGCGTGTCCTCACTGAGGGGGCGTGCCCCCATTGAGGGGGCGTGTCCTCGCTGAGAGGGGCGTGTCCTCGCTGGGGGGGCGTGTCCTCGATGGGGGGGCGTGTCCTCGCTGAGGGGGGCGGCGTGTCCTCGCTGAGGGGCGGCGTGTCTTCAGAGGGGGCGTGTCCTCATTGAGGGGGACGTGTTCTCACTGAGGGGGACGTGACCCCCCCCCCCTCACCACTGGGTGACCCCCCCCTCACCGCAGGGTGACCCCCCCTCTCACCACTGGGTGACCCCCCCCTCACCACTCGGTGAGGAGGAGGTCCAGGTGGGTGGGTGAGTGAGTGGGTGGGTGAGTGGGTGGGTGAGTGAGTGGGTTGGTGAGTGGGTGGGTGAGTGGGTGGGTGAGTGAGTGGGTGAGTGGGTGAGTGAGGAGGTGAGTGGGTGAGTGGGTGAGTGAGTGAGTGGGTGAGTGGGTGAGTGAGGAGGTGAGTGGGTGAGTGAGGAGGTGAGTGGGTGAGTGAGTGGGTGAGTGGGTAAGTGAGTGGGTGGGTGGGTGAGTGGGTGAGTGAGTGGGTGAGTGAGCAGGTGAGTGGGTGAGTGGGTGAGTGAGTGAGTGGGTGAGTGAGGAGGTGAGTGAGTGAGTGGGTGAGTGAGGAGGTGAGTGGGTGAGTGGGTAAGTGAGTGGGTGGGTGAGTGGGTGAGTGAGCAGGTGAGTGGGTGAGTGAGTGGGTGAGTGGGTGAGTGAGGAGGTGAGTGGGTGAGTGAGTGGGTGAGTGAGTGGGTGAGTGAGGAGGTGAGTGAGTGAGTGGGTGAGTGAGTGGGTGGGTGAGTGGGTGAGTGAGCAGGTGAGTGGGTGAGTGAGTGGGTGAGTGGGTGAGTGAGGAGGTGAGTGGGTGAGTGAGTGGGTGAGTGAGTGGGTGAGTGAGGAGGTGAGTGAGTGAGTGGGTGAGTGAGTGGTTGAGTGAGTGAATGAATGAGTGGGTGAGTGAGTGGGTGAGTTCTCCAGCTACATTCTCCACCACAACGTCCCTCACCACAACCTTGTCCACCCACAACGTCCCTCACTACAACTTTGAACAGCTGTCCAACCACAACCTTTTCCAGCCACAACCTTGTTCAACCACAACCTTGTCTAGCCACAACCTTGTCCAGCCACAACGCTGTCTAGCCACAACCTTGTTCAGCCACAACCTTGACCAGCTACAACCTTGTCTAGCCACAACGCTGTTCAGCCACAACCTTGTTCAACCACAACGCTGTTCAGCCACAACGCTTGGCAGTCACAACCTTGTTCAGCCACAACGCTGTCCAGCTACAACCTTGCCCATCCACAACCTTGTCCAGCCACAACGCTGTCCAGCCACAACGCTGTCCAGCCACAACGCCGTCTAGCCACAACCTTGTCCAACCACAACCTTGTCCAACCACAACCTTGTCCAGCCACAACGCTGTCTAGCCACAACCTTGTTCAGCCACAACCTTGTCCAGCCACAACCTTGTCCAGCCACAACGCTGTTCATCCACAACCTTGTCCAGCCACAACGCTGTCCAGCCACAACCTTGTCCAGCCACAACGCTGTACGGCCACAACCTTGCTCAGCCACAACCTTGGCCCGCCACAACGCTGTTCAACCACAACCTTGTTCAGCCACAACCTTGACCAGCTACAACCTTGTCTAGCCACAACGCTGTTCAGCCACAACCTTGCCCTGCCACAACCTTGTTCAACCACAACGCTGACCAGCCACAACGCTTGGCAGTCACAACCTTGTTCAGCCACAACGCTGTCCAGCTACAACCTTGCCCATCCACAACCTTGTCCAGCCACAACGCTGTCCAGCCACAACGCCGTCTAGCCACAACGCCGTCTAGCCACAACCTTGTCCAACCACAACCTTGTCCAGCCACAACGCTGTCTAGCCACAACCTTGTTCAACCACAACCTTGTCCAGCCACAACCTTGTTCAGCCACAACGCTGTCCAGCCACAACCTTGGCCAGCCACAACCTTGGTCAGCCACAACGCTGTTCAACCACAACCTTGTCCAGCTACAACGCTGTCCAGCCACCTTGTACAACCACAACCTTTGCCAGCCACACCGCTGTCCGCGTCTCCGCTTTATCCTCTGGGTGTGTTTTTGTATTTGTACGGAGAGAAAAACTAAATTTCACAGCACCGCGTTGGGCAAAAAATAATCTCATTTATTATTAATATTGTTGACGCATCATTATTATTAAATCATCAATATCATGCCTCTCTCTCTCATTTATCATCACGATCTCATTATTAATAATAATCTCATCGTGATTATCATCACGCCTCTCTCTCTCGCTCTCTCTCTTACATCGCAGCAATCAAATTACATTGTCATTAATGACACACACCAGTACACACACACGTGTGTGTATGTGTGTATGTCTTTGTGCGAGTGTGTGAGTGTATGAGTGTGTGTATGGTACAGAGCGGTAGTGTAGCGGTTAGCGCTACGCTGCGCTATGAACCTGGCGACCCGGGTTCGATATCCCGCTCACGGCCAACACCAAGTGACGATTAATCTGAACCGGTCCCAGGCCTCCCCTAGGTCGACTGAGCCTCAAATGAGTAGCTGGTGCAGCGGTGTGTAGTAAACATCGCCAATGGGGAGACAAAGGCGGTCGGGCGTGGTGCTGGCCACCCACCCCCCTCGTGTACCGTTCCGGCCTTCATAGGTGCTCGCTAACAGCACTTGCCCCTACAGTCTGTTACAGGCTATATGGGGGATCTTTGTCTTTGTATGGTACAGATATAATGGGAGGCTGATCGATGCCCGGGTGCGGTCAAGGGATGGCTCCCTATTGCTCAACCACGTTATGTATGCTGATGATTTGGTAATAGTTGCTCAGTCAGAGGAGTTGGAGACGCTGCTGCTGAGACTGGAGCGTGCCACTAAGAGGTGGGGCCTCACCATCATCCCCACCAAAACTAAGCACCTGCCTGGGTATTTTGTACCATCGGACACTCCACCCCCACAACTCCCAATCGGTGATGGGGCAGTTGTGGAGAGAGTGGAGAGTTCCCCATACTTGGGCAGTGTGCTTATGACCGGCTCCAGTTTAACAGCGGAGGTCTCACTCCGAATCAGTCGAGCGGCAATATCTTTTCACCGGTTGCGTAACGCTGTGTGGAAGCTACCTGGTCTGTCGCTCCGCACTAAGCTTCAGGTCTTCTTGGCCACGGTCATTCCCTCCCTTCTCTACGCTTGCGAAACGTGGACCCCCCTAATGGAACATCTTCGCCGGTTAGAAACATTTAGGCTGGCCTGCCTACGATCCATCCTGGGTTTAACCAGACTGGATTGTGTGAGGAGCTCACAAATCCTTGAAAGATCTGGGCAAGGTCCCATCGGTGAGCTCCTCCGGCAGGCAAGGCTGCGTTGGCTGGGTCATGTAGCCCGCATGCCCAGCCACCGCATGCCGAAACAGCTTTTGTTCGGCCGGATTGAGGGGGCTAAGCGGGCGCGGCACGGGCTAGAGAAGAGATGGAGTGATGTGGTACAGGAGGACGTGGAGCTGAGTGGACTTGCCGATGACTGGTACCAGCGGTGTCAAGATCGGCCTCTGTGGAGGAGGCTCGTGAAGGACGCTACTGGGCAGTTGGAGGCAGTCGCCCTCCAACAACAACGGAGGGCGGAGGAGCGACGCTCACAACAGCGAGCGGAGCGCCGGGTGGCTAAAGCACAGCAGGTTGGCACAGTAGGGGGCACAGGTGGTGCATCAGCCAGTCATCTCAGTCAGTCGACCCGTGGCACCTGGGTCTGCCCCGTTGTTGTTGTTGTGTGTATGTGTATGTATGTGTGTATGTGTATGTATGTGTGTGTATATGTGTGTATGTGTATATGTGTGTGTGTTTGTGTGTGCAGCGAGAACTGAGAACGCGTGAAGCGAAAGCCGCACGTCACAGGCAACCCGGGGTGACGAAGCGCGGGGCGTGGCAACGGTTGCTGGGGGAGAGGGTCACGTGGACACGCCCACCGCCCCTGGCCAATCAGCTGCCGGCATGACCACGCCCCCCCCCCACTCGTCCAACATGGCCACCACAACTTCCCACCCCCCCATGTAACATGACCACCACAACTTCCCCCCCCCTCCCCATGTAACATGGCCACCGCGACTTCCCCTTCTACCCCCTCGCGTAAGATGGCCGCCGCGACTTCCCCTTCTACCCCCTCGCGTAAGATGGCCGCCGTGACTCCACCCCACGCAAGGTGGCCGCCGCGACAACCCCCCGCACACGCGAGACGGGCCGACGCTTGGACCCTCCCCCGGTCGAAGGCTCCAAAGCAGCTTGAGGTTTCAGGAGGAGCTTGGAGGCGGCGGAGGCGGCGGAGGAGGCGGCGGAGGAGGCGGCGGAGGAGGCGGCGGAGGCGGCGGAGGCGGCGGAGGAGGGCTTGCGCTCCTCTCGTACTTGAAGACGACGCTGAAGAGGCTCCCGCCCAGGCGACGCGCGAGCCAGGCGTTCTTGATGACGGCAAGCTTGAGGGCCTCGCACCGCAGCCTGGCGCCGTAGTTGGTGTGAACGGCACGGCCCATCCCCTCGACGAGCACCAGGTCCACGCCGAGTTGGCCCACCAGCACGGCCAGGCGCTTGTCCACACGGCTGACAGACGATGCCGCAGACACGCGGAGGGGGGGGGGGGGG
>NW_022638738.1:0-14644 GCF_010993605.1 Petromyzon marinus
CTGATTCGGAGTGAGACCTCTGCTGTTAAACTGGAGCCAGTCATAAGGACAGTCACACACACAGTCACACACACACAGAGTCACACACACGCAGAGTCACACACACACGCAGAGTCACACACACACACAGTCACAAACACACAGAATACAATGGCCCACACACACACAGTCACACACACAGTCACACACACACAGAGTCACATACACACGCAGAGTCACACACACACACACACAGTCACAAACACACAGAATACAATGGCACACACACACAGTCACACACACACAGTCACACACACACACACAGTCACACAGTCACACACACAGTCACAACCACACAGAATACAATGGCCCACACACACACACACAGTCACACACACACACAGTCACACACACACACACAGTCACACAGTCACACACACAGTCACAAACACACAGAATGCAATGGCACACACACACACACAGTCACACACACACAGTCACACACACACACAGTCACACAGTCACACACAGTCACAAACACACAGAATACAATGGCCCACACACACACACACAGTCACACACACACAGTCACACACACACAGTCACACACACACAGTCACACACACAGTCACAAACACACAGAATACAATGGCCCCTATTGTTGACGGTGGGCAATGGACTGCGGAGCCGTTCTCGCTCACAACTCCAACCACAGCCGCCACCACAACCACAACTACCACCACCACTACTACCACAACAACAACAGGTGAACAACGGTGGAGAGAGAGATGGAAACCACAACAACCACCACAACCACCACAACTACCACCACCACAACCACCACAACCACCACCACAGGTGAACAACAGTGGAGAGAGAGTGGTGGTAACAACCACCACCACCACCATCCATCGCCACAACTACAAACAAAAACGACCGCCATTCGCCACTAAGTAACGGTGCCGTAACCGCGACGCTTGTGCCAGGCTAGGTGCACGTTAAGGCCACGTGAAGTGTCGCACGCCCTCTGACAGGAGGTCAGGGGAGAGACCCCAGGTGCCACAACCACCACCACCACCCATCCTCCCCGTCTCCTTCCACAACTACCACTGCCACAACCACAGGCGGTGGTGATGGTAGATGGGGAGAATGGGTGGTGGTCGTGGTGGTCGTGGTGGTGGTGGTGGTGGGAAATGGGGAGGATGGGTGGTGGTGGTGGTGGTGGTGGGGGGAAATGGGGAGGATGAGTGGGGGAGGATGAGTGGTGGTGGTGGAGGAGGGAGATGGGGAGGATGAGTGGTGGTGGTGGTGGTGAAAGAGGAGGGTGAGTGGTGGTGGTGGTTGAGGAGGATGAGTGGTCGTGGTGGTGGTGGTGGTGGTGGTGGAGGGAAGATGAGTGGTAGTGGTGGTGGTGGTGGAGGAGGAGGATGAGTGGTGGTGGTGGTGGAGGAGGGTGAGTGGTGGTGGTGGTGGAGGAGGAGGATGAGTGGTGGTGGTGGAGGAGGGAGGATGAGTGGTGGTGGTGGTGGTGGAGGATGAGTGGTTGTGGTGGTGGTAGTGGTGGAGGATGAGTGGTTGTGGTGGTAGTGATGGAGGATGAGTGGTGGTGGTGGTAGTGGTGGAGGATGAGTGGTTGTGGTGGTAGTGGTGGAGGATGAGTGGTTGTGGTGGTAGTGGTGGAGGATGAGTAGTGGTGGTGGTAGTGGTGGAGGATGAGTGGTGGTGGTGGTGGTGGTGGAGGATGAGTGGTGGTGGTGGTGGTGGAGGATGAATGGTGGTGGTGGAGGATGAGTGGTGGTAGTGGTGGTGGAGGATGAGTGGTGGTGGTGGATGAGTGGTGGTGGTGGTGAAGGATGAGTGGTGGTGGTGGAGGATGAGTGGTGGTGGTGGAGGGAGAGGAGTTTCCGTTCAAACAAAGAAACAAAAAACTCCACAAACAAAACAGAGACAGAGGTGAGTGGTGGGGGTGGTGGGGGGGATGGTGGGGGGGTGGTGAGCGAAGCGGGAGGAGGATACGAGGGCAATGGAGCAGTGGAAATTGGGGGGGGGGGCGAGGGGGGAGATGGGGGGGGGACGATGATCAGACGACTTCGCCTCAAGTGAGAACCTGGGTGCGGTGTGTAGTAGTAGTCATTAACTGGGGAGAGACAAAGGCGGTCGGGCGTGGTGCTGGCCACCCTCTTTGTGTAGCGGACTTCATAGATGCAAACTCGCCAAAACAGCACTTGCCCCAACAGTATGTGAGAGGCTATACGGGGGACCTTTATCTTAACAGCACTTGCCCCAACAGTATGTGAGAGGCTATACGGGGGACCTTTATCTTAACAGCACTTGCCCCAACAGTATGTGAGAGGCTATACGGGGGACCTTTATCTTAACAGCACTTGCCCCAACAGCATGTGAGAGGCTATACGGAGGATCTTTATCTTAACAGCACTTGCCCCAACAGTATGTGAGAGGCTATACGGGGGACCTTTATCTTAACAGCACTTGCCCCAACAGCATGTGAGAGGCTATACGGGTGGAGTGGGGGGACCTTTATCTTTGGTGAACAGTGGAGCGGATGGGAGGGAAAGGGGGGGCAGGGGGGACATTGGGGACGGATGGGGGTGGGGGGGATGGGGGGAGAGAGATTGGGAGGGGTGGGGGGGTGGGGTGGGGGGGATGGGGGTGGGGGGGATGGAGAGATTTGGGGGGGGGGTGTGTTGGAGGGGGAGCGGTGGCGCTCACGGGCACCACCAACGCCACTGGTGACGATTGTCTGAACCGGTCCTCGTGGTCTCCCCTAGGTCGACTCAGCCTCAAATGGGGTACCCGGTGGTGTCGTAAAACATCGCCACTGGGGAGACAAAGGCGGTCGGGCGTGGTTGCTGGCCACCCACCCCCTCGTGTACGCTGCTATTCGCTAACAGCACTTGCCCCTACAGTCCGTTAAGGCTACACGGGGGATATTTGTCTTTGTATTGGGTGGGAGAGTGGAGGTAGCGGATAATGGGATGTTGGCTGAGTGCAGCAATGGTCGGCTACGTACGGTGCGAAAGAAGGCCAACGCCCATCATCACCCCCACCCCCCCATCTCCCCTCCCAATCAGGTCGCCAAAGTCACTGTACCCCACGAGCACTCTGCACACTCGAGGTCTGCTCACCGTCCTTTATTTAACCCCGCGCTCTCGTCTGACCCCGGAGCTGCGGCTCTCACGATGACAACAACCGGAGAGAGGGGGGGGGGGAGAGAGAGGGGGGGCATGGGTTCAAACTAAAATCTTTCATGCAGGGGACTCCTCTGATTCCCAGCGAGTTGGGTTCCCAGGAGGGGTCTGTTCGTAAGTCGATGAGATCGTAACTCCCGACTTTACCCGCTGTCGATTCCAAACACCGTTGTACAGCGTGTACACTAAACACGGGGGGATGGCTTTACAAGTTGTATAATCTCCTGCAGATGTAGATGCCACTGGGTCTTGACGTTCTGTAGATGTAGATGCCACTGGGTCTTGACGTTCTGTAGATGTAGATGCCACTGGTTCTTGACGTTCTACAGATGTAGATGCCACTGGTTCTTGACGTTCTGCAGATGTAGATGCCACTGGGTCTTCACGATCTGTAGATGTAGATGCCACTGGGTCTTGACGTTCTGTAGATGTAGATGCCACTGGTTCTTCACGTTCTACAGATGTAGATGCCACTGGGTCTTCACGATCTGTAGATGTAGATGCCACTGGGTCTTGACGTTCTGTAGATGTAGATGCCACTGGTTCTTCACGTTCTACAGATGTAGATGCCACTGGGTCTTGACGTTCTGTAGATGTAGATGCCACTGGGTCTTGACGTTCTGTAGATGTAGATGCCACTGGTTCTTCACGTTCTACAGATGTAGATGCCACTGGTTCTTCACGTTCTGTAGACGTAGATGTCACTGGTTCTTCACGTTCTGTAGACGTAGATGCCACTGGTTCTTCACGTTCTGTAGATGTAGATGCCACTGGTTCTTCACGTTCTGCAGATGTAGATGCCACTGGTTCTTCACGTTCTACAGATGTAGATGTCACTGGTTCTTCACGTTCTGTAGACGTAGATGTCACTGGTTCTTCACGTTCTGTAGACGTAGATGCCACTGGTTCTTCATGTTCTGTAGATGTAGATGCCACTGGTTCTTGACGTTCTGCAGATGTAGATGCCACTGGTTCTTCACGTTCTGCAGATGTAGATGCCACTGGTTCTTCACGTTCTGCAGATGTAGATGCCACTGGTTCTTCACGTTCTGCAGATGTAGATGCCACTGGTTCTTTACGTTCTGCAGATGTAGATGCCACTGGTTCTTCACGTCCTGTAGATGTAAATACCACTGGTTCTTCATGTTCTGTAGATGTAGATGCCACTGGTTCTTTACGTTCTGCAGATGTAGATGCCACTGGTTCTTGACGTTCTGTAGATGTAGATGCCACTGGTTCTTCACGTTCTGCAGATGTAGATGCCACTGGTTCTTCATGTTCTGCAGATGTAGATGCCACTGGTTCTTTACGTTCTGCAGATGTAGATGCCACTGGTTCTTCACGTTCTGCAGATATAGATGGCACTGGTTCTTCACGTTCTGCAGATGTAGATGCCACTGGTTCTTCACGTCCTGTAGATGCCACTGGTTCTTCGTGTTCTGCAGATGTAGATGCCACTGATTCTTCACGTTCTGCAGATGTAGATGCCACTGGTTCTTCACGTTCTGCAGATGTAGATGCCACTGGTTCTTCACGTTCTGTAGATGTAGATGCCACTGGTTCTTCACGTTCTGTAGATGTAGATGCCACTGGTTCTTCACGTTCTGCAGATATAGATGCCACTGGTTCTTCACGTTCTGCAGATGTAGATGCCACTGGTTCTTCACGTTCTGCAGATGTAGATGCCACTGGTTCTTCACGTTCTGCAGATGTAGATGCCACTGGTTCTTCACGTTCTGCAGATGTAGATGCCACTGGTTCTTGACGTTCTGCAGATGTAGATGCTACTGGTTCTTCACGTTCTGCAGATGTAGATGCCACTGGTTCTTCACGTCCTGTAGATGTAAATACCACTGGTTCTTCATGTTCTGTAGATGTAGATGCCACTGGTTCTTTACGTTCTGCAGATGTAGATGCCACTGGTTCTTGACGTTCTGTAGATGTAGATGCCACTGGTTCTTCACGTTCTGCAGATGTAGATGCCACTGGTTCTTCACGTTCTGCAGATGTAGATGCCACTGGTTCTTTACGTTCTGCAGATGTAGATGCCACTGGTTCTTCACGTCCTGTAGATGTAAATACCACTGGTTCTTCATGTTCTGTAGATGTAGATGCCACTGGTTCTTTACGTTCTGCAGATGTAGATGCCACTGGTTCTTGACGTTCTGTAGATGTAGATGCCACTGGTTCTTCACGTTCTGCAGATGTAGATGCCACTGGTTCTTCATGTTCTGCAGATGTAGATGCCACTGGTTCTTTACGTTCTGCAGATGTAGATGCCACTGGTTCTTCACGTTCTGCAGATATAGATGGCACTGGTTCTTCACGTTCTGCAGATGTAGATGCCACTGGTTCTTCACGTCCTGTAGATGCCACTGGTTCTTCGTGTTCTGCAGATGTAGATGCCACTGATTCTTCACGTTCTGCAGATGTAGATGCCACTGGTTCTTCACGTTCTGCAGATGTAGATGCCACTGGTTCTTCACGTTCTGTAGATGTAAATACCACTGGTTCTTCATGTTCTGTAGATGTAGATGCCACTGGTTCTTGACGTTCTGTAGATGTAGATGCCACTGGTTCTTCACGTTCTGCAGATGTAGATGCCACTGGTTCTTCATGTTCTGCAGATGTAGATGCCACTGGTTCTTTACGTTCTGCAGATGTAGATGCCACTGGTTCTTCACGTTCTGCAGATGTAGATGCCACTGGTTCTTCACGTCCTGTAGATGTAGATGCCACTGGTTCTTCGTGTTCTGCAGATGTAGATGCCACTGATTCTTCACGTTCTGCAGATGTAGATGCCACTGGTTCTTCACGTTCTGCAGATGTAGATGCCACTGGTTCTTCACGTTCTGTAGATGTAAATACCACTGGTTCTTCATGTTCTGTAGATGTAGATGCCACCGGTTCTTTACGTTCTGCAGATGTAGATGCCACTGGTTCCTCACGATCTGCAGATGTAGATGCCACTGGTTCTTCGCGTTCTGCAGATGTATATGCCACTGGTTCTTCACGTTCTGCAGCTGTAGATGCCACTGGTTCTTCGCGTTCTGCAGATGTAGATGCCACTGGTTCTTCACGTCCTGCAGATGTAGATGCCACTGGTTCTTCACGTTCTGCAGATGTCGATGCCACTGGTTCTTCACGATCTGCAGATGTAGATGCCACTGGTTCTTCGCGTTCTGCAGATGTATATGCCACTGGTTCTTCACGTTCTGCAGCTGTAGATGCCACTGGTTCTTCACGTTCTGTAGATGTAGATGCCACTGGTTCTTCACGTTCTGTAGATGTAGATGCCACTGGTTCTTCACGTTCTGCAGATGTAGATGCCACTGGTTCTTCACGTTCTGCAGATGCAGATGCCACTGGTTCTTCAAGTTCTGCAGACGTAGATGCCGCCACCGCCATCTAGCTCTGAAAGTTCATAAGTAGAGGAGTCCCTGTAATCTGACGCTGGCAAAAAAAGCTATCCCATGATATATCTGCTCACTCCAAGCTATAAACGCTCTGCTACGTGTGGCATTGCCTCTGCATTGTCAGTCTCAAAGACAATGCCTCGTATATCATCAGAGCTATGCTTGTTTGCATTTTCACCACAAGGACTGTCTGTGGTTAATGGAGTACTTGATTCCTTCCTAAAAAGGTTTATTTACGGCGGTGTTTGAACGTCTTAACGCACTTCATTGCCAGAGAGGGAAAACACTTTTGATTACTACCGAAGGAACCAAGAATATATACCTTTCATTATTTTTCATGAAAACTAAACGATTTCGTTTTATTTTTACCAGGCAAGGCCCCACTGATGCTGCTAGAAAGATAACTTTTATTTTTATTTTGCAGAAGCGACCTGGTTATCATAAATGATAACTTAACGCAAGTGGCTTACCATCATCATCGTCACCATCATCATCATCGTGTGGAAATTTCTAGCAGCAGCCAAATAACTTTCTAAAACTCGTGGCGACAGAGAAAAAGCATCGTCATCATTGGAGCTCATCAGTGAGCCATGCCCGGTTACGCGACTGCCAAGTGGAGACCAAAGTGTTACAGGGGTCATCGTCATCATTAGAGCTCATCAGTGAGCCACGCCCGGTTATAAACTGCCAAGGGGTCATCGCGATCATTAGAACTCATCAGTGAGCCATGCCCGGTTATAAACTGCCAAGGGGTCGTCGCGATCATTAGAGCTCATCAGTGAGCCATGCCCGGTTATAAACCACCAACACCACCAACACCACCACCATCGGTTACCCGAACAGGGTGCTGTTGCCCTCCTCCCCTAGGTCGACTCGGCCTCAAATGATTAGCTGGGTGGGGGGGGGGGGTGTAGTAAACATCGCCACTGGGGAGACAAAGGCGGCCGGGCGTGGTTGCTGACCCCCCCCCCCCTCGTGTGCCCCCACAGGGCCGATCTTCATAGCTGCTACTCGTTAATAGCACTTGCCCCGACAGTCTGTTAGAGGCTACACGGGAGCGGAGGAACTTTGCCTTTGTGTCTGTATGCACGTTGAACTTCTTTCGCACCGTACGTGGCAAACCGCGGGCGAATCGGGATGCGGCTTCTTTGTGTGTCTGTCGGCTCTTCGACCCGCGGGACACAAAGAACAAACAAAGATCCCCCCGTGTAGCCTCTAACAGACTGTAGGGGCAAGTGCTGTTAGCGAGTAGCAGCACCTATGAAGGCCGACACGCCACACGAGGGGGTGGGTGACCAGCACCACGCCCGGCCGCCTTTGTCTCCCCGGAGGCGATGTTTACTACACACCGCACCAGGTACTCATTTGAGGCTGAGTCGACCTAGGGGAGGCCCAGGACCCGGTTCAGACAATCGTCACCCCCCCAACCCACACAGCCATTGCACCCTTAACGTGCTCGTAGACACCACCACCACCACCGCCGCCGCTTGCAACCCCCACCCCTCCTCCTCCTCCTGCTCCACACTTGCCAGCGCGTGGGGAGGAGCTACACGGGCCACCTTTGTCTGTGCCTGCGTGCCCTTGGCGCAGAGCCCAGGCGAGAGCTGCCAGCGCTGACGTCACCGCGCGATTTTGGTTTCACGACGAGGAGATGCGGAGGGGAGATGGGGTGGGGGGGAGAGGGTGGGGGGGGAGAGGGTGGGGGGAGAGTGGTGGGGGGGGAGAGGGGGGGAGAGAGGGGGGGGGGAGAGAGGGGGGGGAGAGGGGGGGGAGAGAGGGGGGGGGAGAGAGGGGGGGGAGAGAGGGGGGGAGAGGCGGGGGTAGAGAGGGGGGGTGATAGGGAGGAGAGAGGGGAGGAGAGGGGGGTAAGAGGGGGGAGGGGAGATAAATTTGGGAGAGGAGCAGAGAGAGATAAATTTGGGAGAGAGATGGGAATGGTGTGCCTGTCTCTCTACCCGTGTCTCCGCCCCCCGGGTATCTCTCCGTGTGTATGCCGATATCTCACTGTGTGTGCGTGTCTCTCTCTCCCCATCTCTCTCTCTCCTCGTCTCTCTCTCTCGCCGTGTCCCTCCTGTCTCTAATTCTCTGTTTGCGTCATCGCTGTAACGTTATCGTCTTTGTTTAGCTTTGGGCCAATTTAGGACAATACCAGGCAGTAACTCTTGCGAAGGAAATTGAGACTCCCATCCCGCGCTCTCTCTCAATCTCTCTCGCTCCCAGTGTGTGTCTCTGTCTCTCCCTGTGTCTCTCTCTCCCAGTGTGTGTGTCTCTGTCTCTCCCTGTGTCTCTCTTTCCCAGTGTGTCTGTCTCTTTCTGTGTCTCTCTCTCTCCCAGTGTGTGTGTCTTTGTCTCTCCCTGTGTCTCTCTCTCCCAGTGTGTGTCTCTGTCTCCCTGTGTCTCTCTCCCAGTGTGTGTCTCTGTCTCTCCCTGTGTATCTCTTTCCCAGTGTGTGTGTCTCTGTCTCCCTGTGTCTCTCTCTCCCAGTGTGTGTCTCTATCTCTCCCTGTGTATCTCTCTCCCAGTGTGTGTGTCTCTGTCTCCCTGTGTGTCTCTCTCCCAGTGTGTGTGTCTCTGTCTCCCTGTGTCTCTCTCTCCCAGTGTGTGTGTCTGTCTCTCCCTGTGTCTCTCTCTCCCAGTGTGTGTGTCTCTGTCTCCCTGTGTGTCTCTGTCTCTCCCTGTGTGTCTCTCTCCCAGTGTGTGTGTCTCTGTCTCTCCCTGTGTGTCTCTCTCCCAGTGTGTGTCTCTGTCTCTCCCTGTGTCTCTCTCTCCCAGTGTGTGTGTCTCTGTCTCCCTGTGTCTCTCTCTCCCCGTGTGTGTCTCTGTCTCCCTGTGTGTCTCTCTCCCAGTGTGTGTGTCTGTCTCTCCCTATGTCTCTCTCTCCCAGTGTGTGTGTCTCTGTCTCCCTGTGTGTCTCTGTCTCTCCCAGTGTGTGTCTCTGTCTCTCCCTGTCTCTCTCTCCCAGTGTGTGTGTCTCTGTCTCTCCCTGTGTGTCTCTCTCCCAGTGTGTGTCTCTGTCTCCCTGTGTCTCTCTCCCAGTGTGTGTCTCTCTGTCTCCCTCTCCCAGTGTGTGTGTCTCTGTCTCTCCCTGTGTGTCTCTCTCCCAGTGTGTGTGTCTCTGTCTCCCTGTGTCTCTCTCCCAGTGTGTGTGTGTCTCTGTCTCTCCCTGTGTGTCTCTCTCCCAGTGTGTGTCTCTGTCTCTCCCTGTGTATCTCTCTCCCAGTGTGTGTCTCTGTCTCCCTGTGTCTCTCTCCCAGTGTATGTGTGTCTCTGTCTCTTCCTGTGTGTCTCTCTCCCAGTGTGTGTGTCTCTGTCTCCCTGTGTCTCTCTCCCAGTGTGTGTCTCTGTCTCCCTGTGTGTCTCTCTCCCAGCGTGTCTCTGTCTCTCCCTGTGTGTCTCTCTCCCAGTGTGTCTCTCTGTCTCTCCCTGTGTGTCTCTCTCCCAGTGTGTCTCTATGTCTCTCCCTGTGTATGTCCCTGTCTCCCTGTGTCTCTCTCCCAGTGTGTGTCTCTGTCTCCCTGTGTCTCTCTCCCAGTGTGTGTCTCTGTCTCTCCCTGTGTGTCTCTCTCGCAGTGTGTGTGTCTCTCTGTCTCCCTGTGTCTCTCTCTCCCAGTGTGTCTCTATGTCTCTCCCTGTGTATGTCCCTGTCTCCCTGTGTCTCTCTCCCAGTGTGTGTCTCTGTCTCTCCCTGTGTCTCTCTCCCAGTGTGTCTCTCTGTCTCTCCCTGTGTCTCTCTCCCAGTGTGTGTGTCTCTGTCTCCCTGTGTCTCTCTCCCAGTGTGTGAGTCTCTTTCTCTCCCTGTGTCTCTCTCTCCCTGTGTCTCTCTCTCCCAGTGTGTGTGTGTCTCTGTCTCCCTGTCTCTCTCTCCCAGTGTGTGTGTGTCTCTGTCTCTCCCTGTGTCTCTCTCTCCCCGTGTGTGTGTCTGTCTCCCTGTGTGTCTCTCTCTCACATTATGCGTGGAAAAGCCCTTTGTACCAGCGTGGACAGCATCCTCATGTTCACCTTCTGAAGCGCTCGCTCGTCAACGTGGCGTGCGCGAATGACCACCACAACAACCACGTGACTTTTCTTTCGTGTTGTGCGCGGTGCTTCTTAGCGCCACAGCGCGTGGATTTGTAGCGATTATTATTCATTTGTGTTGCTGGTGACTTTGTGTGTTTCATATCGAAATCGCCTCCAGTGTTTTTGTTGCTGCTGGCGGCAATAAAAGTTGTTTAAAAGTCACAAGTTTACCTCTCCCCATCTCTCTCTTTGAATCTCTCTCACGCGCGCCCTCTCCCGAGGCTGCCGTTACGCCCTTGTCGATCCGAGCCGCTCTTACATCACCCGAGACAAACTCTGTCCAGTTGCAAGGTTCCAGGACCTGGGAAATTGCAGTCGTGAGGGTGCCAGCGTGAGCGGACGACACGCGCGTCGTCCACCACGGGGGTCAACGGTGTGTGTGTGTATGGGTCACGGTGCTGAGTGCGTTCTGCCAACTGACTCCTCCTGGGAGTCTACGTGGGGGGGGGGGGGGGGGGGGGAACCCGGACGACATCGCTCGGGACAATTGGACCCGCCCGACCTGGCACGGGCAACGCCTCCTATAGGGAGGGGGGGGGGGGGTCGAGGGCTCGTCGCTAATAACGTGGCAGCGTCCTAGCTGCAGCACAGGGCCGAAGTTCATCCAGCGCCCGGGCCGCCGGCTACTCGCCAGAGTGGACCGCTCGCCTCGCGCACTTCGCCTGGCGCGGCGGGAAGCGCTGGCTCAGGGCGAGGGGAATTCTCGACCACCGCCTGTGCACGCGGGTGGCCGGGGGCCCGGTGGACTTCTCCGCCGGGGCGATGAGCTTCAGGCTCCATGGCCCGCGAGGCGGCTGCCGCACGAACCAAAGAGGGGGCTACCCCCGGGAGCCGCCGGCCCTCGGCCTGCCGACAGACGTAGGCGGGCGGCTGGGGGAGGGGGGGGGGTTACGGAAGGGGAGCCTCTTCCTGTTGGCCCTGGTCGACCACACGAGGCTGCCAGGTTATTACCTGAGTGGAGCGGTGGTGGGGGGGAGGGGGTGGCAAGGGATCAGAGGAGAGAAGAGAGGACTCTCTCCGCTTTCACCTCGGCAGGTGGTTTGGGGGTGTATGGCCGGCAAACCTCCCCCACCAGTGGAGGTGGAGGACCGCGGCCGAGATCGCCAGCGGCGCGGGCAACTCCGCTTCTCTCCTCGCCGTGCGGAGGAGCCGCCGCGGGACGCTGCCGGCACCGCGCAGGAAGCTGCGTCTGAAGCCTCCTCGCCGGAGTTGCGCTTCTCCCGCGGCTCGGCCTCTTGGTGGCCCTGGAAAGCCACCGAAGCTCGGATGCCTGCAGGGACGGCGTCAACGAAGGGGGCGCCCCAAAAGCGAGCGTGCTCGTTCACAACCTGGCGAAACTAGAGGCCGCTTCTCTACACGAATTGAGAGACCCCCCCTCCCCCCCCGAGTAGCAGCAGATGTAGGAACCTCCTGTAGCCAAATGCTGCGGTGCCCTCGGCCACGGCGCCCGGACTCGGAGTCGCGCCTGGGACGCGTGTCTGCCGCTCGACTTTCGGGGGTCCTTTTTCGGGAGACTGGAGGTGCCTTTTTACAAAAAAAAGCGGCTTCATAGACGCCGCGAGGCAACACCGCCGGCTCCCCCCTGCGGTGGCAACGTCGATGATGGAGCCTGCCCGAGGCACGGCTCCGGAACGGGGGCCCCGCGTGGACCACTCTAATGCCGGCGGACAGGCGAGCGTGCTTTTTGAACGGTGGTGGGTGGGGTGGGCGGTCAAGCCCTCTGCACGGGCGCCGGACGGCATTCTTGACTTTTGGTTTACATTTTTCACGAGTTCATTTGGTCGCGCGTGGCGTGGCGTAACGATGCGGTGGTTGCGGTGCACGTGGCACGCACAGTGTCACGTGCACCGCGCGGGGTAGTGATTGTGACGTGCGCACGCGATGCTGTTTTACTCGCCGTGGACTTCCGTTGAGAATCGGCTCCGGTGCTTTTGGTGCTGGCAGCAATAAAAGTGGTTTAGCAACTCTCCCGAATCGCTCTCTCTCACTCTCTCTCAATATCTCTCTCTCTCAATCTCTCCCTCCCTCTCAATATCTCTCTCAATCTCTCCCTACCTCTCAATATTGCCCTCTCTCAAACTCTTCCCTCTCAATATCTCTCTCAATCTCTCCCTCCCTCTCAATATTGCCCTCTCTCAATATCTCTCTCTCTCAATCTCTCCCTCCCTCTCAATATTGCCCTCTCTCAAACTCTTCCCTCTCAATATCTCTCTCAATCCCCCCCCCCCCCCCATCTCTCTCTATCTCTCAGTGCACCAACAGCACCACGAAAGAAGCCAACGGGAACCGCGCTCGCAAGTTGACCGACTCGCATGAGAGAAACGACCGAGATGGGACGGTGCCAATCAAACGCAAGGAGGGGGGGGGGGAGGGGCGGGGGGGCTCTAATGAAGAGGGGGCCCCGTGACATTTAGAGATCTCGCAAAATGTTACTCCTCCAATTAGTCTCACCAAATGTCACGTTATTCAGAGAGAGAGAGACGCCACACGCAGAGAGAGAGAGACGCAGAGAGAGGGATACACCACATGTAGAGAGAGAGAGACACACAGAGAGAGAGGGAGACAGACAGAGAGAGAGAGACAGACACGTAGAGAGAGAGAGAGAGACACGCAGAGAGAGGGATACACCACATGTAGAGAGAGAGACACACAGAGAGAGAGGGAGACAGAGAGAGAGACAGACACGTAGAGAGAGAGACACGCAGAGAGAGGGATACACCACATGTAGAGAGAGACACACACAGAGAGAGGGAGACAGACACGTAGAGAGAGAGACGCTGAGAGAGGGATACACCACATGTAGAGAGAGAGACACACAGAGAGAGAGAGAGGGAGACACACACAGAGAGAGAGACAGACACGTAGAGAGAGAGAGACACGCAGAGAGACACACACAAAGAGAGACACACACGTAGAGACACACAGAGAGAGAGAGACACACACAGAGAGACACACACAGAGAGAGACACACACGTAGAGAGACACACAGAGAGACACACACGCAGAGAGAGAGAGAGACACACGCAGAGAGAGGGGGAGACACACACAGAGAGAGAAACACGTAGAGAGACACACAGAGAGACACACAGATAGAGACACACGCAGAGAGAGACACATGCAGAGAGAGGGAGACACCATACGTAGAGAGAGACACACATGTAGAGAGAGGGAGACACAGAGAGAGAGACACACACACACGTAGAGAGACACACAGAGAGACACACACGTAGAGAGACACACAGAGAGACACACAGAGAGACACACACGTAGAGAGACACACGCAGAGAGAGGGAGACACCACAGGCAGAGAGAAACACAGAGAGAGACACAGAGAGAGAGAGAGACACGCATGTATGTATGTATGTATAACTTCTTTTGCACCGTACGTAGCCAACCGTGCTAATCGGAGGTGCGGGAGAGAGAGAGAGAGGCAGAGAGACGCCGCTGGCTACTGACGCCACTACCAAAGATGCCCCGGGTAGCCTGCAAAGACTTGACGGGGCAAGTGCCGTTAGCGGCGAGCAGCGAGCGCCTACGAGGGGGGGGGGGGCAGCACCACGCCCGGCCGCCTTTGTCTCCCCCAGTGGCGATGTCTTACTGCACCACACCACACCCAGGCACTCATTTGAGGCCGAGTCGATCTAGAGGATGGGCCAGGACCAGGTTCGGATAATCGTCACTGGAGGAAGGGGTGGGGGGAAGGGGTGGGGGGAAGGGGTGGGGGGAAGGGGGGGAAGGGGTGGGGGAGGGGGTGGGGGGGAGGGGCTGGGGGGGAGGGGTGGGGGGAGGGGGTGGGGGGAGGGTGGAGGGAAGGGGTGGGGGGAGGGGGTGGGGGGGGATGGGAGGAGGGGTGGGGGAAGGGGGTGGGGGGAAGCGGGTGGGGGGAGGGGGTGGGGGAAGGGGTGGGGGGAAGGGGTGGGGGGAGGGGGTGGGGGGAAGGGGGAGGGGGGGTGGGAGGAGGGGGTGGGGGGGAAGGGGTGG
>NW_022638739.1:0-14806 GCF_010993605.1 Petromyzon marinus
CACAGAGACCCACAGACTCACACAGAGACCCACAGACTCACACAGAAGACCCATAGACTCACGACACAGGCGGTCCCCACGAGGTGGTCGTCAGCCGTGCCCGGCGGCTGAGCATTACTCACCCCCCCCCCCCCCCACCACGTCGCTGTGCATCCACAGCTTGCCCGTGACTGAGTGTTGGCGTGACTTCCTGCTGTCTCCACAGCTGCCGGTGACGAGTGTCGCTGTCTTCCTGCTGTCTCTACAGCTGCGTGACGAGTGTCGCTGTCTCCTTCCTGCGGTCCTCCACAGCTGCCGTGATGAGTGTGGCTGTCTTCCTGCTGTCTCCACAGCTGCCGTGAGGAGTGTGCTGTCTTCCTGCTGTCTCCACAGCTGCCGTGACCGAGTGTGGCTGTCTTCCTGCTGTCTCACAGCTACCGTGACGAGTGTCGCTGTCTTCCTGCGGGTCTCCACAGCTGCCGTGACGAGTGTCGCTGTCTTCCTGCTGTCTCCACAGCTGCCGTGACGCGTGTCGCTGTCTTCTGCTGTCTCCACAGCTGCCGTGACGAGTGTCGCTATCTTCCTGCTGTCTCCACAGCTGCCGTGACGAGTGTCGCTAGTCTTCCTGCTGTCTCTACAGCTGCCGTGACGAGTGTCGCTGTCTTCCTGCTGTCTCTACAGCTGCGTGACGAGTGTCGCTGTCTTCTGCTGTCTCACAACTGCCGTGATGAGTGTCGCTGTCTTCCTGCTGTCTCCACAGCTGCCGTAATTAGTGCCGGTGACTCCAGGTTGTCTCTGGCCGCTGCCGTGATGAGTGCCGGTGACTCCAGGTTGTCTCTGGCCGCTGCCGTGATGAGTGCCGGTGACTCCAGGTTGTCTCTGGCCGCTGCTGGAGCTCACAGGAACATTCTGGTGAGTCGCTTTTAGGGGGGCTCACCGGTGCTCTGTGTACTACTATACACTGTACACTACTATACACTGTACGCTATACTATACACTGTACACTATACACTGCACACTATACACTAAACTATACACTGTACACTATACTGTACGCTATACTATACACTGTACACTATACTATACACAACTATACACTACATTACTATACACTACACAACTATACACTGTACACTATACACAACTATACACTACATTACTATACACTACACAACTATACACTGTACACTATACACAACTATACACTACAATTACTATACACTACACTACTATGTACTACATTACTATACACTACACTACTATACACTACACTATACCCTACACTACTATAAACTACAGTACTATACGCTACTATACACTATGCACTACTATACACTACAATGTAATATACACTACTATACACTACAATCGGTCCTGGGCCTCCCCTTGGTTGACTCAAAAGAGTAGCTGGTGTAGCGGTGTGTCGTAGTAAACAAAGCCACTGGGGAGACAAAGGCGGTTCGGCGTGGTGCTGGCCACCCACCCCCCTCATGTGCCACAGTGCCGGCAGCCTTAATAGGTGCTTCTCTTCGCTAACAGCACTTGCCCCTATAGCCTGCCGAGGCTACACGGGGGACCTTTGTGTCTGTGTGAGTGATGACATGTGGCTCCGTGATGCCTCTGTCCGCTGGGATGCAGCTGAAGCCGGTGCCTGCGATGCTTCGTCTGCTGCAGTCGGTCGGTGTCGAGGGCGACACATTCACGTGGGAGCAGGTGGGTCCCATCACGGCCACCAACACCATCATCATCTGCGTGGCTAGGAGATGTTGACTACCTCGCCTGGTGTACAGGAGGTCGTGGGACCCACCATCATCATTATCAGGGTGGCTAGGAGATGTTGACTACCTCGCCTGGTGTACAGGAGGTCGTGGATTCTATCGCGACCCTGACACCTGCTGTATAATTTGGATTTGCAGGATTATCACAGATGGCTACGTGCGGTGCGAAAGAAGTTCAACATAGTACAGACGTTACACTCACCCACCCACTCACCCAACCACTCGTCCACCCACTCATTCATTGACCTACTCAGCCACCCACTCACCCAACCACTCACCCACTCCATTTACCCACACACTAACACTCACTCATCCAACCACTCACTCATCCACTCACTCACCCAACCACTCACTCTACTCACCCTCTAACCCATCCACTCACCCTCTAACCCATCCACTCACTGACTAGTCCATCTCTTCCGCCCATGCCACTAAATCACTGATCCACCCACCCACTCACTGATTCTCTCACTGATCCACACACCCACTCACTCACCTACTCACTCACCTACCCACCCACTCACCCACTCAATCACTCAACCACCCACTCACTCACCTACCCACCCACTCACCCACTCAATCACTCAACCACCCACTCACTAACTCATCCACTCACTCACCCACTCACTCACCCACCCACCTACTCACCCACTCAGTCACCCACTCGTGTGTGTGCATGCATGCGTGTGTGTGTGCATGTGTGTGTGTACGTCCCACGTAGGCGTACCACTACGTGGGACAATACATCAAGCGGAGACAACTTTACGATGTAGAGAGGCCGTACCTGGTGAGGTGTGGCGGGGACCCCCTGGGGGAGGTGTTTGGTGTGGAGGGATTCTCACTCAGAGATCCCAGGTGAGGGAGATAGAAAGAGGGTGGAGAGAGATTTGGTGGGTGGGTGAGTGAGTGTGGGTGAGCGGATGAGTTATTTAGTGAGTGAGTGGGAGGGAGGGCGAGTGGGGGAGTGAATTATTGAGTGGGTGGGTGAGCTGTTTAGTGAGTGGGTGAGTGATTGAGTGGGTGAATATTCTTTGGTTCTTTCACTAAAGTCACGTAGATAGAAAAATTATAATTTAAAAAGTGAAATAAAAATAAACAAACACGAGAGAGAGGGGTGGAGAGAGAGAGAGGGGCGGTAGATAGAGCCTGCATCCAAACCCAGCCTGGATCTCCCTGTCCCTCTCTTCCAGACACTCGGTGGCAGCGCTGTTCGTGAAGTCATTCTCCATAGTGACGGCCGACAGCAGGCGAGGTGAAGTTCCCCTCCCTCCTCCTCCTTACTCCTTCCTTCTCACTCCCTCCCCGGGTTCATAGCGCGATGTAGCGCTAACTACAATACCGCTACCCATATACAGTCATACACTCACTCACACACTCACACACACTCACACATTCACTCACATACACACACTCACACATTCACTCACTCACACTCACATATTCACTCACTCACACACTCACACACACTCACACATTCACTCACTCACACACACACTCACTCACACACTCACACACACTCACACACTCACACACACTCACACATTCATTCACTCACACACTCACACACACACTCACACACTCACACACACTCACACATTCACTCACTCACATAATCTCTTCTTTTTCTTCCCCTTCAGCTGGTGTCAATGTCACCACCACCTCCACCACTTCCTCTCCATCTTGCGCTCCAGCCGGTGGTGTTGGTGTGGGTGGTGGTGGTGGTGGTGTGGGTGGTGGTGGTGGTGGTGATGGTGGTGGTGTGGGTGGTGGTGTTGGTGTGGGTGGTGGTGTGGCTGGTGGTGGTTGTGATGGTGATGGTGTAGGTGGTGGTGTGGGTGGTGGTGGTGATAGTGGTGGTGTAGGTGGTGGTGTTGGTGTGGGTGGTGGTGGTGTTGGTGTGGGTGGTGCTGGTGGTGTGGGTGGTGGTGGTGTGGTTGGTGGTGTTGGTGTGGGTGGTGGTGCTGGTGGTGTGGGTGATGGTGGTGTTGGTGTGGGTGGTGTTGGTGGTGTGGGTGGTGCTGATGGTGTTGTCGTAGGTGAGTGCGTGGTGTGCCGGAGTGAGCCGCATAGCTGCACGTTAGTTCACGGCGACAGCGGCCACCTTGCCACGTGCCGCCGCTGCGCCTTGGAGCTGCAGCAGCGTGGCATGGCCTGCCCACTCTGCCGCAGGGAGATCCACTCTGTGGTGCACACGTTCCTGTCCTGACACGACACACACACACAGACAGACACACAACAACAACAACCGCCATTCGCCACTAAGTGGCGGTGACGTCACCACGACGCTTGTGCCAAGCTATGTGCACCCTGAGGCCACGTGAAGTGTCGAACACCCGCTGGCAGGAGGTCACGGGGCAGACCCAGGTGCCACGGGTCGACTGACTGAGATCACTGGCTGATGCACCACCTGTGCCCCCTACTGTGCCAACCTGCTGTGCTTTAGCCACCCGGCGCTCCGCTCGTTGTTCTGAGCGTCGCTCCTCCGCCCTCCGTTGTTGTTGGAGGGCAACTACCTCCAACTGCCCAGTAGCATCCTTCACGAGCCTCCACAGAAGCCGATCTTGACACCGCTGGTACCAGTCATCGGCAAGTCCACTCAGCTCCACGTCCTCCTGTACCACATCACTCCATCTCTTCTCTAGCCCGTGCCGCGCCCGCTTAGCCCCCTCGATCCGGCCGAACAAAAGCTGTTTTCGGCATGCGGTGGCTGGGCATGCGGGCTACATGACCCAGCCATCGCAGCCTTGCCCGCCGGAGGAGCTCACCGATGGGACCTTGCCCAGATCTTTCAAGGATTTGTGAGCTCCTCACACAATCCAGTCTGGTTAAACCCAGGATGGATTGTAGGCAGGCCAGCCTAAATGTTTCTAACCGGCGAAGATGTTCCATTAGGGGGGGTCCACGTTTCGCAAGCGTAGAGAAGGGAGGGAATGACCGTGGCCGAGAAGACCTGAAGCTTAGTGCGGAGCGACAGACCAGGTAGCTTCCACACAGTGTTACGCAACCTGATGAAAAGATATTGCCGTGATGCTGAATAATCCTTGCGAGATGCCCCTGTAGTTGTTACAGTCTGTGCGGTCCCCCTTCTTAAAAAGGGGGACCACCAGGGCATCCTTCCAATCCTGCGGAACCCGTCCAGTGGTCCAGACCGTTATGATGTCATATAGGGCAGTCTGTGCACAAATGCCACCCTCAGCATTTCGCTTGGGAGATCATCTCTGCCCGCTGCCTTTCCTGGTCTCAGACTCCGGATCGCCTTCAGTACTTCCTCAACAGATGGCACCTCAGCCAGCCACTCACAGGGGGTGACTTCTTCCAATATTTGAGGCACCGCAGCCACAGCAGGGTCATCCTCACTTTGTGCCACGATGTTTTCCTGGCTGAGGGATTTTCCCTCCCCCAGGACCTCACAGAAATGCTCAGCAAATCTGCAAACCTGTTCCTGGGGGTCGGAGATTGGATCACCGTTTTTTTCCCCTGATGGTAATAGTAAACAGACACACACACAGACACACACACAGACACACACACACAGACACACACACAGACACACAGACACGCACAACAATAACAACAACCGCCATTCACCACTCAGTGGCAGTAATGTCACCACGACGCTTGTGCCAGGCTATGTGCACCTTGAGGCCACGTGAAGTGTTGACCGACCGCTGGCAGGAGGCCACGGGGCAGACCCAGGTGCCACGGGTCGACTGACTGAGATGATATACACACACAGAGACACACAGACAGATACACACAGACACAGATACACACAGACACACACAGACACACACAGACACAGATACACACACAGAGAGACAGATACAGACAGAGAGAGACACACAGAGAGACAGATACACAGAGAGCGTTTGTTAATGTATGTCTCATTAAGGACAATTTAATGTTCATATTTTTACCTCAGAATGTAAAAAAATGTTCCTCAATGTTCAAAATATTTTTTGTTTACCTCAGAATATTTATAAAAAATACTAATGTTATTTTTTTTACCTCAGAATGTAAAAAAGATTTGTTTTTACCTCACAATATAAAAAAATTGTTTACCTCAATGTAGAAATTCTATTCTTTTACCTCAATCATACTCTTGAATGCGTTTATTGCCGTTTAATATATTAAACTTTTGCACATTTTACCTCATCGTTTCCTGTCATCACTTTACGAGTTCACCGTGTGTGCACTGTGTGTGTGGGGAGCGTTGGTGCGCCAAAGCAAACCCCTCCAGTGAAGGCCCCCCGTGTGGCCTCTAACAGACTGTAGGGGCAAGTGTCTCTTAGCAGCTCGCAGCAGCTGCGAGCACCGTCACGACAAAATTATCTTACATCCACGTTCACCCTCTGTGAATATTCACACGCACGTGGGAGACGCGCTAACCCATCCCTAGCGATCCGAGCGGTGCGTCTTAAGAGTGCGAGGATTATTCTCCTGGCCGCTCTAACGCCGTTGCCACGTGACGAGCGACCTGACGGAGCTGCTTTCACTTGGTGCAGGGCAGGCCGCTCGCGTGGACCAAGATTGGCACAGCAGCTCAGTGGGGGGCCCCCTTACACCCTGGTGGCAATACACTTAGTTTAGTTTTACTTAGGGTCTCTGTTAGTGTGGGTCTCTGTGGGTATCTGTGTGGGTCTCTATGGGTCTCTGTTGGTGTGGGTCTCTGTGGGTTTCTGTGTGGGTCTCTATGGGTCTGTGTGGGTCTCTATGAGTATGGGTCTGTGGGTCTATGTGAGTGTGGGTGTCTGTGGGTCTCTGTGAGTCTATGTGGGTCTCTATGAGTCTCTGTGGGTCTCTATGAGTATGGGTCTCTACGAGTCTGTGAGTCTGTGTGGGTCTCTATGAGTCTCTATGGGTCTGTGTGGGTCTCTATGAGTATGGGTCTCTGTGAGTATGGGTCTCTGTGGGTCTCTATGAGTCTCTGTGGGTCTCTGTGAGTATGGGTCTCTATGAGTCTGTGTGGGTCTCTGTGGGTCTCTATGAGTCTCTATGGGTCTGTGTGGGTCTCTATGAGTATGGGTCTCTGTGAGTATGGGTCTCTGTGGGTCTCTATGGGTCTGTGTGGGTCTTTCCCTCCCCCCCCCCTTTATCCCCTGGCCGTCGCCTCCCCCTCGGGTGTCGGCCACGCCCACACCTCATCCAATCAGGAGTCTCTGGCTCACGGATGACGCGTCACCTCCAGCTTCCGGCGCTCAGCAGCACTTCCGGGGCGTGTAGAGTCCTGGGAGTCGGCGGCTGCGTCACGTGACCACTCCCACGTGGCTGCGTGCTGCCCGCTCCGTCCGTAGTTACCGTGAAAGACTTGAGACTTGCTGTATTTAGACTATATCGTGACATATTGAGGCGTTAAAACTATCACGGTTTGTTACTTGAACGATTTCCCTTCCCGCCGTGTAATAATGGGCAGTGTTTGGTAAGACTGTTGTTTTGTTTTTCATCATAACGGGACACATTTTTTACATTATTCCACATGCATAGCGGGGGGTAGGGTGTGAGCTTGAGACGTTTGGAAGCCGGTTTAGCATGAGCACTTTAAGATTTCGTCAATAATGTAATCGGTCTTGCTCAAGCAAATACATTATGAAATTTGCACACGTGTCAATAACGATTGAATTTTTTTACACGTGGAAAAATGTGTTCTATTTTTTTGCAAAAAATTGCAAATGCAGTTTATTTTCCAAGTGTTGTGAAAGCCTTTATTCTTAATGCTCTGTTGAGCACGAAGTGCCCGTGGGTATAACCTGTGGTAATCCCCATATATACAAAAGGCAAAGTTGTGAATGTGTGTGTTGTCTGTACTTCTCCACATGCAACAAACTGGAAATTTGCCATGTGGGTACTTTCCAGGCTGTACACCATGCAAACATTATACAAATACACCTTTGTATTTTTTTAGGGGGGGGGGGGCTCAATAATGCATTTTATTTTTTGCACGGCAAGTGAGCTGTGACGTCAAATCTGTCACGTGACCACTTGTGTGCACCCAGCACGTGCCTGTCCAAGTAATAAACTCCACTCGTTAACACTTGTGTGCACCCAGCACGTGCCTGTCCAAGTAATAAACTCCACTCGTGAACACTTGTGTGTACCCAGCACATGCCTGTCCAAGTAATAAACTCCACTCGTGAACACTTGTGTGCACCCAGCACGTGCCTGCCCAAGTAATAAACTCCTGAGCACGAGGCGCGAGCGACTAACCAAGACATGGACAGAAGAGAGTGGTGGCAAGGCGAGTTGGCAGACGACATCTACCGCGTCCTTCGAGAGAAGGTATCCGCCTCTCTCGTCAATAGGCCTCCTACACGCAGACGCGAATCCTACGAACTGATTTACACGGCACGTACGTTTGAGTGCTCGACTCGCGGTGAGTGGGTTGCAAGTTCAATCCTGGCCAGCGGGTCAACCCAGCCCCCTATCTCTCCGGGGACTATAACATGAGCAATACGGTTCGAAGAATAAAAGTGGCTGTGCTTTGGAGCTACGGATCTCCACACCTCGTGGTTTTGTTTCATCATAGGCTGAGGACTATTCTTAGCTCTTTCGGTAAAGTCACGTTGAAGGGAAACAATAAAATAATAATATATATATAAAACAATAAAAAATTATCACGACATTTCAACCATAACACAAACGGTCGTCATCAGGTGTGTCGGTTTGCATAAAGTTATCTATTTTAAAACGATTTATTTATTTATAAAAACGTCAGCGCCACGCGCAGCGATTTGGCAGTTTATTTAGAAGGACTAGTCTATCTATGTTCTGAAAAGAGGAGGGGGGAGACGAAAAATTAATGTATGCTGTCTGAAAGCCACTGTAAGCGTGAACAATCAATTAAGACCTGAAATGGTTTATCAAATCTTTCCAATGATTGCTAAGCCAGAATCCATCTTCTCGGTTGAAATTGTCTCTGTGCTTGTATATGTGGATAACCTCATGAACGAATCTCTCATGGTAGCCAGATGGCTTACAAAGGCTGAGAACTACCGAATTAGTTCTTCGCCATCTTTCACTCGCTTGAAAAGGGAGACAATTTTGGCCCGTGGCTTTTGTCACTCTTGGTTTGCGTGACGGCGAAAGTTAAATGCTGTGGCCCACCGTAACCGGGCACGTCGCCTCCTTCGACCCCCAGAATAATCTATTATCGTTTCAAAACACCTCTTGACCTCTTGACCCAACTCCACAGCGTCCCAACTGCCCTACCAAACCCCGCGTCCTCTTTTTGTTTTTCCCTCACAGGAGCTGTCGCTGCCTCGGTTTTGCGCTACACTCGCCCCAGCTGCACCTCCGTCGCCACTTCGTCGACCTCCTGGCAACGCTGAGCGAGCACCTGCAGCTGAGTGTGGCCACGCACCACCTGGCCATCGCGATGTTAGACGTGTTCATGGACCGCCACAACATCACCGTCCTCTGCCTCTACACCTGCTCAATCTGCTACCTCATTATAGCAGGTCGGTCAATCGCTCACGTGCCCACCCACCCACCCGATCACCCGATCACTCGCTCATTTCTCGCTCGTACGCTTGGTCGCTTGCTCACCGTCGGCATGCGTGTCCCTGACACCCTGCGCAGCCAAGTTCGAGGAGATGGATGAGCAGGTGCCGCGACTGGACTGGGTGAACCGGCTGGAGGTGATGACCAAGCAAGGGCTAAGTCTGTCCAAGGAGGAATTGCAGCAGACGGAGGTAGCTGCATGCCCCTATTAATTCAGCATGCAATGTTTCACCCCAGAACCGTTCCGTGCATTGTCATGATTCAAGGTCACGATTTGATTCAAGAAACCAATTGTTTCGTCTTGTTACTTTACAATCTTACTCTGTGGGTCTGTCGGTAAAGTCACGTAGATGGAAAAATAATTTTAAAAAAATCACGACGTTTCGATGGCAACACAAGCAGTTGTCCTCAGGTGATTGCTTGTGTTGCCATCGAAACGTCGAAGACCCAAAGAGTATGAACACATCATCTCTGTTTCATGCCAACTAATTATTCTGTAAACAATTTGAATGTACAGCCCGAATTTGAATATAGAAGCGTGTCTTCTTACTAGATAACAGGAAGGCAAAAGCTGCAGAATAACATTACCACAGCAGACCTGACGAATGAACGTGGAGTGGTGCAGGAATTCTCCCTTCCTATGGTGGGGCTCAGTCTCTCCGTAAAACAATCACCCCGTGACGATTTGCTTGCGTTGCGATCGAAACATCGTGATATTTTTTGTTAATTTTTCAATCTACGTGGCTTTACCGAAAGACCCAAAAGAATATGATCGTCTTCTTTGGTTCTTTCGGTAAAGTCATGTAGAATGAGAATAAAATAATCACTTGATGAAATAAATAACACAATAATGAGAATATTATTGTGTTATTTTATCAATGTATTATTTTATTCTCATTCTACGTGGTGACTTTACCGAAAGAACCAAAGAAGATGAATCCTTGCAGTCACGAAAGCTTTAAATCGAAATTTAATATGATGGTCATTGCATTTACCCGTGCAGACGAAGGGCCGAGTTGACTCCTTGACCAGACATTTGAACTGTTTTGCGAGCCACGCACCAAATAAACCCTCCAGGCAACACGCAGCAGCGTGGCGGACTGAATGCTTCACGGAGTGGTGGCAGCTGTGCCGTGCCAGCCCACTCTCCCATCTGCCTCCCCCCTGCACAGTTCCTGCTGCTGTGTACACTCGACTGGAACCTGTGCACGCCCACAGCGGCGCACTTCGTGAACTACTTCCTGTGGCTGTCGCGGCGTGAGGACGCCCCGGCTGGAGGCTCGTCCTACCGGCATGCGTACACGACCAAGTACACGGCCCACTTCCTTCAGCTCGCCCTGCAAGGTGCTCGCAGAGCTGTAGAGGAGCGCTTCGTAGGCAACGCTAAGGTGACCAGCGAAGAAGGGACAGTGCCTGAAACGTCACCGAATATATATATATTTTTTCCAACGTCGGAATGTTGATATTCTTAGCTCTTTCGGTAAAGTCACGTTGAAGGGAAACAATAAAATAATAAAATATATATAAAACAATAAAAAATCTCACGACGTTTCGACCATAACACAAACGGTCGTCATCAGGTGTGTCGGTTTGCATTAATTAATTTATTTTATAACGGGGTATTTAAAAAAACGTCAGCGCCACGCGCAGCGATTTGGCAGTTTATTTAGAAGGACGAGTCCATCTATGTTCTGAAAAGAGGAGGGGGGAGACGAAAAATTAATGTATGCTGTCTGAAAGCTACCGTAAGCGTGAACATGTCTTAATTGATTGTTCACGCTTACGGTGGCTTTCAGACAACATACATTAATGTTTCGTCTCCCCCCTCCTCTTTTCAGAACATAGATGGACTCGTCCTTCTAAACAAACTGCCAAATCGCTGCCCGTAGTGCTAACGTTTTTATAAATAAATAAATAAACACACACAAACACCTATTCTTAGTTTTTTCGGTAAAGTCACGTTGAAGAGAAACAACAAAATAATAAAATATATAAAACAATAAAAAAATTCTCACGACGTTTCGACCATAACTCAAACGGTCATCTTCAGGTGTGTTGGTTTGCATCAATTTATTTTTAAACGGCGCATTTATTTATTTAGAAAAAACGTTAGCGTCACGCGCAGCGATTTGGCAGTTTACCCAGGACTAGTCCATCTATATTTTGAAAAGAGGAGGGGGGAGACGAAATTTTTTATAATGTATGCTGTCTGAAAGCCAATGTAAGCGTGAACAATCAATTAAGAACTGAAATGGTTTATCAAATATTTCCAATGATTGCTAAGATAGAATCCATCTTCTCGGTTGAAATTGTCTCTGTGCTTGTATATGTGGATAGCCTCATGAACGAATCTCTCATGGAAGCCAGATGGCTTACAAAGAACCTCTGTCTTGGAAAAGTCAATGGCATGTGAGCCTACTGAATTAGAACAATGATCTGCTACGGCCGAGGTGTTGGTCCTACCGTGTTTAAGGTCTGCTTTGTGTTCACGAATGCGGTCCGAGACATGGCGTTTGGTTCTCCAATGTAACTACTACCACAGAGGCAACTTAGTTTGTAGACACCAGGGTATTGTATGTCCGGAATCACATCTTTTACAGACGGAACCAGATCACGGATTTAATGTAATGTGTTGAAACGGACCTGGATCTTGTGTTTATTCAAGATTTTGGAGATCTTTTTTGTGATCCCAGCAATGTAGGGTAAAGTGATGGTTTTGAAAGGCTCCTCAAGAGGGTTCTTCTTCATGGTTTGAGTGATACCATTGGAATCATTGAAGACTTGGTTCATCAAGGACTAAACACTGAGGTACCCCCCCTGGTGAGACACGTTTAACCAATACATACTTCACTTGGAATGGACTTTCTACAAACAAACTGAGGGCACCCCAATGGGCTCCCCCCCTTTCTCCAGTTATAGCTAACATTTTCATGGAGAAATTTGAGACTGACGCCATCCAGACTGCCACTCTGCGCCCAACCTTATGGAAGAGGTACGTGGATGACACTTTTGTCATCTGGCCACATGGCCGGCCTGCTCTAGACCAATTCTTCGACCACATCAATTCCATACACCCAGCCATCAGATTTACCATGGAAGTCGAAATAGATGGCAAGATACCTTTTTTGGATGTCCTAAATTAAAAAGAGACCTGATGGTTCAATGAGCCACTCTGTCTACAGGAAAGCTACCCATACGGATGCTTATCTGAAACCGGATTCCCACCACCATCCATCACAGAAGAATTCTCTCATCAAGACTCTGTATCATAGAGCCCAATGCATATCCGACCAGGAACACATAAGCAGTGAACTCAAGCACGTACACCAAGCTCTTAGGGCTAATGGTTACTCCGACTATACAATCCGCAAAGCTATCACTCAAACCATGAAGAAGAACCTTCTTGAGGAGCCTTTCAAAACCATCACTTTAACCCTACATTGCTGGGATCACAAAAAAGATCTCCAAAATCTTGAATAAACACAAGATCCAGGTCCGTTTCAACACATTACATAATATCCGTGATCTGGTTCCGTCTGTAAAAATATAATTCCGGACATACAATACCCTGGTGTCTACAAACTAAGTTGCCTCTGTGGTAGTAGTTACATTTGAGAAACCAAACGCCATGTCTCGGACCGAATTCGTGAACACAAAGCAGACCTTAAACACGGTAGGACCAACACCTCGGCCGTAGCAGATCATTGTTCTAATTCAGTAGGCTCACATGCCATTGACTTTCCAAGACAGAGGTTCTTTGTAAGCCATCTGGCTTCCATGAGAGATTCGTTCATGAGCTATCCACATATACAAGCACAGAGACAATTTCAACCGAGAAGATGGATTCTATCTTAGCAATCATTGGAAATATTTGATAAACCATTCAGTTCTTAATTGATTGTTCACGCTTACATTGGCTTTCAGACAGCATACATTATAAAAAATTTCGTCTCCCCCTCCTCTTTTCAAAATATAGATGGACTAGTTTCTGGTAAACTGCCAAATCGCTGCGCGTGACGCTAACGTTTTTTTCTAAATAAATAAATGCGCCGTTTAAAAATAAATTTATGCAAACCAACACACCTGAAGATGACCGTTTGAGTTATGGTCGAAACGTCGTGAGAATTTTTTATTGTTATATATATTTTATTATTTTGTTGTTTCTCTTCAACGTGACTTTACCGAAAAACTGAGAATATGAATTACTGCAGTCACGAAAGCTTTAAATAAAAACACACAAACACCGTTAAATAAATAAATAAATGCAAACCTCCACTTCTTTCAAATGTTTCTTGCCGTTGCTTTTCACACCTGATGATGACCGTTTGTGTTATGGTCGAAACGTCGTGAGAATTTTTATTGTTTTATATATATTTTATTATTTTATTGTTTTCCTTCAACGTGGTGACTTTACCGAAAGAGCTAAGAATATTAATTACTGCAGTCACGAAAGCTTTAAATCAAAATTTTAGTCGGAATGTTTGTTCAAATGTTCAGGGTGCCGTTGGCCCAACGTTCCTCGTTCACTGGGTGCTTGTGCGTTTAAGCGTCTGTGTGTGTGCCTGCCTGTCATTCCTGTGTGCAGGGTAGAGGTGGCATAGCGGTTAGCGCTACGCTGCAGCTACGACCCTGGACACCCTGCTGGTCCAATGCCCGCTCACGGCTATCACCAGTGACGATTATCTGAACCGGTCCTGGGCCTCCCCTAGGTCGACTCGGCCTCAAATGAGTAACTCAATGCGGTGTGTAAACATCGCTAGCACTGGGGAGACAAAGGCGGCCGGGCGTGGTGCTGGCCACCCACCCCCTCGTGTGCCGTGCCGGCCTTCATAGGTGCTCGCTAACAGCACTTGCCCCAACAGTCTGTTAAGGCTAAACGGAGGGTTTTTGTCTTTGTGTGTATGCAGACCAAGTATTCCTGAGTTTCCGTCCATCCGTGGTGGCGGCTGCAAGCATAGCATTGGCCCGTATAGAAGTGAAGCTGCCCTCTGCGTGGACTCTGTACATGCAACACTTCACTGGCCTTGCCTGGGAGATGATCCTGCCGTGCGCGGAGCAGCTGATTTGGTGATTGCACGACAAAACAACACAAAGCTCTCCTAAGTGACCGTTTAAGAGACCTATTAAGGCTGAGTTGTGGCTCACGAGGCAGCAACGTGCTCTTTTCTCTCCACAATTTATGTTTACAAACCAATACCGGTTACCCGTTAAGCCGAATTTACCCAAGGGAAATTGAATACAGGTTATGCGTCGCTGCCCGAACCATCACTGCGGCCACAAAACCATCACTGCTTTAAGATTAACTGTAGTCAAAGTGAAAGTGGTCTCCCAGGTCAAATGAGCAATGTCGGTGGGACCGAGGTAGTCGTGTCAATCCAACATTCACACGGTGGAGCGCAGTGTCTCCAGAGGACAAATACTGTTGTCAAGTTGGCATGACGAGAGACTACTAAAAAAAAACACAACGAGTATGCCATTGTGCAACAGATGGCAAATAAATTTTGATTTAAAGCTTTCGTGACTGCAGTAATTCATATTCTTAGTTTTTTCGG
>NW_022638740.1:0-14344 GCF_010993605.1 Petromyzon marinus
CGGTGACGTCACCACGACGCTTGTGCCAGGCTATGTGCACACTGAGGCCACGTGAAGTGTCGAACGCCCGCTGTCAGGAGGTCACAGGGCAGACCCAGCAGGTGCCACGGGTCGACTGACTGAGATGACTGAGATGACTGGCTGATGCACCACCTGTGCCCCCTACTGTGCCAACCCGCTGTGCTTTAGCCACCCGGCGCTCCGCTCGTTGTTCTGAGCGTCGCTTCCTCCGCCCTCCGTTGTTGTTGGAGGGCGACTGCCTCCAACTGCCCAGTAGCATCCTTCACGAGCCTCCTCCACAGAGGCCGATCTTGACACCGCTGGTACCAGTCATCGGCAAGTCCACTCAGCTCCACGTCCTCCTGTACCACATCACTCCATCTCTTCTCTAGCCAGTGCCGTGCCCGTTTAGCCCCCTCTATCCGGCCGAACAAAAGCTGTTTCGGCATGCGGTGGCTGGGCATGCGGGCGACATGACCCAGCCAACGCAGCTTTGCCTGCCGGAGGAGCTCACCGATGGGACTTTGCCCAGATCTTTCAAGGATTTGTGAGCTCATCACACAATCCAGCCTGGTTAAACCCAGGATGGATCGTAGGCAGGCTAGCCTAAATGTTTCCAACATTCATACTGGCCTGCCTACACCACACAAACACACACCACACACACATACTCAGACACACCACACACACATACACACATAGACACAGCCTGCACCACCTACAAACACTGACACACAGACGCACACACACCACACACAACATACAAACACACACACTACACACAGACACTAAACCTGCACATACACACCACACACACATCACACACAGACACACAAATACATGGACGGACACGCACACAGACACACCACACACAGACACACCACACACGGACACACCATACACGAACACACCACACAGAAACACACACATACACACACACCACACAAATACATGGGCGGACACGCACACAGACACACAACATACAGACACACCACACACGAACACACCACACAGACACACAAACAAATACACACACAGACACAAATACATGGACAAAGATAAATAAAGATCCCCCATATAGCCTTAACAGACTGTAGGGGCAAGTGCTGTTAGCGAGCACCTATGAAGGCCGGTAACGGTACACCGGCGGGTGGGAGGCCAGCACCACGCCCGACCGCCTTTGTCTCCCTAGTGGCGATGTTTACACACCGCACCAGGTACTCATTTGAGGCTGAGTCGACCTAGGGGAGGCCCGGGACCGGTTCAGATAATCGTCACTGGTGTTGGCCGTGAGCGGGAATCGAACCCGGGTCGCCAGGTTCATAGCGCAGCGTAGCGCTAACCGGAGGTATACCACCACCATCACCACCCTCACCACCACCACCACCCTCACCACCTCCACCACCCTCACCACCCTCACCACCATCACCACCATCACCCCCATCACCCTTACCACCCTTACCACCACCACCTCCACCACCACCTCCACCATCACCACCTCCACCACCATCACCACCCCCACCACCCTCACAACCACCACCATCACCTCCACCACCACCACCTCCACTACCACCACCACCATCACCACCACCACCATCACCACCACCATCATCACCACCATCACCACCACCATCACCACCATCACCACCACCATCACCACCATCTCCACCACCTCGACCACCACCATCTCCACCACCACCATCTCCACCACCACCATCTCCACCACCACCATCACCACCATCACCACCATCACCACCGTCTCCACCACCACCACCACCTCCATCACCATCTCCATCACCACCATCACCACCATCTCCCCACCACCACCACCAACAACCGCCATTCGCCACCAAGTGGCGGTGACGTCACCACGACGCTTGTGCCAGGCTATGTGCACCCTGAGGCTACGTGAAGTGTCGAACGCCCGCTGGCAGGAGGTCACTGGGCAGACCCAGGTGCCACGGGTCGACTGACTGAGATGACTGAGATGACTGGCTGATGCACCACCTGTGCCCCCTACTGTGCCAACCTGCTGTGCTTTAGCCACCCGGCGCTCCGCTCGCTGTTATGAGCGTTGCTCCTCCGCCCAGTAGCGGTGTCCTTCACAAGTCTCCTCCACTGAGGCCGATCTTGACACCGCTGGAACTAGTCATCGGTAAGTCCACTCAGCTCCACATCCTCCTGTACCACGTCACTCCATCTCTTCTCTAGCCAGTGCCTTGCCCGTTTAGCCCCCTCTATCCGGCCGAACAAAAGCTGTTTCGGCATGCGGTGGCTGAGCCTGCGGGCGACATGACCCAGCCAACGCAGCTTTGCCTGCCGGAGGACCTCACCGATGGGACTTTGCCCAGATCTTTCAAGGATTTGTGAGCTCATCACACAATCCAGCCTGGTTAAACCCAGGATGGATCATAGGCAGGCTAGCCTAAATGTTTCCAACATTTATACTGGCCTGCCTACACCACACAAACACACACCACACACACATACTCAGACACACCACACACACATACACACATAGACATAGCCTGCACCACCTACCAACACTGACACACAGACGCACACACACCACACACAACAAACACACACACCACACACTAAACCTACACACCACACACACACCGCACACAGACACACAAATACATGGACGGACACGCACACAGACACACCACACACAGACACACCACACACGGACACACCATACACGAACACACCACACAGACACACACACATACACACCACACAAATATATGGACGGACACGCACACAGACACACCACACACAGACACACCACAGACACACCACACACAGACACACCACACACGAACACACCACACAGACACACAAACAAATACACACACAGACACAAATACATGGACAAAGATAAATAAAGATCCCCCATATAGCCTTAACAGACTGTAGGGGCAAGTGCTGTTAGCGAGCACCTATGAAGGCCGGTAACGGTACACCGGCGGGTGGGAGGCCAGCACCACGCCCGACCGCCTTTGTCTCCCTAGTGGCGATGCTTACACACCGCACCAGGTACTCATTTGAGGCTGAGTCGACCTAGGGGAGGCCCGGGACCGGTTCAGATAATCGTCACTGGTGTTGGCCGTGAGCGGGAATGGAACCCGGGTCGCCGGGTTCATAGCGCAGCGTAGCGCTAACCGGTGGTATACCACCACCATCACCACCACCACCACCCTCACCACCACCACCACCATCACCACCTACACCACCTCCACCGCCTCCACCACCTCCACCATCACCACCACCACCCTCACCACCACCTCCACCACCACCACCTCCACCATCACCCTCACCACCACCCTCACCACCACCACCACCACCACCCTCACCACCCTCACCACCACCACCATCACCACCTCCACCACCTCCACCATCACCACCTCCACCATCACCACCTCCACCACCACCACCCTCACCACCATCACCACCACCACCACCACCATCGCCTCCACCACCACCACCATCACCCTCCACCACCACCCTCACCACCTTCACCACTACCACCCTCACAACCACCACCATCACCCTCACCACCACCACACCCGTAACCCTCACCACCCCCCTCACCACCACCACCACCTTCACCACTACCACCCTCACAACCACCACCATCACCCTCACCACCACCACCCCCACCACCCCCCTCACCATCACCACCACTCACCCTCACCACCACCACCACCCTCACCACCCTCACCACCACCCCCCTCACCACCACCACCACCACCACACTCACCCTCACCACAATCACCCTCACCACCACCACCACTCACCCCGCTATCGTCCGCCTCCTCCCAGTTGTCCACCACCACATCCACTTCATCTCCGCTCGCCATCATCTCAGATGCTCCACCACCACCTCCACCACCACACTCACCACTACTACCCCCTCACCACACTCACCCTCACCACCACCACCCTCACCACCACCACCTTCACCACACTCACCCTCACCACCACTACCACCCTCACCACCACCTCCACCACCCTCACCACCACCCTCACCACCACCGTCACCACCACCTCCACCCCCCTCACCACCACCACCGTCACCACCACCACCCTCACTCACCCTCACCACACTCACCCTCACCACCACTCACCCCGCTATCGTCCGCCTCCTCCCAGTTGTCCACCACCACATCATCTCCGCTCGCCATCATCTCAGATGCTCCACCACCACCTCCACCACCACCACCACCACACTCACCACTACCCCCCCCCCTCACCACACTCACCCTCACCACCACCACCCTCACCACCACCACCTTCACCACACTCACCCTCACCACCACTACCACCCTCACCACCACCTCCACCACCCTCACCACCACCACCGTCACCACCACCTCCACCCCCCTCACCACCACCACCGTCACCACCACCACCCTCACTCACCCTCACCACACTCACCCTCACCACCACTCACCCCGCTATCGTCCGCCTCCTCCCAGTTGTCCACCACCACATCATCTCCGCTCGCCATCATCTCAGATGCTCCACCACCACCACCTCCTCCTCCTCCACTGTGGCTTTGAAACTTGGAACCTCAAAGCTACTTTCCTTTTAAGCGCCTTCTTATTTAGCCTTATTAAAACCACCAGCCACGATTTGTTTGTTAGTATCTCTCGCTGTATAATAATAACTTTAAATGTTAATCTCCTCACGAACAAATTAAAAACGACGTTTTCAAATTCGTATTTTAATTTTTACTTCGTTGTGTTAGCGCCTTCTTATTTTATCTTATTAAACCACCGCCACGATTGTTTGTTAGTATCTCTCGCTGTATAATAAAAAAAAATAACTTTAAATTTAAATCTCCTCACGAACACAACAAAAAAAACGACGTTTTAATTTTTTTCTTGAAAATAGTTTTTGTTGTTTTAGTGCCTTTCTTATATTTTTCTAATCTTACACCGCCGCAGGATTACGCGCGCGCGCGTGTAAATGTAACTTTTTAAATCTAAATATAAATCTCCTCACAACAATAACGGCGCTAATTTTAATGCTAAAAAATTTCCCCTCAGAAATTAAACTTCGATGAGGGGGAGGGGGGGGAGGGGGCTTTGGGGGCGTGTGACGTCACCACGTCGTCCCCGCGCTCGCTGATGACGTCAACGCGCACACGGTTTGGGTTGGTGCACGGTGACGTCGACGCGGATGGCAAGGGGTGAGAGGGGAAAGGATGACGTCACTACGTCGTCCCGCGCTAGCTGATGACGTCAACGCGCACTCGGTTGGGTTCGTGCGCGGTGACTTCGGAGCCTGTGGCAAGGGGGGTGGGAGATGACGTCACAACGTCGTTCCGCGCTCGCTGATGACGTCTGCGCGAATGGGGGAGACGTCGGTTGAGCGGGGGGGAGGGTGCGGTGACGTCAGCGCGTATCGATCGGGCGCGCGGCGATGACATCATTACGCACAGTAATGAGAATCGATGGCGATGACGTCATTACGTAACCAGGTGGGTTCGGGTCCTCGACGGTGACGTGACGTCATTACGCACGGGTTGGAGTTACACACGCATGGCGGTGACGTCATTACGTACGATAAGATCAGCACAAGTCACGTATGGCTGTGACGTCATTACGTACGATAACATCTGTACAGTGCGGAGTAAACAAGTCAAAATTTCTTAATTTAAACAGAATAGAGGTTGGAGGGAAGGGGGGTGGTTAATAAAAATAATAATAGACGTTTTGGGCCTCTGGTCCTCATTCAGACCACAGCAGCTCGGCGGTGACGTCACCGCGTAACACTTTTTGGAGCGATGACGCAATCGCGGCGTCAGCGCGATGACGTCAGCACGCACGCACGCGCGCCCCGCCCCCCCCCAGTCACCACCCCCCCCAACCACGACCTCTCGCGCATGCGCAGTGGCGCCGCTTCAGACTTCCCCCATCGTGGTCGTCTGCGCTCGGCTGAGCCTCCTCGCCACGCCTCCCTGCCCCTCTCGCCACGCCCCCTGCCCCCTCGCCACGCCCCCTTGCCCCCCTCGCCACGCCCCCCTGCTCCCCTCGCCACGCCCCCTCTCCTGCACCCTCCCCTCTCCCCATCAGCATCGACAGCAGCGCCAGGTCAGAGAGGAGAGAGCGGAGAGACGCGGGGAGAGGATGGGGAGAGAGAGACTGGTGGTGGTGATGGTGGTGGTGATGGTGGTGGTGGTGATGGTGGTGGTGATGGTGGTGGTGGTGATGGTGGTGGTGGTGGGGGTGGTGATGGTGGTGGTGGTGGTGATGGTGGTGGTGGTGATGATGGTGGTGATGATGGTGGTGGTGATGGTGGTGGTGGTGATGGTGGTGGTGGTGGGGGTGGTGATGGTGGTGGTGGTGATGGTGGTGGTGGTGATGGTGGTGGTGATGGTGGTGATGGTGGTGGTGATGGTGGTGATGGTGGTGATGGTGGTGGTGGTGATGGTGGTGGTGATGGTGGTGATGGTGGTGGTGGTGGGGGTGGTGGTGGTGATGGTGGTGGTGGTGGTGATGGTGGTGGTGGTGGTGGTGATGGTGGTGGTGATGATGGTGATGATGGTGATGATGGTGGTGGTGATGGTGGTGATGATGGTGGTGATGGTGGTGGTGATGGTGGTGGTGATGGTGGTGGTGGTGGTGATGGTGGTGGTGGTGATGGTGGTGGTGGTGATGGTGGTGGTGGTGGTGATGGTGGTGGTGATGATGGTGGTGGTGGTGGTGATGGTGGTGGTGATGTTGGTGGTGGTGATGGTGGTGGTGATGGTGGTGGTGGTGATGATGGTGGTGGTGATGATGGTGGTGGTGGTGGTGATGGTGGTGGTGGTGGTGATGATGGTGGTGGTGATGATGATGGTGGTGGTGGTGGTGGTGATGGTGGTGGTGGTGGTGATGATGGTGGTGGTGGTGATGGTGGTGGTGATGGTGGTGGTGGTGATGGTGGTGGTGGTGGTGATGGTGGTGGTGATGGTGGTGGTGATGGTGGTGGTGGTGATGGTGGTGGTGGTGGGGGTGGTGATGGTGGTGGTGGTGATGGTGGTGGTGGTGATGGTGGTGGTGATGGTGGTGATGGTGGTGGTGATGGTGGTGATGGTGGTGATGGTGGTGGTGGTGATGGTGGTGGTGATGGTGGTGATGGTGGTGGTGGTGGGGGTGGTGGTGGTGATGGTGGTGGTGGTGATGATGGTGGTGGTGGTGGTGGTGATGGTGGTGGTGATGATGGTGATGATGGTGATGATGGTGGTGGTGATGGTGGTGATGATGGTGGTGATGGTGGTGGTGATGGTGGTGGTGATGGTGGTGGTGGTGGTGATGGTGGTGGTGGTGATGGTGGTGGTGGTGATGGTGGTGGTGGTGGTGATGGTGGTGGTGATGATGGTGGTGGTGGTGGTGATGGTGGTGGTGATGTTGGTGGTGGTGATGGTGGTGGTGATGGTGGTGGTGGTGATGATGGTGGTGGTGATGATGGTGGTGGTGGTGGTGATGGTGGTGGTGGTGGTGATGATGGTGGTGGTGATGATGATGGTGGTGGTGGTGGTGGTGATGGTGGTGGTGGTGGTGGTGGTGATGATGGTGGTGGTGGTGATGGTGGTGGTGATGGTGGTGGTGGTGATGGTGGTGGTGGTGGTGATGGTGGTGGTGATGGTGGTGGTGATGGTGGTGGTGGTGGTGGTGGTGGTGGTGGGGGTGGTGATGGTGGTGGTGGTGATGGTGGTGGTGGTGATGGTGGTGGTGATGGTGGTGATGGTGGTGGTGATGGTGGTGATGGTGGTGATGGTGGTGGTGGTGATGGTGGTGGTGATGGTGGTGATGGTGGTGGTGGTGGGGGTGGTGGTGGTGATGGTGGTGGTGGTGATGATGGTGGTGGTGGTGGTGATGGTGGTGGTGATGATGGTGATGATGGTGATGATGGTGGTGGTGATGGTGGTGATGATGGTGGTGATGGTGGTGGTGATGGTGGTGGTGATGGTGGTGGTGGTGGTGATGGTGGTGGTGGTGATGGTGGTGGTGGTGATGGTGGTGGTGGTGGTGATGGTGGTGGTGATGATGGTGGTGGTGGTGGTGATGGTGGTGGTGATGTTGGTGGTGGTGATGGTGGTGGTGATGGTGGTGGTGGTGATGATGGTGGTGGTGATGATGGTGGTGGTGGTGGTGGTGGTGATGGTGGTGGTGGTGGTGATGATGGTGGTGGTGATGATGATGGTGGTGGTGGTGGTGGTGATGGTGGTGGTGGTGGTGGTGATGATGGTGGTGGTGGTGATGGTGGTGGTGATGGTGGTGGTGATGGTGGTGGTGGTGATGGTGGTGGTGATGGTGGTGGTGATGGTGGTGGTGATGGTGGTGGTGATGGTGGTGGTGATGGTGGTGGTGGTGATGGTGGTGGTGATGGTGGTGATGGTGGTGATGGTGGTGGTGGTGATGGTGGTGGTGGTGATGGTGGTGGTGGTGATGGTGGTGGTGATGGTGGTGATGGTGGTGGTGATGGTGGTGATGGTGGTGATGGTGGTGATGGTGGTGGTGGTGATGGTGGTGGTGATGGTGGTGATGGTGGTGGTGGTGGGGGTGGTGGTGGTGATGGTGGTGGTGGTGATGATGGTGGTGGTGGTGGTGATGGTGGTGGTGATGATGGTGATGATGGTGATGATGGTGGTGGTGATGGTGGTGATGATGGTGGTGATGGTGGTGGTGATGGTGGTGGTGATGGTGGTGGTGGTGGTGATGGTGGTGGTGGTGATGGTGGTGGTGGTGATGGTGGTGGTGGTGATGGTGGTGGTGATGATGGTGGTGGTGGTGGTGATGGTGGTGGTGATGTTGGTGGTGGTGATGGTGGTGGTGATGGTGGTGGTGGTGATGATGGTGGTGGTGATGATGGTGGTGGTGGTGGTGATGGTGGTAGTGGTGGTGATGATGGTGGTGGTGATGATGATGGTGGTGGTGGTGGTGGTGATGGTGGTGGTGGTGGTGGTGATGATGGTGGTGGTGGTGATGGTGGTGGTGATGGTGGTGGTGATGGTGGTGGTGGTGATGGTGGTGGTGATGGTGGTGGTGATGGTGGTGGTGATGGTGGTGGTGATGGTGATGGTGGTGATGGTGGTGGTGATGATGGTGATGATGGTGATGATGGTGGTGATGGTGGTGGTGATGGTGGTGGTGATGGTGGTGGTGGTGGTGATGGTGGTGGTGGTGATGGTGGTGGTGGTGATGGTGGTGATGGTGGTGGTGGTGATGGTGGTGGTGATGATGGTGGTGGTGGTGATGGTGGTGATGGTGGTGGTGATGGTGGTTGTGGTGATGGTGGTGGTGGTGGTGATGGTGGTGGTGAGGTGGTGGTGATGGTGGTGGTGGTGGTGGTGATGGTGGTGGTGGTGGTGGTGATGGTGGTGGTGATGGTGGTGATGGTGGTGGTGGTGATGGTGGTGGTGGTGAAGGTGGTGGTGGTGAAGGTGGTGGTGGTGGTCGTGGTGATGGTGGTGATGATGGTGGTGGTGGTGGTGATGGTGATGGTGGTGGTGATGGTGGTGGTGATGGTGGTGGTGATGGTGGTGGTGGTGATGATAGTGGTGGTGGTGGTGATGGTGGTGGTGGTGATGGTGGTGGTGGTGATGATGGTGGTGGTGATGGTGGTGGTGATGGTGGCGGTGGTGATGATGGTGGTGATGATGGTGGTGGTGATGGTGGTGATGATGGTGATGATGGTGATGGTGGTGGTGATGGTGGTGATGATGGTGGTGGTGATGGTGGTGATGATGGTGATGGTGGTGGTGATGGTGGTGATGATGGTGGTGGTGATGGTGGTGATGATGGTGATGGTGGTGGTGATGGTGGTGATGATGGTGGTGGTGATGGTGGTGATGATGGTGATGGTGGTGGTGGTGGTGATGGTGGTGGTGATGGTGGTGGTGGTGGTGATGGTGGTGGTGGTGATGGTGGTGGTGGTGGTGATGGTGGTGGTGGTGATGGTGGCAGTGGTGGTGGTGGTTGTGGTAGTGGTGATGATGGCAGTAGTGGTGGTGATGGCGGTGGTTGTGGTGATGGTGGTGGTGGTGCCTAACGGCAACTCTGTCGTGGACAGTGCCATGGGGGAGGGCCAATTCCGATTGGCCTCTCCCCTCATGGAGTCTGTGACCACCACAGTGCCTAAACGGGGGCTCTGGATGGGTGCGAGGGGCTGGTAACCCCTCCAGCGTCAATAAATTTACCACTAAACCACGACTAAAATATCTAACTAATAATCTTGTGCCGGAGGCCCCGGGGGGCCAGGCATCTATGACGTCTCCTGGCCAAACCCCATTTGGCGGAGCCAGGAGATTGAATCTCAACCCTCGGGGCTCCTCCAGAAACAACGAAAAGCCACTACGGGTGGCCACGTGGAATGTTCGAACGCTCACTGCGGAGGAGAGGCTGCCCACTCCTCTGTCGGGAGCTGGACCGGTACCGCCTGGATCTCTGTGGCATTCAGGAGGTCCGGTGGACCGGTTCTGGCTCCTGCCACCATGAGGGGTGGACAGTCCTCTACTCGGGGCAGAAGACTGCCAAACAACAGGGTGTGGCTCTTCTTTTGAACAAAAGAATGAAGGGGGCGTGGGAGCGTGGCGGTGAGGTGTGGGAAGCTGTAAGCCCCAGGCTACTTTGGGCTCGCCTTCCCATCAACTAGAGGCGAGGAGTGGTGGTCGTGGTTACTTATGCCCCCAACAAAGATGAACATCCGTGGAGGGATGCAGGCAAAGCTGATGAGTCAGATGGCTTCTATGACCTCCTGTCACAGGTGCTGGCTAAAGTGGCCCCTCGGGATAGAGTCATCTTGTTGGGTGACTTCAATGCCCGAGTTGGTCATGATGCTGGCACCTGGTCTGGAGTGATTGGAGGGCATGGGCCAGATCAGCTCAATAACAACGGCAGGAGGCTGCGCTAGATTTTTGTGCAGCCCATGGGCTTGTAATTACCAACACGCTGTTCCGGCATCGGCGCATCCACACAACATCATGGATGCATTGCCGGGTCCAAGCAAGAACATCTGCTGGACTACGTAGTGACGGACCAGCGGATGCGGGCCCATGTCCTTGACACCAGGACCTACCGTGGAGCTGATCCTGCCCTCTGACCATCGACTAGTCATCTGTAAGATGCGCCTGCCATTCCTCCACTCTGGTGGTGGCTGTACAGCCAGGACCCCATTCACACCCACAGTGGCCTGGTCTCAGCTAGCTGATGGATGGTGGTTGTTGTTGTTGGTGATGGTGGTGGTAGTGGTGATGGTGGTGATGGTGGTGGTGGTGATGGTGGTGGTGGTGAATGCGGTGGTGGTGATGTTGGTGATGGTGGTGATGTTGGTGGTGGTGATGGTAGCGGTGGTGGTGATGATAGTGGTGGTGGTGATGATGGTGGTGGTGATGATGGTGGTGGTGATGATGGTGGTGGTGGTGATGATGGTGGTGATGGTGGTGGTGGTGATGATGGTGGTGATGGTAGCGGTGGTGGTGATGATGGTGGTGGTGATGGTAGCAGTGGTGGTGATGATGGTGGTGGTGGTGGTGATGATGGTGGTGGTGATGGTGGTGGTGATGGTAGCGGTGGTGGTGATGATGGTGATGGTGATGACGGTGGTGGTGGTGATGATAGCGGTGGTGGTGATGATGTTGGTGGTGTTGGTAGTGGTGATGGTAGCGGTGGTGGTGATGACGGTGGTGGTGGTGATGGTGGTGGTGGTGATGATGGTGGTGGTGGTGATGATGATGGTGGTGGTGATGTTGGTGGTGGTGATGGTAGCGGTGGTGGTGATGATGGTGATGGTGGTGGTGATGACGGTGGTGGTGGTGATGATAGCGGTGGTGGTGATGATGTTGGTGGTGTTGGTGGTGGTGATGGTAGCGGTGGTGGTGATGACGGTGGTGGTGATGGTGGTGGTGGTGATGACGGTGGTGGTGGTGATGTTGGTGGTGATGGTGGTGGTTATGTTGGTGGTGGTGGTGATGGTGGTGATGGTGGTGATGTTGGTGGTGGTGGTGATGTTGGTGGTGATGATGGTGGCGGTGGTGGTGATGACGGTGGTATTGGTGGTGGTGGTAGTGATGGTGGCGGAGAGTGGTGGTGCAGCGGTTAGCGCGCTAGGCTATTAACAAAGTTACTCCGGCAACCCTGGCAAGCCGGGGGTTGCCGTGGCAACCCTGGCGAGCCGGGGGTTGCCGCGGCAACCCTGTCGGTGGCGATGTGTGTCAACGATTGCCAAGCAACGGTGCCGCCTGTGTGTGTGTGTGTGTTGCAGGCTCTCACGCAGCTCCGTGTCTCCTTGGAGACGGTCCGCGTTTCTGTCCGTGTCTCTGTCCGTGTCTCTGTCCGTGTCTCTGTCCGTGTGTCCCCGTTTCTCTGTCCGTGTCTTTGTCCGTGTCTCTCCAAAATACCGACTGACTCACCACCCCACCGACTGACTGAACACCACGCCGACTGACTCACCACCCCACCGACTGACTCACCACCTCACCGACTGACTGACCACCCCACCGACTGACTTACCACCACACCGACTGACTCACCACCTCACCGACTGACTGACCACCTCACCGACTGACTGACCACCTCACCGACTGGCTAACCACCTCACCGACTGACTAACCACCTCACCGACTGACTGACCACCTCACCGACTGACTAACCACCACGCCGACTGACTGACCACCTCACCGACTGACTGACCACCTCACCGACTGACTGACCACCTCACCGACTGACTGACCACCTCACCGACTGACTGACCACCTCACCGACTGACTCACCACCACGCCGACTGACTAACCACCTCACCGACTGACTAACCACCTCACCGACTGACTCACCACCTCACCGACTGACTGACCACCTCACCGACTGACTAACCACCTCACCGACTGACTGACCACCTCACCGACTGACTCACCACCCCACCGACTGACTAACCACCTCACTGACTGACTCACCACCTCACCGACTGACTGACCACCACACCGACTGACTAACCACCTCACCGACTGACTAACCACCTCACCGACTGACTGACCACCACGCCGACTGACTCACCACCACACCGACTGACCGACCACCACGCCGACTGACTGACCACCTCACCGACTGACTGACCACCTCACCGACTGACTGACCACCTCACCGACTGACTCACCACCTCACCGACTGACTGACCACCCCACCGACTGACTGACCACCTCACCGACTGACTCACCACCTCACCGACTGACTGACCACCCCACCGACTGACTAACCACTTCACCGACTGACTGACCACCTCACCGACTGACTGACCACCTCACCGACTGACTAACCACCTCACCGACTGACTAACCACTTCACCGACTGACTGACCACCTCACCGACTGACTGACCACCTCACCGACTGACTAACCACTTCACCGACTGACTGACCACCTCACCGACTGACTGACCACCTCACCGACTGACTAACCACCCCACCGACTGACTCACCACCTCGCCGACTGACTAACCACCTCACTGACTGACTGACCACCTCACCGACTGACTGACCACCTCACCGACTGACTGACCACCTCACCGACTGACTAACCACCTCACCGACTGACTGACCACCTCACCGACTGACTGACCACCCCACCGACTGACTGACCACCTCACCGACTGACTCACCACCTCACCGACTGACTCACCACCTCACCGACTGACTGACCACCTCACCGACTGACTAACCACTTCACCGACTGACTGACCACCATCACCGACTGACTGACCACCTCACCGACTGACTAACCACCCCACCGACTGACTCACCACCTCGCCGACTGACTAACCACCTCACCGACTGACTGACCACCTCACCGACTGACTGACCACCTCACCGACTGACTGACTGACCACCTCACCGACTGACTAACCACCTCACCGACTGACTGACCACCTCACCGACTGACTGACCACCTCACCGACTGACCGACCACCTCACCGACTGACTAACCACCTCGCCGACTGACTAACCACCTCACCGACTAACCGACCACCACACCGACTGACTGACCACCTCACCGACTGACTGACCACCTCACCGACTGACTGACCACCTCACCGACTGACTGACCACCTCACCGACTGACCGACCACCACGCCGACTGACCGACCACCTCACCGACTGACCGACCACCCCACCGACTGACTGACCACCTCACCGACTGACTGACCACCTCACCGACTGACTGACCACCTCACCGACTGACTGACCACCTCACCGACTGACTGACCACCTCACCGACTGACCGACCACCACACCGACTGACTAACCACCTCACCGACTGACTAACCACCTCACCGACTGACTAACCACCTCACCGACT
>NW_022638741.1:0-14325 GCF_010993605.1 Petromyzon marinus
GCAGGTTGAATTTCTTCAACTGCTGTAGAAAGTACATCCTCTGTTGAGCTCCCTTGGTGAGGGAGCTGATGTTCAGTTCCCACTTGAGATCCTGGGAGAGAATAGTGCCCAGGAAGCGGAAGGACTCTACAATTTTGACTGGGGAGTCTAACAGGGTGATGGGGGTGAGGGGGGCTGTATTCTTCCTGAAGTCCACAACCATCTCAACTGTCTTTAGAGCATTTAGCTCTAAGTTGTTCTGGCTACACCAGGTCACCAGGTTGTCAGCTTCCCACCTATAGTCAGACTCATCCCCACCAGAGATCAGCCCAATGAGGGTGGTGTCGTCCGCAAACTTCAAGAGTTTGACGGACAGATGATTGGAGGTGCAGCTGTTGGTATACAGGGAGAAGAGCAGTGGGGAAAGGACGCAGCCCTGAGGAGTTCCGGTGCTGATGGACCTGGAGTCAGAGATTTGTGTTCCCAGCTTAATGCACTGCTTCCTGTCAGACAGGAAGTCTGTGATCCATTTACAGGTGGTGTAGGGCACGTTCAGCTGGAAGAGCTTGTCCTGAAGCAGGGCAGGGATGATGGAGTTGAAGGCAGAGCTGAAGTCCACAAACAGGATCCTGGCGTAGGATGCTGGGGCGTCCAGATGCTGTAGTGTGAAGTGGAGGGCCATGTTAACTGCGTCGTCCACAGACCTGTTGGCTCTGTAGGCAAACTGAAGGGGGTCCAGGAGAGGGTCTGTGATGGCTTTGAGGTGTGCCAGGAGCAGGCTCTCAAAATACTTCATTACCACAGATGTAAGGGCGACCGGTCTGTAATCATTTAGTCCTGTTGGTCTTAGCTTTTTGGGCACAGGGATGATGGTGGAGGACTTGAGACAGGCTGGTACATGGCATGTCTCCAGGGAGGTGTTAAAGATGTTGGTGAACACCGGAGACAGCTGGTCAGCGCAGTGCCTGAGGGTGGCTGGAGAGACAGAGTCCGACCCGGCTGCTTTGCGTGGATTCTGCCTCTTGAAAAGTCTATTAACTTCTCCCTCCTGAAAGGAGAGAATCGTCTCTGTAGAATGGGTGGGGGGTGGGGCCTCTTGGGTGGGAAGGGGTGGTTCAGGACAGTCCAATTGTCTTTCAAATCTACAGTAGAACTCGTTCAGGTCGTTGGCTAGGCGGGAGTCGTTAGTGGTGTGGGGGGCTCTGGGTTTGTAGTTGGTGATCTGCCTGAGCCGTCTCCAGACAGAAGCAGCGTCGTCGTTAGTAGAGAACTGGTGTTTTAGTCTCTCTGCGTACAGTCGTTTAGCCTTTGCTAAACCTGTTCCTTGACTCCTTGAATCTGTCTCTATCCCCACTCCTAAACGCTTCCTCCTCCAACCTCAACCTTCTGAGCTTTGCTGAGAACCAGGGCTTATTGTTGTTAAAGTTCACCCTGGTACGTGTTGGGATACAGCAGTCCTCAGAAGCTGATGTAGGACGTCGCAGCCTCTGTGAGTTCATCCAGACTATTGGTAGCAGTCGTGAACATATCCCAGTCAGTACAGTCTAAGCACGCCCGCAAATCTTCCACAGCCTCACTGGTCCACTGTTTAGATGTCCTCACAGCAGGTTTACAGAGTTTTAGTTTCTGCCTGTATGCAGGAATCAGGTGGACCATGGCATGGTCAGAGTGTCCTAGTGCTGCTCGGGGGACGGCGTGGTAGGCTCTACTGACTGTAGTGTAGCAGTGATCCAGAGTGTTCCCTTCTCTGGTTGCGCAAGACACAGGCACTAACAGCACGCAGACACTAACAAGACAGACACTAACAACACGCAGACACTAACAAGACACAGACACTAACAACACACAGACACTAACAACACACAGACACTAACAACACACAGACACTAACAAGACGCAGACACAAACAACACGCAGACACTAACAAGACACAGACACTAACAACACACAGACACTAACAACACACAGACACTAACAAGACACAGACACTAACAACACACAGACACTAACAACACACAGACACTAACAAGACACATACACTAACAACACACAGACACTAACAAGACACAGACACTAACAAGACGCAGACACTAACAACACACAGACACTAACAAGACGCAGACACTAACAAGACACAGACACTAACAACACACAGACACTAACAACACGCAGACACTAACAACACACAGACACTAACAAGACACAGACACTAACAAGACATAGACACTAACAACACGCAGACACTAACAAGACACAGACACTAACAAGACACAGACACTAACAAGACGCAGACACTAACAAGACGCAGACACAAACAACACGCAGACACTAACAAGACACAGACACTAACAAGACACAGACACTAACAAGACGCAGACACTAACAAGACACAGACACTAACAACACACAGACACTAACAACACACAGACACTAACAACACACAGACACTAACAAGACGCAGACACTAACAAGACGCAGACACTAACAACACACAGACACTAACAACACACAGACACTAACAAGACACAGACACTAACAAGACACAGACACTAACAACACACAGACACTAACAAGACGCAGACACTAACAACACGCAGACACTAACAACACGCAGACACTAACAACACACAGACACTAACAACACACAGACACTAACAAGACACAGACACTAACAACACGCAGACACTAACAACACACAGACACTAACAACACACAGACACTAACAAGATACAGACACTAACAACACACAGACACTAACAACACACAGATACTAACAACACACAGACACTAACAACACACAGACACTAACAACACACAGACACTAACAACACACGGTAGTGTACACGCTGTCGGAAAGAAAATAAAAGGGGGGCTAAAACAAACCGCCGAGAAACACGTCCAGACAAAGAGGTTAAACAACACCAAAAAACGATCGAGAAACACGATACTAACGCACACTAAGAACCACCAAGATACACACAGCACCCAGCTTCATACACACACACACTTTCAAACTCAACTTCACTCCCTCACACAACCACGAGATCGTTCTCCCGCCTCAAACGCTCAGCCGCCATCTTCGCAGCCGCCATCTTCCATCACCACCACCATCGCCAATACCATCACCAACACCACCATAACCACCAACACCACCATCACCAACACCACCATCACCATAACCACCATCACCACCATAACCACCATCACCATAACCACCCTCACCAACACCACCCTCACCATAACCACCCTCACCATAACCACCATCACCATAACCACCCTCACCAACACCACCCTCACCAACACCACCCTCACCAACACCACCCTCACCAACACCACCATCACCATAACCACCATCACCAACACCACCATCACCATAACCACCCTCACCATAACCACCCTCACCCTTAACCACCATCACCATAACCACCATCACCAACACCACCCTCACCAACACCACCATCACCATATCCACCCTCACCAACACCACCATCGCCATAACCACCATGACCAACACCACCATCACCAACACCACCATCACCATAACCACCCTCACCAAAACCACCATCACCATAACCACCCTCACCAACACCACCATCACCAAAACCACCATCACCATCACCACCACCATAACCACCCTCACCAACACCACGCTCACCACCACCATCACAACGAGTCAAGTTGTTTATCCATTACACGAACAATCACCGTCCCGAGGTCGCTCTTCAAGTCCGTGGACACGACCCACACCAGGGGGCAAGTGACGTCACAAGCGCGTATCCTCCTCCTCCCACCACCACTTCACTACAATTCATCCAGAAGTAGATTGACAGAGGTGGCTGTAATCTCATCATCATCACCACCATCACTTGGTGCGGCCAAGTTGTGTTTGCAGTCCAGGGGGTTGCGATGTTGCGCTGCTGTGTCTGATCCCGATCAAGTGATTTGCACGGTGATTGTTCAGCATTGGGGTTGTGGGTTTGTTCGATACCAGTTCCCCCATGGGTGTGCAGTTTCACTCTGGCAGTGACTCTTTGATGAAACAAAGTAGTTGTACTTATGTGACCGTGTATAATTTGTTTTTCGATGATTTACCTTCTAAAAACAATTGGCCATGCCTCGCACCCCCAGAAAGGGCATCTCGCACCCTCTGAGTGATGGTAGCCGAGAGAACCGGGATGAAACCTGTGCAGTTGCAATTAAAACGTACAACCTCCACTCAAGGCAGCGGCGACCGAGTCGGGAATCAAACCTAGGGCCTTCTGGCTGTGAGGCGTGTGTGTCCAATGACGTCTTCAACTTTTTTATTTTTGGCATGTCAAACTATTGCCGCCATCTCTTCCTTCCTCTGCTAGATCGCTCAGCTGGTGCACGGGGTGGAAACTACCTCCACCACCACCACCACCAGCTCCACCATCTCCACCACCTCGACCACCACCACCTCCACCACCATCTGGCCCTCACTTATGTGCCAGTCTCGGTACGTACCATTGCATTATATAGACCCATAGACTAAACTTAGAAATCCAGAGATTCCCATAGAGACCCATAGACATCCGTAGAGAAACATGCGACTCACATAGAAGCACATGTGCTCAGATAAAGAAAACCCATGGCCTCGCAAAGAGACCCATAGACTCGCACAACAATAACAACCACCACTCTCCACTAAGTGGTGGTGACGTCTCCATGGCGCTTGTGCCAGGCCAGGTGCACTTTAAGGTCACGTGAAATGTCGCAGGGTCGCTGGCAGGTGGTCACGGGACAGACCCTGCAGGTGCCATCCGTTGACTGACTGAGATGACTGTCAGAGGTACCAGCTGTGCCCCCTACTGTGCCAAATCACACAGAGACCCATAAACTCACACAGAGACCCATAGACTCACACAGAGACCCATAGACTCACACAGAAACCTATAGACTCACACACAGACCACACAGACCATAGACTCATACAGAGACCCATAGACTCACGCAGAGACCCATAGACTTACACAGAGACCTATAGACTCACACAGAGACCCATAGACTCACACAGAGACCCATAGACTCACGCAGAGACCCATAGACTCACACAGAGACCCATATACTCACATAGAGACCCATAGACTCACATAGAGACCCACAGACTCACACAGAGACCCATAGACTCACACAGAGACCCATAGACTCACTCAGAGACCTATAGACTCACACAGAGATCCATAGACTTACACAGAGACCTATAGACTCACGCAGAGACCCACAGACTCACACAGAGACCCATATACTCACATAGAGACCCATAGACTCACATAGAGACCCACAGACTCATACAGAGACCCATAGACTCACGCAGAGACCCATAGACTTACACAGAGACCTATAGACTCACACAGAGACCCACAGACTCACACAGAGACCCATAGACTCACGCAGAGACCCATAGACTCACACAGAGACCCACAGACTCACACAGAGACCCATAGACTCACTCAGATACCTATAGACTCACACAGAGATCCATAGACCTACACAGAGACCTATAGACTCACGCAGAGACCCACAGACTCACACAGATACCTATAGACTCACGCAGAGACCCACAGACTCACACAGATACCCATAGACTCACATAGAGACCCATAGACTCGCACAGAGACCCATAGACTCACACAGAGATCCAAAGACTCACACAGAGACTGAGTTGTGAGGCTGTGTGGTGTTTTGCAGCTGTGTTGCTAACCTCTGCGTTGTGATTCCTTGCCCTCTGGGACCTGATTGCTGTTGTGGTGTAGCCTTCATTTATATGTGTGCGTGTGTATATATTATATATACACACAAACATATATTATATATGTGTGTGTATACATAATAAATATATATGCGGCAGTGTATCAGTTAGCGCACTGCACTACGAACCCGGCGACCCGAATTCGATTTCCGCGCACGGCCACCACCGAGGTCAACTCAAAACAGCAGCGCTGGGGAGACAAAGGCGGCCGGGCGTGGTGCTGCCCCCCCCCCTCCCCTCGTGTGCCGCGCCGGCCGTCGTAGGTGGAGGGCGCCAACAACACTTGCCCCAACAGTCTGGCGAGGCTACACGGGGGGGGTCGTTGTCGTTATTTATTTAAATATTTACCCAGATCGCCCGTGACTCCGCGTGCGCGCGCTCCCACCTCGCGTGGGAGCGAGATGGCAAGGCGAGAGGAGGGAGCGAGGGGGGAGCGAGGGGGGAGGGGGAGCGAGGGGGGAGATAAAGGTGGAGGGAGGGAAGAAGATGGAGGGAGTGAATGAGAGAGGGAAATTAAGAGAGAGGGAGAAGGAGGAAAAGAGAGAGAGAGGGAGACAAAGCGTAGTGAAGAGAGAGAGAAGGGAGGGAGTGGAGGTGAATCTCATGGCGGAGGCCGCAGGTCCTGGAGTTGATTTTTTGTCTTAATTGAGATGGAGACGGGGATGGGGGAGGGAGGGGATCAAACAGGCAAAGCGTGGATGATCACAACGCATTCGCCAATCACACCGAGGCCCTAATACGAAACGTTCAATACGATGGGCGACGTTTTGGACAGCGGCCATCATAGCGGAGAAGTCACGCAATCAGCGACGTTCCCTCTCGACAGTGAGAACTGCTGGCGGGGACAGATGATAGTGCTGATGGTGGTGATGGTGGTGGTGATGGTGGTGGTGATGATGGTGGTTGATGATGGTGGTTGATGATGGTGGTGATGGTACTGGCTACATCCCTCCATCCTCACGTGCCGTGCCGGCCTCATAGGGGCTGCTGCTACTCGCGAGCAGCGCTTGCCCCGAGAGCCCGCGTGGGCTACACGGGGGAGCTTTGTCTTTGTCACGGTGTGTGGGGCGAGGCTGGCACGGACCGGGGATCTTTGACTCGCCTCGCGCCTCTCTGGGCTGCAGGTGCCTCGGGGTTTATTATGTAAATTGGTAACACAAACATACAGCAAATACACAAACACACACGAATACATACGCACAAACACACACAAACAGGTGTATTCACAAAAATACATACAAGAATACATACACACAGCTACACAAACATGGAAACACAAATGCACAAGCACGTGCATTTTAATATAGACAAACACGTACACGCAAATACATGCGTACACAAATACATAAACAGACATACACATCCATCAACAAAAAAATACACAGACACACGCATACATACACACACAAACACACACAAATACATACACACACAACAACCGGCATTCGCCACTAAGTGGCGCTGACGTCACCACGACGCTTGTGCCAGGCTATGTGCACCTTGAGGCCACGTGAAGTGTCGAACGCCCGCTGGCAGGAGGTCACGGGGCAGACCCAGGTGCCACAGGTCGACTGACTAAGATGACTGAGACGACTAGCCGATGCACCATCTGTGCCCCCTACTGTGCCAACTTGCTGTGCTTTAGCCACCCGGCGCTCCGCTCGTTGTTGTGAGCGTCGCTCCTCCACCCTCCGTTGTTGTTGGAGGGCGACTGCCTCCAACTGCCCAGTAGCGTCCTTAATGAGCCTCTTCCACAGAGGCCGATCTTGACACCGCTGGTACTGGTAATCGGCAAGTCCACTCAGCTCCACGTCCTCCTGTACCACATCACTCCATCTCTTCTCTAGCCCGTGCCGCGCCCATTTAGCCCCCTCGATCCGGCCGTACAAAAGCTGTTTGGGCATGCGGTAGCTGGGCATGCGGGCTACATTACCCAGCCAACGCAGCCTTGCCTGTCAGAGGAGCTCACCGATGGGACTTTGTCCAGATCTTTCACACAAAGACATACACACAAATACATAAACACACAAACACATACAAAGACGAACACACACACACAAAGACAAACACACACAAAGACAAACACACACACAGATACACACACACAGATACACAACAACAACAACAACCGCCATTCGCCACTAAGTGGCAGTGACGTCGCCACGACGCTTGTGCCAGGCTATGTGCACCCTGAGGCCACGTGAAGTGTCGAACGCCCGCTGGCAGGAGGTCACGGGGCAGACCCAGGTGCCACAGGTCGACTGACTGAGACGACTGGCTGATGCACCACCTGTGCCCCCTATTGTGCCAACCTGCTGTGCTTTAGCCACCCGGCGCTCCGCTCGTTGTTGTGAGCGTCGCTGCTCCGCCCTCCGTTGTTGTTGGAGGGCGACTGCCTCCAACTGCCCAGTAGCGTCCTTCACGAGCCTCCTCCACAGAGGCCGATCTTGACACCGCTGGTACCAGTCATCGGCAAGTCCACTCAACTTCACGTCCTCCTGTACCACATCACTCCATCTCTTCTCTAGCCCGTGCCGCGCCTGTTTTGCCCCCTCGATCCGGCAGAACAAAAGCTGTTTCGGCATGCGGTGGCTAGGCATGCGGGCTACATGACCCAGCCAACGCAGCCTTGCCTGCCGGAGGAGCTCACCGATGGGACCGTACCCAGATCTTTCAAGGATTTGTGAGCTCCTCACACAATCCAGCCTGGTTAAACCCAGGATGGATCGTAGGCAGGCCAGCCTAAATGTTTCTAACCGGCAAAGATGTTCCATTAGGGGGGTGCACGTTTCGCAAGCGTAGAGAAGGGAGGGAATGACCGTGGCCGAGAATACCTGAAGCTTAGTGCGGAGCGACAGACCAGGTAGCATCCACACAGCGTTATGCAACCGATGAAAAGATATTGCCGCTCGACTGATTCGGAGTGAGACCTCTGCTGTTAAACTGGAGCCGGTCATAATCACACTGCCCAGGTATGGGAAACTCTCCACTCTCTCCACAACTGCCCCATCACCGATTGGGAGTTGTGGGGGTGGAGTGTCCGAAGGTACAAAATACCCAGGCAGGTGCTTAGTTTTGGTGGGGCTGATGGTAAGGCCCCATCTCTGAGTGGCACGCTCCAGTCTCAGCAGCAGCGTCTCCAACTCCTCCTCTGAATGAGCAGTTATTACCAAATCATCGGCATACGTAACGTGGTTGAGCAATAGGGAGCCATCCCTTGACCGCACCCGGGCATCGATCAGCCTCCCATTATATCTGTACCATATGGAGATTCCCCCGGTACAGCTATTGAAGGCTTCACGAACTACGTGGTCAAAATAGATTTTAAATAATGTGGGAGCCAGAGGACATCCCTGTCGCACCCCAAGGTGTACATGGAATGGCTCTGACTCCCGGCCACGTAGTTTTACCCGGGCCCGCTCACCATCATGAAGGTCCTTAATGATCGTGAGCAGAGGGTTAGGTACTCCAAAAGCACGAAGAACAACCCAGAGCCCAGGACTACTGATGGTATCATAGGCCTTGACCAGGTCAATAAAGCAGAGATGCACACAAAGACAAACACACACACAAAGACAAACACATACAGACAAACACACACACACACAAAGACAAACACGCACACACAGACAAACACGCACACACACAAAGACAAACACACGCACACAAAGACAAACACACACACACACACAAAAACAAACACACGCACACAAAGACAAACATACACACGCACAAAGACAAACACACAAAGACAAACACACACATAAAGACAAACACACACACACAAAGACAAACACACAGACAAACACGCACACACAGACAAACACACACACACAAAGACAAACACACACACAAAGACAAACACACACACAAAGACAAACACACACACAAAGACAAACACACACAAAGACAAACACACACAGACACATACACACACGCACACAAAGACAAACACACGCACACAAAGACAAACATACACACGCACAAAAGACAAACACACAAAGACAAACACACACGTAAAGACAAACACACACGCAAAGACAAACACACAGACAAACACACACACAAAGACAAACACACACAAAGACAGACACACATACAAAGACAAACACGTACAAAGACAAACACACGCACACAAAGACAAACACACACCCAAAAACACACACACACAAAGACAAACACACACACAAAGACAAACACGCACACACACAGACAAACACGCACACACAGACAAACACACACATACAAAGACAAACACACACACAAAAACAAACACACACACACACAAAGACAAACACACACACACAAAGACAAACACACACACAAAGACAAACACACACACAAAGACAAACACACAAAGACAAACACACACACAAAGACAAACACACAGACAAACACACACACAAAGACAAACACACGCACACAAAGACAAACGCACACAAAGACAAACACACACACAAAGACAAACACACATAAAGACAAACACACACGAAGACAAACACACACACACAAAGACAAACATACACACAAAGACAAACATACACACACACAGACAAACACACACAAAGACAAACACACACAAAGACAAACACACACACACAAAGACAAACACACAAAGACAAACACACACGTAAAGACAAACACACACGCAAAGACAAACACACAGACAAACACGCACACACAGACAAACACACACAAAGACAAACACACACAAAGACAGACACACATACAAAGACAAACACGTACAAAGACAAACACACGCACACAAAGACAAACACACACAGATAAACACACACAAAGACAAACACACCCAAAAACAAACACACACACAAAGACAAACACACACACACAGACAAACACGCACACACAGACAAACACACACACACAAAGACAAACACACACACAAAAACAAACACACACACAAAGACAAACACACAAAGACAAACACACCCAAAAACAAACACACACACAAAGACAAACACACACACACAGACAAACACGCACACACAGACAAACACACACACACAAAGACAAACACACACACAAAGACAAACACACACACAAAGACAAACACACACACAAAGACAAACACACACAAAGACAAACACACACAGACACATACACACACGCACACAAAGACAAACACACGCACACAAAGACAAACATACACACGCACAAAAGACAAACACACAAAGACAAACACACACGTAAAGACAAACACACACGCAAAGACAAACACACAGACAAACACGCACACACAGACAAACACACACACAAAGACAAACACACACAAAGACAGACACACATACAAAGACAACACGTACAAAGACAAACACACGCACACAAAGACAAACACACACCCAAAAACACACACACACAAAGACAAACACACACACAAAGACAAACACGCACACACACAGACAAACACGCACACACAGACAAACACACACATACAAAGACAAACACACACAAAAACAAACACACACACACACAAAGACAAACACACACACACAAAGACAAACACACACACAAAGACAAACACACACACAAAGACAAACACACAGACAAACACACACACAAAGACAAACACACGCACACAAAGACAAACGCACACAAAGACAAACACACACACAAAGACAAACACACATAAAGACAAACACACACGAAGACAAACACACACACAAAGACAAACATACACACAAAGACAAACATACACACACAAAGACAAACACACACAAAGACAAACACACACAAAGACAAACACACACACACAAAGACAAACACACAAAGACAAACACACACGTAAAGACAAACACACACGCAAAGACAAACACACAGACAAACACGCACACACAGACAAACACACACAAAGACAAACACACACAAAGACAGACACACATACAAAGACAAACACGTACAAAGACAAACACACGCACACAAAGACAAACACACACAGATAAACACACACAAAGACAAACACACCCAAAAACAAACACACACACAAAGACAAACACACACACACACAGACAAACACGCACACACAGACAAACACACACACACAAAGACAAACACACACACAAAAACAAACACACACACAAAAACAAACACACACACAAAGACAAACACACACACAAAGACAAACACACACACAAAGACAAACACACAAAGACAAACACACACAAAGACAAACACACACAGACAAACACACACACACAAAGACAAACACAAACACAAAGACAAACACACACAGACACATACACACACGCACACAAAGACAAACACACGCACACAAAGACAAACATACACACGCACAAAGACAAACACACAAAGACAAACACACACATAAAGACAAACTCACACACAAAGACAAACACACAGACAAACACGCACACACAGACAAACACACACACACAAAGACAAACACACAGACAAACACACACACAAAGACAAAAACACACACACAAAGACAAACACACACTAAGACAAACACACACAGACACATACACACACGCACACAAAGACAAACACACGCACACAAAGACAAACATACACACGCACAAAAGACAAACGCACAAAGACAAACACACACGTAAAGACAAACACACACGCAAAGACAAACACACAGACAAACACGCACACACAGACAAACACACACACAAAGACAGACACACATACAAAGACAAACACGTACAAAGACAAACACACGCACACAAAGACAAACACACACAGATAAACACACACACAAAGACAAACACACACCCAAAAACAAACACACACACAAAGACAAACACACACACAAAGACAAACACGCACACACACAGACAAACACACACATACAAAGACAAACACACACACAAAAACAAACACACACACAAAGACAAACACACACACAAAGACAAACACACACACAAAGACAAACACACACACAAAGACAAACACACAAAGACAAACACACACACAAAGACAAACACACACAGACAAACACACACACAAAGACAAACACACACAAAGACAAACACACACAAAGACAAACACACACAAAAAGACAAACACACGCACACAAAGACAAACGCACACAAAGACAAACACACACACGAAGACAAACACACATGAAGACAAACACACACACAAAGACAAACACACACACACAAAGACAAACACACAAAGACAAACACACACGTAAAGACAAACACACACGCAAAGACAAACACACAGACAAACACGCACACACAGACAAACACACACACAAAGACAAACACACACAAAGACAGACACACATACAAACACGCACACACAGACAAACACACACACAAAGACAAACACACACAAAGACAGACACACATACAAAGACAAACACGTACAAAGACAAACACACGCACACAAAGACAAACACACACATATAAACACACACAAAGACAAACACACCCAAAAACAAACACACACACACAAAGACAAACACAAACACACACAGACAAACACACACACACAAAGACAAACACACACACAAAAACAAACACACACACAAAGACAAACACACACACAAAGACAAACACACACACAAAGACAAACACACAAAGACACACACACAGACAAACACACACAGACAAACACACACACAAAGACAAACACACACAAAGACAAACACACACAAAAAGACAAACACACATAAAGACAAACACACACGAAGACAAACACACACACAAAGACAAACATACACACACAAAGACAAACATACACACACAAAGACAAACACACACAAAGACAAACACACACACAAAGACAAACACACAAAGACAAACACACACACACATAAAGACAAACACACACAAAGACAAACACACACACACACAAAGACAAACACACACACAAAGACATAGTGAGGGGGGGAGGTGGGAGGGAGGAAGTCGATGTGGGAGGGAGGAGGGGGATGGTGGGAAGGAGGAGGGGGAGGTTGGAGGGAGGGGGGAGGGAGGGGGGAGGGAGGAAGTCGAGGGGCTGGGAGGGAGGGAATCAGAGAGGAAGGTGGAGAGGTGGGAGGGAGGGGGGGGAGGGAGGGAGTCGGAGAGGTGGGAGGGAGGGGGGGGAGGGAGGGTCTGGGAGGGAGGGGGGCAAGGAAGTCGAGGAGGGAGGTGCAAGGGAGGGAGTCGGGGAGGGAGGGAGGTGGGAGGGAGGGGGGGGGAGAAGTGGGAGGGAGGTGGGAGGGAGGGAGTCGGGGGAGGGAGGGGCGGTCGGAGGGAGGGAGTCGGGGAGGGAGGGAGGTGGGGAGGGAGGGGGGGGGGAGAAGTGGGAGGGAGGTCGGAGGGAGGGAGGTGGGAGGGAGGGAGTCGGGGAGGGAGGTCGGAGGGAGGGAGTCGGGGGAGGGAGGGAGGTGAGAAAGGAGGGGGGGGGAGAAGTGGGAGGGAGGGGGTAAGTGGGAGGGATGGAGGGAGTCAGGGAGGTGGGAAGGGGGAGTAGGGGAGGGGTGAAGTCGAAGGGAGGGGGGGGAGGGTGGGAGGGAGTAGAAGTGGGGAGGGGAGGGGGGGAGTGGGGGGGAGGTGGGAGGGATGGGGAAGTGGGAGGAGGGGGGGAGTGGGGGG
>NW_022638742.1:0-14319 GCF_010993605.1 Petromyzon marinus
TCTACAGAACGTGAAGAACCAGTGGCATCTACATCTACAGAACGTGAAGAACCAGTGGCATCTACATCTGCAGAACGTGAAGAACCAGTGGCATATTCGTCTACAGAATGTGAAGGACCAGTGGCATCTACATCTACAGAACGTGAAGAACCAGTGGCATCTACATCTACAGAAAGTGAAGAACCAGTGGCATCTACATCTAAAGAAAGTGAAGAACCAGTGGCATCTACGTCTACAGAACGTGAAGGACCAGTGGCATCTGCGTCTACAGAATGTGAAGAAGCAGTGGCATCTAAATCTACAGAAAGTGAAGAACCAGTGGCATCTACATCTGTAGAACGTAATGAACCAGTGGCATCTACATCTACAGAACGTGAAGAACCAGTGGCATCTTCATCTACAGAACGTGAAGAACCAGTGGCATATACATCTGCAGAACGTGAAGAACCAGTGGCATCTACATCTACAGAACGTGAAGAACCAGTGGCATCTTACGTCTACAGAACGTGAAGGAACAGTGGCATCTACATCTGCAGAACGTGAAGAACCAGTGGCATCTACATCTACAGAACGTGAAGAACCAGTGGCATCTACATCTGCAGAACGTGAAGAATCAGTGGCATATTCGTCTACAGAATGTGAAGGACCAGTGGCATCTACATCTACAGAACGTGAAGAACCAGTGGCATCTACATCTACAGAAAGTGAAGAACCAGTGGCATCTACATCTAAAGAAAGTGAAGAACCAGTGGCATCTACGTCTACAGAACGTGAATGACCAGTGGCATCTGCGTCTACAGAATGTGAAGGAACCAGTGGCATCTACATCTACAGAACGTGAAGAACCAGTGGCATCTACATCTACAGAAAGTGAAGAACCAGTGGCATCTACATCTACAGAAAGTGAAGAACCAGTGGCATCTACATCTACAGAACGTGAATGAACCAGTGGCATCTGCGTCTACAGAATGTGAAGAACCAGTGGCATCTAGCGTCTACAGAATGTAACGAACCAGTGGCTTCTACATCTACAGAATGTGAAGAACCAGTGGCGTCTACATCTACAGAACGTGAAGAACCAGTGACATCTACATCTGCAGACCGTGAAGAACCAGTGGCATCTACATCTGTAGAACGTGAAGAACCAGTGGCATCTACATCTACAGAACGTGAAGAACCAGTGACATCTACATCTAAAGAACGTGAAGAACCAGTGGCATCTACGTCTACAGAATGTGAAGGACCAGTGGCATCTACTTCTACAGAACGCGAAAAACCAGTGACATCTATATCTCCAGAACGTGAAGAACCAGTGGCATCAACATCTGTAGAACTTGACGAACCAGTGACATCTACATCTACAGAACGTGAAGAACCAGTGGCATATTCGTCTACAGAATGTGAAGGATCAGTGGGCATCTACAGCTACAGAACGTGAAGAACCAGTGGCATCTACATCTACAGAAAGTGAAGAACCAGTGGCATCTACATCTGCAGAACGTGAAGAACCAATGGCATATTCGTCTACAGAATGTGAAGGACCAGTGGCATCTACATCTACAGAACGTGAAGAACCAGTGGCATCTACATCTACAGAAAGTGAAGAACCAGTGGCATCTACATCTAAAGAAAGTGAAGAACCAGTGGCATCTACGTCTACAGAACGTGAAGGACCAGTGGCATCTGCGTCTACAGAATGTGAAGAAGCAGTGGCATCTAAATCTACAGAAAGTGAAGAACCAGTGGCATCTACATCTGTAGAACGTGATGAACCAGTGGCATCTACATCTACAGAACGTGAAGAACCAGTGGCATCTTCATCTACATAACGTGAAGAACCAGTGGCATATACATCTGCAGAACGTGAAGACCCAGTGGCATTTACATCTACAGAACATGAAGAACCAGTGGCATCTTCGTCTACAGAACGTGAAGGAACAGTGGCATCTACATCTGCAGAACGTGAAGAACCAGTGGCATCTACATCTACAGAACGTGAAGAACCAGTGGCATCTACTTCTGCAGAACGTGAAGAACCAGTGACATCTACATCTACAGAACGTGAAAAAACCAGTGGAATCTGCATCGACAGAACGTGAAGGACCAGTGGCATCTACATTTACAGAACGTGAAAAACCAATGGCGTCTACATCTGCAGAACATGAAGAACCAGTGGCATATATATCTGTAGAACGTGAAGAACCAGTGGCATCTGTGTCTACAGAACGTGAAGGACCAGTGGCATCTACATCTGCAGAACGTTAAGAACCAGTGGCATCTACATCTGTAGAACGTGACGAACCGTTGGCATCTACATCTGCAGAACGTGAAGAACCAGTGGCATCTACATCTACAGAACGTGGAGAACCAGTGGCATCTACATCTGCAGAACGTGAAGAACCAGTGGCATCTACAGTCTACAGAACGTGAAGGGACCAGTGGCATCTACATCTACAGAACGTGAAGAACCAGTGGCAGTCTACATCTACAGAACGTGAAGAACCAGTGACATCTACATCTAAAGAACGTGAAGAACCAGTGGCATATTCGTCTACAGAATGTGAAGGACCAGTGGCATCTACGTCTACAGAACGTGAAAAACCAGTGGCATCTAGCATCTACAGAACGTGAAGAACCAGTGGCATCTACATCTACAGAACTGTGAAGAACCAGTGGACATCTACATCTACAGAACGTGAAGAACCAGTGGCATCTACGTCTACAGAACGTGAAGGACCAGTGGCATCTACATCTACAGAACGTGAAGAACCAGTGGCATCTACATCTGCAGAACGTGAAGAACCAGTGGCATCTACATCTACAGAACGTGAAGAACCAGTGGCATCTACATCTGCAGAACGTGAAGAACCAGTGGCATCTACATCTACAGAACGTGAAGGACCAGTGGCATCTACATCTACAGAACGTGAAGAACCAGTGGCGTCTACATCTACAGAACGTGAAGAACCAGTGACATCTACATCTAAAGAACGTGAAGAACCAGTGGCATCTACGTCTACAGAATGTGAAGGACCAGTGGCATCTACTTCTACAGAACGCGAAAAACCAGTGACATCTATATCTCCAGAACGTGAAGAACCAGTGGCATCTACATCTGTAGAACTTGACGAACCAGTGACATCTACATCTACAGAACGTGAAGAACCAGTGGCATATTCGTCTACAGAATGTGAAGGACCAGTGGCATCTACATCTACAGAACGTGAAGAACCAGTGGCATCTACATCTACAGAAAGTGAAGAACCAGTGGCATCTACGTCTACAGAACGTGAAGGACTAGTGGCATCTGCGTCTACAGAATGTGACGAACCAGTGGCTTCTACATCTACAGAATGTGAAGAAGCAGTGGCATTTAAATCTACAGAACGTGAAGAACCAGTGGCATCTACATCTGTAGAACGTGATGAACCAGTGGCATCTACATCTACAGAACGTGAAGAACCAGTGGCATCTTCATCTACATAACGTGAAGAACCAGTGGCATATACATCTGCAGAACGTGAAGAACCAGTGGCATCTACATCTACAGAACGTGAAGAACCAGTGGCATCTTCGTCTACAGAACGTGAAGAACCAGTGGCATCTACATCTACAGAACGTGAAGAACCAGTGGCATCTACATCTACAGAACGTGAAGAACCAGTGGCATCTACATCTGCAGAACGTGAAGAACCAGTGGCATCTACATCTACAGAACGTGAAGAACCAGTGGCATCTACATCTACAGAACGTGAAGAACCAGTGGCATCTACATCTACAGAACGTGAAGAACCAGTGGCATCTACATCTGCAGAACGTGAAGAACCAGTGGCATCTACATCTACAGAACGTGAAGAACCAGTGGCATCTACATCTACAGAACGTGAAGAACCAGTGGCATCTACATCTGCAGAACGTGAAGAACCAGTGGCATCTACATCTACAGAACGTGAAGAACCAGTGGCATCTACATCTACAGAACGTGAAGAACCAGTGGCATCTACATCTACAGAACGTGAAGGAACCAGTGGCATCTACATCTACAGAACGTGAAGAACCAGTGGCATCTACATCTGCAGAACGTTAAGAACCAGTGGCATCTACATCTGTAGAACGTGACGAACCGTTGGCATCTACATCTGCAGAACGTGAATAACCAGTGGCATCTACATCTACAGAACTTGGAGAACCAGTGGCATCCACATCTGAAGAACGTGAAGAACCAGTGGCATCTACATCTACGGAACGTGAGGGACCAGTGGCATCTACATCTACAGAACGTGAAGAACCAGTGGCGTCTACATCTACAGAACGTGAAGAACCAGTGACATCTACATCTAAAGAACGTGAAGAACCAGTGGCATCTACGTCTACAGAATGTGAAGGACCAGTGGCATCTACTTCTACAGAACACGAAAAACCAGTGACATCTATATCTCCAGAACGTGAAGAACCAGTGGCATCTACATCTGTAGAACTTGACGAACCAGTGACATCTACAGAACGTGAAGAACCAGTGGCATATTCGTCTACAGAATGTGAAGGACCAGTGGCATCTACATCTACAGAACGTGAAGAACCAGTGGCATCTACATCTACAGAAAGTGAAGAACCAGTGGCATCTACGTCTACAGAACGTGAAGGACCTAGTGGCATCTGCGTCTACAGAATGTGAAGAACCAGTGGCATCTGCGTCTACAGAATGTGAAGAAGCAGTGGCTTCTAAATCTACAGAACGTGAAGAACCAGTGGCATCTACATCTGTAGAACGTGATGAACCAGTGGCATCTACATCTACAGAACGTGAAGAACCAGTGGCATCTTCATCTACATAACGTGAAGAACCAGTGGCATATACATCTGCAGAACGTGAAGAACCAGTGGCATCTACATCTACAGAACGTGAAGAACCAGTGGCATCTTCGTCTACAGAACGTGAAGGAACCAGTGGCATCTACATCTACAGAACGTGAAGAACCAGTGGCATCTACATCTACAGAACGTGAAGAACCAGTGGCATCTACATCTACAGAACGTGAAGAACCAGTGGCATCTACATCTGCAAAACGTGAAGAACCAGTGACATCTACATCTACAGAACGTGAAGAACCAGTGGCATCTACATCTACAGAACGTGAAGAACCAGTGGAATCTACATCTACAGAACGTGAAGAACCAGTGGCATCTACATCTACAGAACGTGAAGAACCAGTGGCATCTACATCTACAGAACGTGAAGAACCAGTGGCATCTACATCTAAAGAACGTGAAGAACCAGTGGCATCTGCGTCTACAGAACGTGAAGGACCAGTGGCATCTACATCTACAGAACGTGAAGAACCAGTGGCATCTACATCTACAGAACGTGAAGAACCAGTGGCATCTACATCTGCAGAACGTGAAGAACCAGTGGCATCTACGTCTACAGAACGTGAAGAACCAGTGGCATCTACATCTACAGAACGTGAAGAACCAGTGGCATCTACATCTACAGAACGTGAAGAACCAGTGGCATCTACATCTACAGAAAGTGAAGAACCAGTGGCATCTACATCTACAGAACGTGAAGAACCAGTGGCATCTACATCTACAGAACTGTGAAGGAACCAGTGGCATCTACATCTACAGAACGTGAAGAACCAGTGGCATCTACATCTACAGAACGTGAAGAACCAGTGGCATCTACATCTACAGAACGTGAAGAACCAGTGGCATCTGCGTCTACAGAACGTGAAGAACCAGTGGCATCTACGTCTACAGAATGTGAAGAACCAGTGGCATCTGCGTCTACAGAACGTGAAGAACCAGTGGCATCTACATCTACAGAATGTGAAGAACCAGTGGCATCTACATCTACAGAACGTGAAGAACCAGTGGCATCTACATCTGTAGAACGTGAAGAACCAGTGGCATCTACATCTACAGAACGTGAAGAACCAGTGGCATCTGCGTCTACAGAACGTGAAGAACCAGTGGCATCTACATCTACAGAACGTGAAGAACCAGTGGCATCTACATCTACAGAACGTGAAGAACCAGTGGCATCTACGTCTACAGAACGTGAAGGACCAGTGGCATCTACATCTACAGAACGTGAAGAACCAGTGGCATCTACATCTACAGAACGTGAAGAACCAGTGGCATCTACATCTACACAACGTGAAGAACCAGTGGCATCTACATCTACAGAACGTGAAGAACCAGTGGCATCTACATCTACAGAACGTGAAGAACCAGTGGCATCTACATCTGCAGAACGTGAAGAACCAGTGGCATCTACATCTGCAGAACGTGAAGAACCAGTGGCATATTCGTCTACAGAATGTGAAGGATCAGTGGCATCTACATCTACAGAACGTGAAGAACCAGTGGCATCTACATCTGCAGAACGTGAAGAACCAGTGGCATCTACATCTACAGAACGTGAAGAACCAGTGGCATCTACGTCTACAGAACGTGAAGAACCAGTGGCATCTACATCTACAGAACGTGAAGAACCAGTGGCATCTACATCTACAGAACGTGAAGAACCAGTGGCATCTACATCTACAGAACGTGAAGAACCAGTGGCATCTACATCTACAGAACGTGAAGAACCAGTGGCATCTACATCTACAGAACGTGAAGAACCAGTGGCATCTACATCTACAGAACGTGAAGAACCAGTGGCATCTACATCTACAGAACGTGAAGAACCAGTGGCATCTACAGTCTACAGAACGTGAAGAACCAGTGGCATCTACATCTACAGAACGTGAAGAACCAGTGGCATCTACATCTACAGAACGTGAAGAACCAGTGGCATCTACATCTACAGAACGTGAAGAACCAGTGGCATCTACAGTCTACAGAACGTGAAGAACCAGTGGCATCTACATCTACAGAACGTGAAGAACCAGTGGCATCTACATCTACAGAACGTGAAGAACCAGTGGCATCTACATCTACAGAACGTGAAGAACCAGTGGCATCTACATCTACAGAACGTGAAGAACCAGTGGCATCTACATCTACAGAACGTGAAGAACCAGTGGCATCTACATCTACAGAACGTGAAGAACCAGTGGCATCTACGTCTACAGAATGTGAAGGACCAGTGGCATCTACATCTACAGAACGTGAAGAACCAGTGGCATCTACATCTACAGAACGTGAAGAACCAGTGGCATCTACATCTAGTAGAACGTGAAGAACCAGTGGCATCTACATCTACAGAACGTGAAGAACCAGTGGCATATTCGTCTACAGAATGTGAAGGACCAGTGGCATCTACATCTACAGAACGTGAAGAACCAGTGGCATCTACATCTACAGAAAGTGAAGAACCAGTGGCATCTACATCTACAGAAAGTGAAGAACCAGTGGCATCTACGTCTACAGAACGTGAAGAAACCAGTGGCATCTGCGTCTACAGAATGTGAAGAACCAGTGGCATCTGCGTCTACAGAATGTGAACGAACCAGTGGCATTCTACATCTACAGAATGTGAAGAACCAGTGGCATCTACATCTACAGAACGTGAAGAACCAGTGGCATCTACATCTGCAGAACGTGAAGAACCAGTGGCATCTACATCTACAGAACGTGAAGAACCAGTGGCATCTTCATCTACATAACGTGAAGAACCAGTGGCATATACATCTGCAGAACGTGAAGAACCAGTGGCATCTACATCTACAGAACGTGAAGAACCAGTGGCATCTTCGTCTACAGAACGTGAAGGAACCAGTGGCATCTACATCTGCAGAACGTGAAGAACCAGTGGCATCTACATCTACAGAACGTGAAGAACCAGTGGCATCTACATCTGACAGAACGTGAAGAACCAGTGGCATCTACATCTACAGAACGTGAAGAACCAGTGGCATCTACATCTACAGAACGTGAAGAACCAGTGGCATCTACATCTACAGAACGTGAAGAACCAGTGGCATCTACATCTGCAGAACGTGAAGAACCAGTGGCATCTACATCTACAGAACGTGCAGTGGCATCTACATCTACAGAACGTGAAGAACCAGTGGCATCTACATCTGTAGAACGTGAAGAACCAGTGGCATCTACATCTAAAGAACGTGAAGAACCAGTGGCATCTACATCTACAGAACGTGAAGAACCAGTGACATCTACAACTACAGAATGTGAAGAACAGTGGCATCTGCGTCTACAGAACGTGAAGAACCAGTGGCATCTACATCTACAGAACGTGAAGGACCAGTGGCATCTACATCTACAGAACGTGAAGGACCAGTGGCATCTACATCTACAGAACGTGAAGGACCAGTGGCATCTACATCTACAGAGCGTGAAGAACCAGTGGCATCTACATCTGGAGAACGTGAAGGACCAGTGGCATCTACATCTACAGAACGTGAAGGACCAGTGGCATCTACATCTACAGAACGTGGAGGACCAGTTTCATCTACATCTGTCAGAGTGCCGAGCGTCGAAGCGAGCGTCCGCGCCCCCAGCCTGCCCTCCGCTCACCAGCTTTATGTCCCCGTGGACGATGCCCCGGGACTTGGCATAGGCGAGGAAGCGGAGGATGCCCCTGGTGTAGGCCCTCGCGATGTCCTCGTCGATGTGCCCCTGCCCCATGTCTCTGAGCAGCCAATGGAGGTTCGTGCTGTGACGGGGAGACAGAGGCGTCAGCGATGCCCCTCTCTGTGGGTCTCTGTGGGTGGTGGTGTGGTGGTGGTGAGTGGGTGGTGATGGTGGTAGTGGTGATGGTGAGTGGTGGTGATGGTGGGTGAGTGAGTGGTGGTGGTAGTGGTGAGTGAGTGAGTGAGTGGTGGTGAGTGAGTAGGTGGTGGTGGTGGTGGTGGTGATGGTGGTGATGGTGGTAGTAGTGATGGTGAGTGAGTGGTGGTGCTGGTGGTAGTGGTGATGGTGAATGAGTGAGTGAGTGGTGGTGGTGTTGGTGGTAGTGGTGATGGTGAGTGAGTGAGTGGTGGTGCTGGTGGTAGTGGTGATGGTGAGTGAGTGAGTCGTGGTGGTAGCGGTGATGATGGTGGTAGTCGTGATGGTAAGTGAGTGGTGGTGATGGCGGTAGTGGTGATGGTGAGTGAGTGAGTGGTGCTGGTGCTGGTGCTGTTCGTACCTCAACAGCTCCATGACAAGGCATTTATGTCCTCGGAAGGAGAAAGTCTCCAGGACTCTGGCAACGTTGAAGTCCACGTCGCTACGGTGGCTCTGCAGCTCCATGGACATCTGCATCTCCCTCAGCTGGTTCTCCTCTTGCATGGAGCTGCGCGCGAGTGAGCGAGTGCACAGAGAGAGACACAGAGACAGAGAGACAGAGAGTTTAGACATAACGTAGAGGAGGGATGGTGGTGATGGTGGGGAAGGGTGGTGGTGGTGTGGGGGTGGTGGTGGTAGTAGTCGTGATGGTGGTGGTAGTGTGGGGGTGGTGGTGGTGGTAGTGTGATGGTGATGGTGGTGGTAGTGTGATGGTGATGATGGTGGTGGTGGTGGTAGTGTGATGGTGGTCCGGCAAAACAACCCCCTACCTCCGTGCGGTGCCGGACGGGCAACTCTGTCGTGGAGAGTGCTGTGGGGAGAGGTCCAATTTTGATTGGCTCCTCCCCTCATGGCATATGTGTCCACCACAGGGGCTAAACGGGGGCTCTGGACGGGTGCGAGGGGCTGGTAACCCCTCCACCTTCAATTAATTACCACTAAACCACGAGTTAAACTGAAATATGTAACTAATAAGCTTGTGCCGGAGGCCCCGGGGGGCCAGGCATCTATGACGTCTCCTGGCCAAACCCCAATTGGCGGAGCCAGGAGATTGAATATCTACCCTCGGGGCTCCTCCAGAAACAACGAAAAGTCATTACGGGTGGCCACGTGGAATGTTCGAACGCTCACTGCGGAGGAGAGGCTGCCACTCCTCTGTCGGGAGCTGGACCGGTACCGCCTGGATCTCTGTGGCATTCAGGAGGTCCGGTGGACCGGCTCTGGCTCCTGCCACCATGAGGGGTGGACAGTCCTCTACTCGGGGCAGCAGACTGCCAAACAACAGGGTGTGGCTCTTCTTTTGAACAAAAGAATGAAGGGGGCGTGGGAGCGTGGCGGTGAGGTGTGGGAAGCTGTAAGTCCCAGGCTACTTTGGGCTCGCCTTCCCATCAACCGGAGGCGAGGAATGGTGGTCGTCGTTACTTATGCCCCCATTGAAGATGAACATCCGTGGAGGGATGCAGGCAAAGCCGATGAGTCAGATGCCTTCTATGACCTCCTGTCGCAGGTGCTGGCTAAAGTGGCCCCTCGGGATAGAGTCATCATGCTGGGTGAATTCAATGCCCGAGTTGGTCATGATACTGGCACCTGGTCTGGAGTGATTGGAGGGCAGGGGCCAGATCAGCTCAATAACAACGGTAGGAGGCTGCTAGATTGTTGTGCAGCCCATGGGCTTGTAATTACCAACACGCTGTTCCGGCATCGGCGCATCCACACAACATCATGGATGCATGCCGGGTCCAAGCAAGAACATCTGCTGGACTACATAGTGACGGACAAGCGGATGCGAGCCCATGTCCTTGACACCAGGACCTACCGTGGAGCTGATCTGCCCCCTGACCATCGACTAGTCATCTGTAAGATGCGCCTGCCATTCTTCCACTCCGATGGTGGGTATTCACCCAGGACCCCATTCCAACCTAAAGTGGCCTGGTCTCAGTTATCTGATGAAAGTTGCAAGCGAGAATTTCATCATCGCTTGCGGCTGGGATTGGCATCGTCCCTGACTCCTCCTGATGTCGAGGATAAATGGGCGAGGTTTAGGACTGTGACTCATGCAGCTGCAATGGCTGCTTTGGGTACGCGGTCCAGACCTCCCCAGAGACCCTGGCTGACAGAGGAGGTGTTCAGGATGGTTGAGAAAAAGCGACAGGCCCACTGTCATCGGCTACAGAATCCCACGTCAGAGAATGAGGAGGCTTACCGCAGCCTTCACTCGGAGGTTCGGAGAGCCGTGAGGCGCTGCAAGGATGGGTGGTGGTCGCGGGTTGCTGAGGAGATGGAGTCTGCCTCAGTGGCCCGTGATCACAAATCTCTATTTAACTCCATCAAAAAAGTAATCTGCAGCGCCACACCTATTACCATCATTAGGGGAAAAAACGGTGACCCAATCTCCAACCCCCAGGAACAGGTTTGCAGATTTGCTGAGCATTTCTGTGAGGTCCTGGGGGAGGGAAAATCCCTCAGCCAGGAAAACATTGTGGCACAAAGTGAGGATGACCCTGCTGAGACTGCGGTGCCTCAAATATTGGAAGAAGTCACCCCCTGTGAGTGGCTGGCTGAGGTGCCATCTGTTGAGGAAGTACTGAAGGCAATCCGAAGTCTGAGACGAGGAAAGGCAGCGGGCAGAGATGATCTCCCAAGCGAAATGCTGAGGGAGGGCGGCGTTTGTGCACAGACTGCCCTATATGACATCATAACAACAGTCTGGACCACTGGACGGGTTCCGCAGGATTGGAAGGATGCCCTGGTGGTCCCCCTTTTTAAGAAGGGGGACCGCACAGACTGTAACAACTACAGGGGCATCTCACTCCTCAGTGTGCCGGGAAAGGTCCTGGCAAGGATTATTCAACATCGCCTTGCCAGGCACGCTGAGGAGAGGCTTGCGGAGTCCCAATGTGGTTTCAGGAAAGGGCGGTCCTGCACAGATGCCATATTTTCTGTCCGTCTGCTACAGCAGAGGTGTAGGGAATTCCAACAAGACCTACATCTCTGCTTTATTGACCTGGTCAAGGCCTATGATACCATCAGTAGGCCTGGGCTCTGGGTTGTTCTTCGTGCTTTTGGAGTACCTGACGCTCTGCTCACGATCATTAAGGACCTTCATGATGGTGAGCGGGCCCGGGTAAAACTACGTGGCCGGGAGTCAGAGCCATTCCCTGTTAACCTTGGGGTGCGACAGGGATGTCCTCTGGCTCCCCCATTATTTAACATCTATTTTGACCACGTAGTTCGTGAAGCCTGCAATAGCTGTACCGGGGGAATCTCCATATAGTACAGATATAATGGGAGGCTGATCGACGCCCGGGTGCGGTCAAGGGATGGCTCCCTATAGCTCAACCACGTTATGTATGCTGATGATTTGGTAATAGCTGCTCATTCAGAGGAGGAGTTGGAGACGCTGCTGCTGAGACAGGAGCGTGCCACTAAGAGGTGGGGCCTTACCATCAGCCCCACCAAAACTAGCACCTGCCTGGGTATTTTGTGCCATCGGACACTCCACCCCCACAACTCTCAATCGGTGATGGGGCAGTTGTGGAGAGAGTGGAGAGTTTCCCATACCTGGGCAGTGTGCTTATGACTGGCTCCAGTTTAACAGCAGAGGTCTCTCTCCGAATCAGTCGAGCGGCAATATATTTTCATCGGTTGCGTAACGCTGTGAGGAAGCTACCTGGTCTGTCGCTCCGCACTAAGCTTCAGGTCTTCTCAGCCACGGTCATTCCCTCCCTTCTCTATGCTTGCGAAACGTGGAACCCCTAATGGAACATCTTCGCCGGTTAGAAACATTTAGGCTGACCTGCCTACGATCCATCCTGGGTTTAACCAGACTGGATTGTGTGAGGAGCTCACAAATCCTTGAAAGATCTGGGCAAGGTCCCATCGGTGAGCTCCTCCGGCGGGGAAGGCTGCGATGGCTGGGTCATGCCGAAACAGCTTTTGTTCGGCCGGATTGAGGGGGCTAGGCGGGCGCGGCACGGGCTAGAGAAGAGATGGAGTGATGTGGTACAGGAGGACGTGGAGCTGAGTGGACTTGCCAATGACTGGTACCAGCGGTGTCAAGATCGGCCTCTGTGGAGGAGGCTCGTGAAGGACGCTACTGGGCAGTTGGAGGTAGTCGCCCTCCAACAACAACGGAGGGCGGAGGAGCGACACTCAGAATAACGAGCGGAGTGCCGGGTGGCTAAAGCACAGCAGGTTGGCACAGTAGGGGGCAAAGGTGGTGCATCAGCCAGTCATCTCAGTCAGTCCACCCGTGGCACCTGGGTCTGCCCCGTGACCTCCTGCCAGCGGGCGTTCGACACTTCACGTGGCCTCAGGGTGCACATAGCCTGGCACAAGCGTCGTGGTGACGTCACCGCCACTTAGTGGCGAATGGCGGTTGTTGTTGTTGTGATGGTGGTGGTGGTAGTGTGATGGTGGTAGTGTGGTGGTGGTAGTGAGAGAGGGGTGGTGGCAGTGGTCGTGATGGTGGTGGTAGTGTGATGGTGGTGGTGGTAGTGTGATGGTGGTGGTGATGGTGGTGGCAGTGGTCGTGATGGTGGTGGTAGCGAGAGAGGGGTGGTGGTAGTGTGATGGTGGTGATGGTGGTGGCAGTGGTGGTGGTGATGGGGGTGGCAGTGGTCGTGATGGTGGTGGGTGCTCGAGCGAGTCAAGTAAAGGATGTTTCAGCCATAGTTTGTTATTGTTGTCACTGTGAGTGTTAGCTCACAGTGACAACAGCAGTCCCATAGTTGGCCCATTGTTGTTGTTGACATCGTTGTTGTTGTTGTTGGTGCTGCTGCTGCTGCTGTTGACTGCACCGCTGCACCAGGGCCCACTCACTTGGAGGGCGAGGCGAGGATCTTGAGCGCCACCATTGTCCGAGTCTTGTGGTCCAGACACTGCACCACCACGCCCTGTCCGCCATGCCCAATCGTCTCGTTCAGCTCGAAGCGGTAGTAGAAGTGCTCGTTCTGGACCTTGCAGGGGTCACGAGGGAGGTCACGCGGAGTGGTCAGGGTGAAGGTCAAAGTGGGGTCACGGGGAGGTCACGGAAAGCATCAGGGTGAAGGTCAAATTGGGGGTCTGTGTGTGTCTGTGTGTGTGGGGAGTGGTGGTGCAGCGGTTAGCGTTACGCTGCGTTATCAACCTGGCGACCCGGGGTTCGATTCCCACTCACGGCCAACACCAACAGTGACGATTATCTGAACCGGTCCCGGGCCTCCCCTAGGTCGACTCAGCCTCAAATGAGTAGCTGGTGCGGTGTGTAAACATCGCCACTGGGGAGACAAAGGCGGTCGGGCGTGGTGCTGGCCACCCACCCCCTCGTGTAACGTTCTGGCCTTCATAGGTGCTCGCTAACAGCACTTGCCCCTACAGTCTGTGAAGGCTATATAGGGGATCTTTGTCTTTGTCTTGTGTGTGAGTCTCACAGGGATGTAGTTGTGTGTGTGTCTGTGTGTGTCGGTGTGTGTCTGTGTCTGTGTGTGTCTGTGTGTGTCTGTGTGTGTGTCTGTGTGTGTGTGTCTGTGTGTGTGTGTCTGTGTCTGTGTGTGTCTGTGTGTGTCTGTGTCTGTGTGTATGTGTCTGTGTGTGTCTGTG
>NW_022638743.1:0-14346 GCF_010993605.1 Petromyzon marinus
AGGGTGTGGGTGAGTGTGGGTGAGCGTGGGTGCGGGTGTGGGTGAGCGTGGGTGAGTGTGGGTGAAGGTATGGGTGACCAATCGCTCTTTAATTTCATCAAAAAGTAACCTGCAGCGCCACGCCTGTTACCATCATTAGGGGAAGGAACGGTGATCCAATCTCTGACCCCCAGGAACAGGTTTGAAGATTTGCTGAGCATTTCTGAGGTCTTGGGGGAGAAGAAATCTCTCAGCCTGGAAAACAACGTGTGACAAAGTGGGGATGACCCTGTCGAGGCTGCGGTGCCTCAAATATTGGAGGAAAAAGTCACCCCCTGTGAGTGGCTGGCTGAGGTGCCATCTTTTGAGGAAGTACTGAAGGCGATCCAGAGTCTGAGACCAGGAAAGGCAGCGGGCAGAGATGATCTCCCAAGCAAAATGCTGAGGGAGGGTGGCGTTTGTGCACAGACTGCCCTACATGACATCATAACAACAGTCTGGACCTACTGGACGGGTTCCGCAGGATTGGAAGGATGCCCTGGTAGTCACTCTCTTTAAGAAGGGGGACCGCACAGACTGTAACAACTACAGGGGTATCTCACTCCACAGTGTGCCGGGAAAGGTCCTGGCAAGGATTATTCAACATCGCCTCGCCAGGCACGCTGAGGAGAGGCTTGCGGAGCCCCAATGCGGTTTCAGGAAAGGGCGGTCCTGCACAGATGCCATATTTTCTGTCCGTCTGCTACAGCAGAGTTGTAGGGAATTCCAACAAGACCTACATCTATGCTTTATTGACCTTGTCAAGGCCTATGATACCATGAGTAGGACTGGGCTCTGGGTTGTTCTTCGTGCTTTTGGAGTCCCTGACCTGCTGCTCACGATCATTAAGGACCTTCATGATGGTGAGCGGGCCCAGGTAAAACTACGTGGACGGGAGTCGGAGCCATTCCCTGTACACGTTGGGGTGCGACAGGGATGTCCTCTGGCTCCCACATTATTTAACATTTATTTCGACCACGTAGTTCGTGAAGCCTTCAAAGCTGTAGCGGATGAATTTCCATCTGATGCAGATACAATGGGAGGTTGATTGATGCCCGGGTGCGGTCAAAGGATGGCTGCTCCCTATTGCTCAATCACGTTATGTATGCCGATGATCTGCTAATTGCTGCTCACTCAGAGGAGGAGTTGGAGGCGCTGCTGCTAAACCTGGAGCTTGCCACTAAGAGGTGGGGACTTACCATCAGCCCCACCAAAACTAAGCACCTGCCTGGGTATTTTGTACCATCGGACACTCCACCCCCACAACTCCCAATTGGTGATAGGGGAGTTGTGGAGAGAGTGGAGAGTTTCCCATACCTGGGCAGTGTGCTTATGACTGGCTCCAGTTTAACAGCAGAGGTCTCACTCCGAATCAGTCGAGCGGCAATATCTTTTGATCAGTTGCGTAACGCTGTGTGGAAGCTACCTGGTCTGTCGCTCCGCATGAAGCTTCAGGTCTTCTCTGCCACGGTCATTCCTTCCCTTCTCTACGCATGCGATACGGTGGACCCCCCCTAATGGAACATCTTCGCCGGTTAGAAACATTTAGGCTGGCCTGCCTACAATCCATCCTGAGTTTAACCATGCTGGATTGTGTGAGGAGCTCACAAATCCTTGAAAAATCTGGACAAAGTCCCATCGGCGAGCTCCTCTGGCAGGCAACGCTGCGTTGGCTGGGTCATGTAGCCCGCATGCCCAGCCACCGCATGCCTAAACATCTTTTGTTCGGCCGGATCGAGGGGGCTAAATGGGCGCGGCACGGGCTAGAGAAGAGATGGAGTGATGTGGTACAGGAGGACGTGGAGCTGAGTGGACTTGCCGATGACTGGTACCGGCAGTGTCAAGATCGGCCTCAGTGGAGGAGGCTCGTGAAGGACGCTACTGGGCAGTTGGAGGTAGTCGCCCTCCAACAACAACGGAGGGCGGAGCAGCGACGCTCACAACAACGAGCGGAGCGCCAGTTGGCTGAAGCACAGCAAGTTGGCACAGTAGGGGGCACAGGTGGTGCATCAGCCAGTCATCTCAGTTATCTCAGTCAGTCAACCCGTGGCACTTGGGTCTGCCTCGTGACCTCCTGCCAGCGGGCGTTCGACACTTCACGTGGCCCCAACGTGCACATGGCCTGGCACAAGAGTCGTGGTGACATCACCACCACTTAGTGGCGAATGGTGGTTGTTGTTGAGTGTGGGTGAGGGTGTGGGTGAGCGTGGGTGAACGTGGATGAGGGTATGGGTGAGCGTGGGTTTGGGTGTGGGTGAGGGCGTGGGTGAGAGTGGGTGACGAGTGTGGGTGAGCACCCACCTCGTGCTAACGAAGCGAAGTTTGATGATGAAGGAGTAGCCGGTGGTGATGGTGAAGATGACCTCCCGTGAGGTCGTGTTGTCCGTGAACCCCGGGGAGCAGAAGTTTCCGCTCGTGCCGGAGAACGCTGCCGAGACAGAGACAGACGCAGAGAGACAGAGAGAGACATAGAGAGACAGAGAGACACAGAGACACAGAGAGATAGAGACAGAGAGATACACAGAGAGACAGAAAGACACAGAGAGAGAGACACACAGAGAGACGCAAAGATAGAGAGAGACACAGAGAGACAGAGAGACACAGAGAGACAGAGATAGACACAGAGATAGAGAGAGACTAAGAGAGACAGAGAGACGCAGAGAGACAGAGAGACACAGAGAGACAGAGAGATACAGAGAGAGACACACACAGAGAGACAGAGAGACACAGAGAGATAGAGAGATAAAGAGATAGAGACAAAGAGAGAGACAGAGACACAGAGAGACAGAGAGACACAGAGAGACAGAGAGACACAGAGAGACAGAGAGAGAGACAGAGAGAGACAGAGAAACAGAGAGGCACAGAGAGAGAGGCAGAGAGAGACAGAGAGAGATAGGCATAGAGACAGAATAACAACAACAAAATCCAGAAAAACGCATGTCAAAAATGTTACAAATTGATTCGCATTTTAATGAGGGAATTAAGTATTTGACCCCTCTGCAAAACATGACTTAGTACTTGGTGGCAAAACCCGTGTTGGCAATCACAGGGGTCAGACGTTTCTTGTAGTTGGCCACCAGGTTTGCACACATCTCAAGAGGGATTTTGTCCCACTCCTCTTTGCAGATCTTCTCCAAGTCATTAAAGTTTCGAGGCTGACGTTTGGCAACTCGAACCTTCAGCTCCCTCCACAGATTTTCCATGGGATTAAGGTCTGCAGACTTGCTAGGCCACTCCAGGACCTTAATGTGCTTCTTCTTGAGCCATTCCTTGGTTGCCTTGGCCATTGTCATGCTGGAATACCCATCCATGACTCTTTTCAATGCCCTGGCTGAGTGAAGGAGGTTCTCACCCAAGATTTGATGGTACATGGCCCCGTCCATCGTCCCTTTAATGCGGTGAAGTTGTCCTGTCCCCTTAGCAGAAAACACCCCCAAAGCATAATGTTTCCACCTCCATGTTTGACGGTGGGGATGGTGTTCTTGGGGTCATAGGCAGCATTCCTCCTCCTCCTCCTCCAAACACAGCGAGTTGAGTTGATGCCAAAGAGCTCCATTTTGGTCTCATCTGACCACAACACTCTCACCCAGGTGTCCTCTGAATCATTCAGATGTTCATTGGCAAACTTCAGACGGGCATGTATATGTGCTTTCTTGAGCAGGGGGACCTTGCGGGCGCTGCAGGATTTCAGTCCTTCACGGCGTAGTGTGTTACCAATTGTTTTCTTGGTAACTATGGTCCCAGCTGCCTTGCGATCATTGACAAGATCCTCCCTTGTAGTTCTGGGCTGATTCCTCACCGTTCTCATGATCATTGCAACTCCACGAGGTGAGATCTTGCATGGAGCACAAGGCCGAGGTTGATTGACAGTTCTTTTGTGTTTCTTCCATTTGCGAACAATCGCACCAACTGTTGTCACCTTAACACCAAGCTGCTTGGCAATGGTCTTGTAGCCCATTCCAGCCTTGTGTAGGTCTACAATCTTGTCCCTGACATCCATGGAGAGCTCTTTGGTCTTGGCCATGGTAGAGAGTTTGGAATCTGATTGACTGATTGATTCTGGGGTCAGGTGTATTTTATACAGGTAACAAGCTGAGATTAGGAGCACTCCCTTTAAGAGTGTGCTCCTAATCTCAGCTCGTTACCAGTATAAAAGACACCTGGGAGCCAGAAATTGTTCTGCTTGAGATGGGGTCAAATACTTTTTTCCCTCAATAAAATGCAAATGAATTTATAACATTATTGACATGCATTTTTCTGGATGTATTTGTTGTTATTCTGCCTCTCACTGTTCAAATTAACCTCCCATTAAAATGATAGACTGATCATTTCTTTGTCAGTGGGCAAACGTACAAAATCAGCAGGGGATCAAATACTTTTTTCCCTCACTGTATAGTGTAGTGTATAGTGTAGTGTTTAGTGAAGTGTATAATGTAGTGTATAGTGTAGTGTATAGTAGTGTATAATGCAGTGTATAGTGTAGTGTATAGTGTAGTGTGTAGTGTATAGTGTAGTAGTGTATAGTGTAGTGTATAGTAGTGTACAGTGTAGTGTATAGTGTAGTGTATAGTAGTGTACAGTGTAGTGTATAGTTGTGTATAGTGTAGTGTATAGTAGTGTAGTGTATAGTGTAGTGTATAGTAGTGTATAGTGGTGTAGTGTATAGTGTAGTGTATAGTAGTGTATAGTTTAGTGCAGGGGTCCGGAACCTTTTTGACTAAGAGAGCCATGAAAGCAAAAAATTTGTAAATTTATTTCAGTGAGAGCCATATAATATATTTTAAAAGTGAATTCAACTAAATGTCAGTATAATAAGCCTCTGAATTTATTCTTTTAAATAATGTTGTTATAACACTCACCATTAATGCGACTTCTGGTGCTGCATGGATTTGCTGATGTCTTTGTAGTCGGGTTGGTACTTGGTGAGGTTAAGCTTCATGCAAGCGTTGAGGCTTTCATCCGTTAAACGTGATCGTAGGTTGGACTTGATGTTTTTAAGATGTGAGAATGACTGCTCACATGCATACGTAGATCCAAACATGGTCAATACAGCAATACTCACACGCTGCAGTGTGTGGTATGTGACAGGAAGCGCGTTCCAAGTTTTGAGAATCAGCTGGTCTTCGGGTTGGAGTTTTTTTCATTTCTGTCCACATGTTCTTGCTCGCCAACTCCGCTTTCTGTCGTGTGATTCTTTCCAAATCTTCATTCAGTGACTTGAACTTATTCACCCACATGTCTGAGGCCTTCAGGTCAGCCACTTCTGCTTCAAAATCTCTGACGGAGACACCAGGGATGTAATTCAGGTCGGCTGTGTTCAGTGAACACTCGTTTGGATGGGTGATGAACTTAAAAAGACGAGTGTGCTCACGAAATTCTCCAAAGCGTGCTTTGAAGGACTGTAGGAGACTGGATGTGCAGCCAGCTAGCTGGTGGAGATCAAGGTTTTGAATGGGCTCACTTGCTGTGCATGCATCTTTAAATTGGCTCAGTTTTTCAAAATGTAGTAAACGACCTGTTTCAAGATCCCTGATGAAAAGCTCCAGCTTGTTTTCAAAAGCAAATACAGCTTGTTGAAGGGATAACACTGTATTTCCAATGCCTTGCATTTTCACGTTGAGCTGGTTCAGATGTTCAGTCAGATCTACGAGATAGTAAAACTTGAGGAGCCACTCGGTGTCGGCTAGCTCAGGATGCCCGACGCCTTTCATTTCAAGGAAAGTCCGGATTTCGTTCAGGCAAGCCGCAAAACGGCTAAGCACCTTCCCTCTTGACAACCAACGCACATTGCTGTGCAAAAGCAGACCAGGATAGTTATTTACAACTTCATCCAGCAGTGTTTTAAACTGGCGATCATTTAAGGCTCGGGCAACAATAAAGTTGATCACACGAATGACCAGCGACATCACTTCGCCAAACTGCCTGTCACACATCTGAGCACAAAGTGCCTCCTGGTGTATAATGCAATGGAAACTTAGGATGGGTCTATTTTCATGTTCACGGAGAAGCGCCACAAATCCTTTGTTTTCCCCACCATACACGGAGCACCATCAGTACACACTGAGAGAAGTTTATCCATAGGTAGACTTTTTTCTTGAGCAAACTCCATGAAAGACTTGAATAAATCCTCACCTCTTGTGGACCCTTTTAATGGCAGAACAGCAAGACTTTCTTCGCGCAGTGTGTCACCAACAGCATATCTTGCAATCACGCTGAACTGCGACAAATGGCTCACGTCTGTTGACTCATCCAAAGCCAGAGAAAAGAACGGCGCTGCATTTATGTCCTTCACTTGCGTTTCCTCCACTTTGTTTGCCATCACGATGGTACGATCATGAACAGTTCTTGCCGACAGAGGCATGTCTTGTATCCGTTTGATTATCTTGTCTTTGTTCGGAAGATCATCAAAAAGTTCATTGGCTACATCCAGCATGAACGTTTTAGCATACTCGCCATCTGTGAATGGTTTTCCGTTCCTCACTATTGCTAAAGAACCAGCAAAGCTAGCCGAATTATAGTCACCTTGCCGGGTCCATACGCAGAGTTGCTGCTGGCTAGCTTGCACCCTGCTCAGAAGCTCTTGGCACGCTTTCTTTCTGCTGTCTCCCGCAGGGTATTTTGATGCAAAGGTAGCGTGGCGCGTGTCGAAGTACCGCTTTACATTCGACCGTTTCAACGATGTAATTTTGTCATTGCAAATTAGACACACCGCAGAACCCGCTCTCTCCACAAAGGCGAATTCTTCGGTCCATTCGTCCTGAAATGTACGATACTCGTCGTCTTTTTTTCTTTTCGCCATCTTCTTCGTCGAAGGGTTAGCTTTGAGCTAATGACCGAGCAGACGCAGTCTCAGACTGATTCAAAAGGGGGCGTTTACCTGTTTTACCCAGCAACGGCAAACATAGGCCAGTATCATCCAATTAAAATAATGGACAATTGCTCCTGCAGCCCTGAACAGGACATGCGCAGTGAAAAATCGATGGATGGATTAAAACAAGTGAGAATATTTTGTTTTATCTGCGAGCCATATGCAATCATCAAAAGAGCCACATCTGGCTCGCGAGCCATAGGTTCCCGACCCCTGGTTTAGTGTATAGTGTGTAGTGTATAGTGTAGTGTATAGTGTAGTGTATAGTGGTATTCGTAGCTTAGTGTATAGTGCAGTGTATAGTGTAGTGTATAGTGTAGTGTATAGTAGTGTAGAGTGTAGTGTATAGTAGTATATTGTATAGTGTAGTGTGGAGTGTAGTGTACAGTGTTGTGTATAGTGTAGTGTAAAGTGTAGTGTATAGTGTAGTGTATAGTGTAGTGTAGTGTATAGTAGTGTATAGTAGTGTAGTTTATAGTGGTGTAGTGTAGTGTATAGTGTAATGTATAGTGTAGTGTATAGTGTAGTGTATAGTGTAGTATATAGTAGTATATTGTATAGTGTAGTGTGTAGTGTAGTGTACAGTGTTGTGTATAGTGTAGTGTAAAGTGTAGTGTAGTATATAGTGTAGTGTATAGGGTACTGTATAGTGTATAGTGTAGTGTATAGTGTAGTGTATAGTAGTATATTGTATAGTGTAGTGTGTAGTGTAGTGTACAGTGTTGTGTATAGTGTAATGTAAAGTGTAATGTATAGTGTATAGTAGTGTAGTTTATAGTGGTGTAGTGTGTAGTGTAGTGTAGTGTATAGAGTAGTGTATAGTGTAGTGTATAGTGTAGTGTATAGTAGTGTATAGTGGTGTAGTGTAGTGTATAGTGTATAGTGTAGTGTATAGTGTAGTGTATAGTGTAAGGTGTAGTGTAGTGTATAGTGTAGTGTATAGTGTAGTGTATAGTAGTGTATAGTAGTGTAGTTTATAGTGGTGTAGTGTAGTGTATAGTGTAGTGTATAGTGTAGTGTATAGTGTAGTGTATAGTAGTGTATAGTGTAGTGTATAGTGTAGTTTATAGTAGTGTAGTGTATAGTGCAGTGTATACTGTAGTGTATAGTGTAGTGTATAGTGTAGTGTATAGTGTAGCGTGTACATTGCACCGCTGCACGTAGCCACACCGTGTCTAACCGCGGGGGTGAGGGGGGTGATAGAAGACCAACATCCACTCACGGATATTGTAGCTCGTGGGCACTTGCGACGGAGGAGCACTCGTTCTCGTCGTCGGTGACATCATCGGTGACGTCGTCGATGACGTCATCGGTGACGTCGTCGGTGACGTCGTCGGCGGCAGAGGCGTCGTAGCAACGGTCGGAAATCCTGAAGCAACCGATTTTAAAAATAGATATATTTTAGCAAACAGAACGATGTGCGCATTCCATTTCAGCAACGACCACAGAATGGGAACCTTCATTAAGGCTTTCAGGAGGAATGCGATGAGCTTCGAAGCTCTTTTTCACCGATGTCCAGTGTAGTGTATTACAATGTAATGCCTCGTGTATAGTAGCGCGGTGTTTCATAGCGTCGTGTATTGCAGCGTAGCGTATAGTGCTGTACGTATGTAATGTGTACCCCCAGGGGTCTGTGTACCCCTAGGGGTCTGTGCACCACTAGGGGTCTGTGTACCCCCAGGGGTCTGCGTACCCCCAGGGGTCTGTGTACCCCCTAGGGGTCTGTGTACCCCCAGGGGTCTGTGTACCCCCAGGGGTCTGCGTACCCTCTAGGGGGTCTGCGTATCCCCTAGGGGTCTGCGTACCCCCAGGGGTCTGTGTACCCCCAGGGGTCTGCGTACCGCCAGGGGTCTGTGTACCCCCAGGGGTCTGTGTACCCCCTAGGGGTCTGTGTACCCCCAGGGGTCTGTGTACCCCCTAGGGGGTCTGTGTACCTCCAGGGGGTCTGTGTACCCCCTAGGGGTCTGTGTACCCCCAGGGGTCTGTGTACCCCTAGGGGTCTGTGTACCCCTAGGGGTTTGTGTACTCCCTAGGGGTCTGTGTACTCGCTAGGGGTCTGTGTACCCCCTAGGGGGTTTGTGTACCCCCAGGGGTCTGCGTACCCTATAGGGGGTCTGTGTACCCCTAGGGGTCTGTGTACCCCCAGGGGTCTGTGTACCCCCTAGGGGTCTGTGTACCCCCAGGGGTCTGTGTACCCCTAGGGGTCTGTGTACCCCCAGGGGTCTGTGTACCCTCAGGGGTCTGTGTACCCCCTAGGGGGTCTGTGTACTCCCCAGGGGGTCTGTGTACCCCCAGGGGTCTGCGTACCCCCAGGGGTCTGTGTACCCCTAGGGGTCTGTGTACCCCCAGGGGTCTGTGTACCCCCAGGGGGTCTGCGTACCCCTAGGGGTCTGTGTACCCCCAGGGGTCTGCGTACCCCCAGGGGTCTGTGTACCCCAGGGGGTCTGTGTACCCCCTAGGGGTCTGTGTACCCTTAGGGGGTCTCCGGTCTGTGTAGCCCTAGGGGTCTGCGTACACCTAGGGGTCTCCGGTCTGCGTACCCCCTAGGGGTCTGTGTACCCCCAGGGGTCTGTGTACCTCCTAGGGGTCTGTGTACCCCCAGGGGTCTGTGTACCCCCTAGGGGTCTGTGTACCCCCTAGGGGTCTGTGTACCCCTTAGGGGTCTGTGTACCCCTTAGGGGTCTGTGTATCCCTTAGGGGTCTGCGTACCACTGCTAGTCTATGGCACACCGCCGAGACGTCTGTAAGAAAGTGTTGGGCAGGCCTCACGACTTCTCCTACATTGAGGGCAGTGCATAATCGGATGTTTGGATCAGAATCGGAGCATTTATAGAATCCGAAGAGCTGTAAAGCCCTTTTGTCACGGATGTCCAGTTCAGGGGCCATGGGGTAAGGACGTTACAACAACAACATGCAGTTCAATTTTGATTTAAAGCTTTCGTGACTGCAGTAATTTATATTCTTAGCTCTTTCGGTAAAGTCACGTTGAAGGGAAACAAAATAATAAAATATATATAAAACAAAAAAAATTCTCACGACGTTTCGACCATAACACAAACGGTCGTCATCAGGTGTGTGTTATGGTCGAAACGTCGTGAGAATTTTTATTGTTTTATAAATATTTCATTATTTTATTGTTTCCCTTCAACGTGACTTTACCGAAAGAGCTAAGATTATAACATACAGTTCTACGCACAAACACGATAGATAGTAAGCTTATCACGTAGGCTTTCGTGACCGATATCCATAATGTAAGGTTTTTTTGGGGGGGGGGGTGGGTTATATCGTGTAAATATATAAATGTGTCGGTAAACCCGCCACCACCCGACCACACCGCCAACTAAGCAAGGGTTTTCATTTTGATTTAAAGCTTTCGTAACTGCAGTAATTCATATTCTTAGCTCTTTGGGTAAAGTCACGTTGAAGGGAAACAATAAAATAATAAAATATATATTGAAATTTTTTATTGTTTTATATATATTTTATTATTGTATTGTTTCCCTTCAACGTGACTTTACCGAAAGAGCTAAGGATATAAGGGTTTTCACGCAAACAGAATGCGGCCAAGTCGTTACTCGCACAGCGCGATAACCGGTTGTGTGTTCGAGAGCCAAGCGACAACGTTTACAAACCGAGTAACGACGTTTCGCCAGTGATTGCAACCAGCTTCATCAGGCGACAGCCAGATCCGTGGAGAAGCCCACCGGTTTCGTCGCTTAAAAATGACGACGACAATGTACGTTGAATTTTGATTCTAAAGCTTTCGTGACTGCGGTAATTCATATTCTTAGCTCTTTCGCTAAAGTCACGTTGAAGGGAAACAATAAAATAATAAAATATATAAAACAATTAAAATTCTCACGACGTTTAATTTTTATTATTTTATTATTTCCCTTCTACGTGGTGATGACTTTACCGAAAGAACCAAGAATATGAATCCCTGCATTCACGAAAGCTTTAAATCTAATAACTTAACAATAACCAAATGTTTATCATTCAGTCTTATCACTTTACTACCAAACACACACAAATATGCATCCTTGTACTGGCTGTGAAAGGCTGTGGGTTTTAAGTTAATGTAACAACTTAACAAGATCGACAATCGAGGATTTTGGGTTAGATCGTGTAAATACAAAATGTTGTGTCGTGTCAACGTTTGCGTGACAAACCCTTCCTGATTGTAAATATTGTAGTGGATTTACTCTCCAACACACACACACACAGGTTAGTGAACAACTAAGAAACTAATTGTCACGTTCTATTTACTTGACAAACCCTTCCTAATTGTAAATATTGTAGTGGGTTTACTCTCCAACAAACACACACACACAGTTTAGTGAAGAACTAAGAAACTATATTCTTAGTTTTTTCGGTAAAGTCACGTTGAAGAGAAACAACAGAATAACAAAATATATATATTTTTTATTGTTTTATATATATTTTGTTATTCTGTTGTTTCTCTTCAACGTGACTTTACCGAAAAAACTAAGAATATGAATTACTGCAGTCACGAAAGCTTTAAATCAAAACTAAGAAACTTATTGTCACGTTCTGTTTACTTGACAAACCCTTCCTGATTGTAAATGTTGTAGTGGGTTTACTCTCAAACACGAACACACAGGTTAGTGAAGAACTAATAAACTAATTGTCACGTTCTGTTTACTTGACAAACCCTTCCTGATTGTAAATATTGAAGTGGGTTTACTCTCCAACACACACAGGTTAGTGAACAACTAAGAAACTTATTGTCACGTTCTGTTTACTTGACAAACCCTTCCTAATTTTAAATATTGTAGAGGGTTTACTCTCCAACACACACACAGGTTAGTGAAGAACTAATAAACTAATTGTCACGTTCTGTTTACTTGACAAACCCTTCCTGATTGTAAATATTGAAGTGGGTTTACTCTACAACACACACACACAGGTTAGTGGAGAACTAAGAAACTTATTGTCACGTTCTGTGTACTTGACAAATCCTTCCTAATTGTAAATACTGATGTGGGTTTACTCTCCAACACACACACACAGGTTAGTGAACAACTAAGAAACTAATTGTCACATTCTGTTTGCTTGACAAACCCTTCCTGATTGTAAATATTGAAGTGGGTTTACTCTCCAACACACACACACACAGGTTAGTGAACAACTAAGAAACTTATTGTCACGTTCTGTTTAATTGACAAACCCTTCCTGATTGTAAATATTGTAGTGGGTTTACTCTCCAACACACACACACACAGGTTAGTGAAGGACTAGGAAACTAATTGTCACGTTCTGTTTACTAGACAAACCCTTCCTGATTGTAAATATTGAAGTGGGTTTACTCTCCAACACACACACACAGGTTAGTGAAGAACTAAGGAACTAATTGTCACGTTCTATTTACTTGACAAACCCTTCCTGATTGTAAATATTGTAGTGGGTTTACTCTCCAACACACACACACAGGTTAGTGAAGAACTAATAAACTAATTGTCACGTTCTGTTTACTTGACAAACCCTTCCTGATTGTAAATATTGAAGTGGGTTTACTCTACAACACACACACACAGGTTAGTGGAGAACTAAGAAACTTATTGTCACGTTCTGTGTACTTGACAAATCCTTCCTAATTGTAAATACTGATGTGGGTTTACTCTCCAACACACACACACAGGTTAGTGAACAACTAAGAAACTAATTGTCACATTCTGTTTGCTTGACAAACCCTTCCTGATTGTAAATATTGAAGTGGGTTTACTCTCCAACACACACACACACAGGTTAGTGAACAACTAAGAAACTTATTGTCACGTTCTGTTTAATTGACAAACCCTTCCTGATTGTAAATATTGTAGTGGGTTTACTCTCCAACACACACAACACAGGTTAGTGAAGACTAGGAAACTAATTGTCACGTTCTGTTTACTAGACAAACCCTTCCTGATTGTAATATTGAAGTGGGTTTACTCTCCAACACACACACACAGGTTAGTGAAGAACTAAGGAAACTAATTGTCACGTTCTATTTACTTGACAAACCCTTCCTGATTGTAAATATTGTAGTGGGTTTACTCTCCAACACACACACACACAGGTTAGTGAACAACTAAGAAACTTATTGTCACGTTCTGTTTACTTGGCAAACCCTTCCTAATTGTAAATATTGAAGTGGGTTTACTCTCCAACACACAAACGCACGCAGGTTAATGAACAACTAAGAAACTAAATTGTCACGTTCTGTTTACTTGACAAACCCTTCCTGATTGTAAATATTGTAGTGGGTTTACTCTCCTTACACACACACATGGTTAAGTGAAGAACTAATAAACTAATTGTCACGTTCTATTTACTTAACGAACCCTTCCTGATTGTAAATATTGAAGTGGGTTTACTCTCCAACACACACACACAGGTTAGTGAAGAACTAAGAAACTAATTGTCACGTTCTGTTTACTTGACAAACCCTTCCTAATTTTAAATATTGTAGTGGGTTTACTCTCCAACACACACACACACAGGTTAGTGAAGAACTAATAAACTAATTGTCACGTTCTGTTTACTTGACAAACCTTCCTGATTGTAAATATTGAAGTGGGTTTACTCTCCAACACACACACACAGGTTAGTGGAGAACTAAGAAACTTTTGTCACGTTCTGTGTACTTGACAAATCCCTTCCTAATTGTAAATATTGAATGTGGGTTTACTCTCCAACACACAACGCACACAGGTTAGTGAACAACTAAGAAACTAATGTCACAGTTCTGTTTACTTGACAAACCCTTCATGATTGTAAATATTGTAAGTGGGTTTACTATCCTAACACACACACCTGGTTAAGGAAGAACTAAGTAAACTAATTGTCACGTTCTATTTACTTAACGAACCCTTCCTGATTGTCAAATATTGTAAGTGGGTTTTACTCTCAACACACACACACAGGTTAGTGAACAACTAAGAAACTTATTGTCACGTTCTGTTTACTTGACAAACCCTTCCTAATTGTAAATATTGTAAGTGGGTTTACTCTCCAACACACAACGCACACAGGTTAGTGAACGAACTAATAAACATAATTGTCACGTTCTGTTTACTTTTACAAACCCTTCCTGATTGTTAAATATTTGTAGGGGTTTACTCTCCTACACACACAACATGGTTAAGTGGAGAACTAATAAACTTAATTGTCACGTTTTATGTACTTAACAAACCCTTCCTGATTGTAAATATTTGATAGTGGGTTTACTCTCCAACACACACACACAGGTTAGTGAACAACTAAGAAACTAATTGTCACGTTCTGTTATTTGACAAACCCTTCCTGATTGTAAATATTGAAGTGGGTTTACTCTCCAACACACACACACACAGGTTAGTGAAGAACTAAGAAACTAATTGTCACGTTCTGTTTACTGACAAACCCTTCCTGATTGTAAATATTGTAGTGGGTTTACTCTCCAACACACACACACACAG
>NW_022638744.1:0-14230 GCF_010993605.1 Petromyzon marinus
ACCACTATACTACTAACTACTACTACACTACCACTATACTACTACTACACTACTACTAACTACTAATACACTACCTCTACACTACTACTACACTACTAATACACTACTACACTACTACTAACTACTACTACACTACTACTAGACTACCACTATACTACTACACTACTACTAGCTACTAATACACTACTACTATACTACTACTACACTACCACTATACTACTACACTACCACTATACTCCTACTACACTACTACTAACTACTACTACACTACCACTATACTACTACTTCACTACCGCTACACTACTACTACACTACCGCTATACTACTACTACTCTACTACTAACTACTACTACACTACCGCTACACTACTACTACACTACCGCTACACTACTACTACACTACTATTAATTACTACTACACTACCGCTATACTACTACTAGACTACCACTACACTACTACTACACTACTACTAACTACTACTACACTACTACTAACTACTACTACACTACTACTACACTACCACTATACTACTACACTACTACTAGCTACTAATACACTACTACTACACTTCTACTACACTACCACTATACTCCTACTACACTACTACTAACTACTGCTATACTACTGCTACACTACTACTCGACTACCACTACACTACTACTACACTACCACTATACTACTACTACACTACTACTAACTACTAGTACACTACCGCTACACTACTACTAGACTTCTACTATACTACTACTACACTACTACTAACTACTACTACACTACCGCTACACTACTACTAGACTACTACTATACTACCACTACTATTACTACTACACTACTACTACTACCACTATACTATCACTACTACTACCACTACTACTACCACCACCACTACCACTACTACGACCACTACTACTACTACCACCACTAATACCACTACTACTATGACTATTACTACTACTACTACCACTTCTACCAATACTACTACTACTACCACCACTATTACTACTACTACCACTACTACTACCACTACACTACTACTACCACTACTACTACCACTACTACTACCATGACTACCACCCCCACTACTACTAACATCACTAATACTACTACTAACACTACTACTACTACTAACACCACAACTACCACTAACCACAACCACCACTACAATCACCACCACTACAACCACTACCACCACAGCTACCACCACCCCTGTAGAACCGAGACAAAGCGGCCGGGCGTGGTGGTGCTTGTGGCCACCCCCTCTGTGTGTAGCCACAGTGCCAGTAGCCTTCATAGACGCTGCTGCTACGCACTAACAGCACTTGCCCCTGCAGCCAGCTAGAGGCTACACAGGGAACCTTTGTCCGTGCGTTTGTCTTTTTGTGTCTGTCTCTGTGTGTCTCTGTGTGTGTGTGTCTGTGTGTGTCTCTGTGTGTGTCTGTCTCTGTGTGTGTCTGTCTCTGTGTCTGTTTGTGTTTGTCTCTGTGTGTGTCTGTCTCTGTGTCTGTCTGTGTCTGTCTCTGTGTGTGTCTGTCTCTGTGTCTGTTTGTGTTTGTCTCTGTGTGTGTCTGTGTGTGTCTCTGTGTCTGTCTCTGTGTCTGTTTGTGTTTGTCTCTGTGTGTCTCTGTGTTTGTCTCTGTGTGTGTCTCTGTGTGTGTCTCTGTGTGTCTGTGTGTGTCTCTGTTTGTGTCTGTCTCTGTGTCTGTTTGTCTCTGTGTGTCTCTGTGTGTGTCTGTGTGTCTCTGTGTGTGTCTCTGTGTGTCTCTGTGTGTGTCTGTGTGTCACTGTGTGTGTTTGTCTCTGTGTCTGTTTGTTTGTCTCTGTGTCTCTGTGTGTGTCTGTGTGTGTCTCTGTGTGTGTCTGTCTCTGTGTCTGTTTGTCTTTGTCTCTGTGTCTCTGTGTGTGTCTGTGTGTGTCTGTGTGTGTCTGTTTCTGTGTCTGTTTGTGTTTGTCTCTGTGTGTGTCTGTGTGTCACTGTGTGTGTTTGTCTCTGTGTCTGTTTGTGTTTGTCTCTGTGTCTCTGTGTGTGTCTGTGTGTGTCTCTGTGTGTGTCTGTCTCTGTGTCTGTTTGTCTTTGTCTCTGTGTCTCTGTGTGTGTCTGTGTGTGTCTGTGTGTGTCTGTTTCTGTGTCTGTTTGTGTTTGTCTCTGTGTGTGTCTGTGTGTGTCTCTGTGTCTGTTTGTGTTTGTCTCTGTGTGTCTCTGTGTGTGTCTGTCTCTGTGTGTCTGTGTGTGTCACTGTGTCTGTTTGTGTTTGTCTCTGTGTGTGTCTCTGTGTGTGTCTCTCTGTGTGTGTCTCTGTGTGTCTGTGTGTGTCTCTGTGTGTGTCTCTGTGTGTGTCTCTGTTTGTGTCTGTCTCTGTATCTGTTTGTGTTTGTCTCTGTGCATCTCTGTGTGTGTCTCTGTGTGTGTCTGTCTCTGCGTGTGTCTGTCTCTGTGTCTGTTTGTGTGTGTCTCTGTGTGTGTCTGTGCTGCTACTCACTACTACTAGCAGCCACTTGCCCCTAACAGCCTGTTACAAGCTACACCGTGGACCTCTGTTTCTGTGTCTCTGTGTGTCTGTGCTTGTGTGTCTGTGTGTGTGTCTCGTTGGAATTTTTTTAACAGTTTAACAGCAGAGGTCTCACTCCGAATCAGTCGAGCGGCAATATCTTTTCATCGGTTGCGTAACGCTGTGTGGAAACTACCTGGTCTGTCGCTCCGCACTAAGCTTCAGGTCTTCTCGGCCACGGTCATTCCCTCCCTTCTATACGCTTGCGAAACGTGGACCCCATTAATGGAACATCTTCGCCGGTTAGAAACATTTAGGCTAGCCTGCCTATGATCCATCCTGGGTTTAACCAGGCTGGATTGTGTGAGGAGCTCACAAATTCATTGAAAGATCTGGGCAAGGTCCCATCGGTGAGCTCCTCCGGCAGGCAAGGATGCGTTGGCTGGGTCATGTAGCCCGCATGCCCAGCCACCGCATGCCGAAACAGCTTTTGTTCGGCCGGATCGAGGGGGCTAAACGGGCGTGGCACGGGCTAGAGAAGAGATGGAGTGATGTGGTACAGGAGGACGTGGAGCTGAGTGGACTTGCCGATGACCGGTACCAGCGGTGTCAGGATCGGCCTCTGTGGAGGAGGCTCGTGAAGGACGTTACTGGGCAGTTGGAGGCAGTCGCCCTCTAACAACAGAAGGCGAAGGAGCGACGCTCACAACAGCGAGTGGAGCGCCGGGTGGCTAAAGCACAGCAGGTTGGCACAGTAGGGGGCACAGGTGGTGCATCAGCCAGTCATCTCAGTCAGTCGACCCGTGGCACCTGGGTCTGCCCCGTGACCTCCTGCCAGCGGGCATTCGACACTTCACGTGGCCTCAAGGTGCACATGGCCTGGCACAAGCGTCGTGATGACGCCACCGCCACTTAGTGGCGAATGGCGGTTGTTGTTGTCTCTGTGTGTGAGTCTCTGTGTGTGAGTCTCTGTGTGTCTCTGTCTGTGTCTCTGTGTGTGTCTCTGTCTGTGAGTCTCTGTGTGTCTGTGTCTCTGTGTGTGAGTATCCCTGTGTGTCTGTGTGTGTGTCTCTGTGTGAGTCTCTGTGTGTGTCTGGTTTGTCTCTGTGTGAGTGTCTTTGTGTGTGTCTCTGTGTGTGTGTCTGTATCTCTGCGTGAGTGTCTTTGTGTGTATCTCTGTGTGTGTGTCTGTCTGTGTGTGAGTCTCTGTCTGTGTGTGTCTGTTTCTGTGTGAGTATCTCTGTGTGTGTCTGTGTCTCTGTGTGAGTGTCTCCGTGTGTGTGTGTGTCTCTCTCTGTGTGTATCTGTGCTGCTACTCGCTACTGACAGCCCGTCACAGGCCACACCGGGGGGACCCCTTGCCTCTTGTGTCTCTGCGCTGTCTCTGTGGTGTGTCCCTTGGCGGCAGTCCCACAATGCCGTGCGTCTCCACGGCGACGTGGCCGCCCTGCTGGCGATGGCGGAGGGGGGCGGCGCTTGGAGCCACCCGGCCATGCAGGCCTTGCTACACGGAGCTCCAGTGGACGCCGAATCAGGTGGGGAGGGCCGGAGGCAGGTGGGCGACGGTGAGCACCCGGGTTGACCGTCGGGACCGCGTTGGGTTAGTTCAGTTGGGTTTGGTTTGGTTCATTGGGTTTAGTTTGGTTGGGTTTAGTTTGGTTGGGTTTAGTTTGGTTGGTTTAGTTTGGTTAGTTTAGTTTGGTTGGTTTAGTTTGGTTGGGTTTAGTTTGGTTGGGTTTAGTTTGGTGAGTTTAGTTTGGTTGGGTTTGGTTTGGTGAATTTAGTTTGGTGAGTTTAGTTTAGTTTGGTTTGGTGAGTGTAGTTTGGTGAGTTTAGTCAAATTTGGTGAGTTTAGTCAAATTTGGTGAGTTTAGTTTGGTTTGGTGAGTTTAGTTTGGTGAGTTTAGTTTGGTTGGGTTTAGTTTGGTTGGGTTTAGTTTAGTTGGGTGAGTTTAGTTTGGTGAGGTGAGTTTAGTTTGGTTAGTTTAGTTTGGTGAGTTTAGTTTAGTTTGGTGAGTTTAGTTTGGTTTGGTGAGTTTAGTTTAGTTTGTTGAGTTAGTTTGGTGACTTTAGTTTGGTTTGGTGAGTTTAGTTTGGTTGTGTTTAGTTTAGTTTGGTGAGTTTAGTTTGGTTTGGTGAGTTTAGTTTGGTGAGTTTAGTTTGGTTTGGTGAGTTTGGTTTGGTGAGTTTAGTTTGGTGAGTTTGGTTTGGTTGGGTTTAGTTTGGTGAGTTTGGTTTGGTAAGTTTAGTTTGGTGAGTTTGGTTTGGTGAGTTTAGTTTGGTTTGAGTTTAGTTTGGTGAGTTTAGTTTGGTTTGGTGAGTTTAGTTTGGTGAGTTTGGTTTGGTTGTATTTAGTTTAGTTTGGTGAGTTTAGTTTAGTTTGGTTTGGTGAGTTTAGTTTGGTGAGTTTAGTTTGGTTTGGTGAGTTTAGTTTAGTTTGGTGACTTTAGTTTGGTTTGGTGAGTTTAATTTGGTGAGTTTGGTTTGGTGAGTTTAGTTTTGTTGGGTTTAGTTTGGTTGGGTTTGGTTTGGTGAATTTAGTTTGGTGAGTTTAGTTTAGTTTGGTTTGGTGAGTGTAGTTTGGTGAGTTTAGTCAAATTGGGTGAGTTTAGTCAAATTTGGTGAGTTTAGTTTGGTTTGGTGAGTTTAGTTTGGTGAGTTTAGTTTGGTGAGGTGAGTTTAGTTTGGTTAGTTTAGTTTGGTGAGTTTAGTTTAGTTTGGTTTGGTGAGTTTAGTTTGGTGAGTTTGGTTTGGTGAGTTTAGTTTGGTTTGAGTTTAGTTTGGTGAGTTTGGTTTGGTTGTGTTTAGTTTAGTTTGGTTTGGTGAGTTTAGTTTGGTGAGTTTAGTTTAGTTTGGTGAGTTTAGTTTGGTTTGGTGAGTTTAGTTTAGTTTGGTGACTTTAGTTTGGTTTGGTGAGTTTGGTTTGGTGAGTTTAGTTTAGTTTGGTGAGTTTATTTTGTTTTGGTTTAGTTTGGTTGGGTTTAGTTTGGTGAGTTTAGTTTGGTTGGGTTTGGTTTGGTGAGTTTAGTTTAGTTTGGTTGGGTTTAGTTTGGTTGGGTTTAGTTTGGTGAGTTTAGTTTGGTTTGGTTTGGTGAGTGTAGTTTGGTGAGTTTAGTCAAATTTGGTGAGTTTAGTTTGGTTTGGTGAGTTTAGTTTGGTTTGGTGAGTTTAGTTTGGTGAGTTTAGTTTGGTTGGGTTTAGTTTGGTTGGGTTTAGTTTAGTTTGGTAAGTTTAGTTTGGTGAGGTGAGTTTAGTTTGGTTAGTTTAGTTTGGTGAGTTTAGTTTAGTTTGGTTTGGTGAGTTTAGTTTGAGTTTGGTTTGGTTGGGTTTAGTTTGGTGAGTTTGGTTTGGTAAGTTTAGTTTGGTGAGTTTGGTTTGGTGAGTTTAGTTTGGTTTGAGTTTAGTTTGGTGAGTTTAGTTTGGTGAGTTTGGTTTGGTTGTGTTTAGTTTAGTTTGGTGAGTTTAGTTTAGTTTGGTTTGGTGAGTTTAGTTTGGTGAGTTTAGTTTAGTTTGGTGAGTTTAGTTTGGTTTGGTGAGTTTAGTTTAGTTTGGTGACTTTAGTTTGGTTTGGTGAGTTTAATTTGGTGAGTTTGGTTTGGTGAGTTTAGTTTAGTTTGGTGAGTTTAGTTTGGTTTGGTGAGTTTAGTTTGGTGAGTTGGTTTGGTTGGGTTTAGTTTGGTGAGTTTAGTTTAGTTTGGCGAGTTTAGTTTGGTTGGGTTTAGATTGGTGAGTTTAGTTTGGTTGGGTTTAGTTTGGAGAGTTTGGTTTGGTGAGTTTAGTTTGGTGAGTTTGGTTTGGTGAGTTTAGTTTGGTTTGAGTTTAGTTTGGTGAGTTTAGTTTGGTTTTGTGAGTTTGTTTTGGTGAGTTTAGTTTGGTGAGTTTGGTTTGGTGAGTTTGTTTTGGTGAGTTTAGTTTGGTGAGTTTGGTTTGGTTGGGTTTAGTTTGGTGGGTTTGGTTTGGTTTGGTGAGTTTAGTTTGGTGAGATTAGTTTAGTTTGGTGAGTTTAGTTTGGTTGGGTTTGGTTTGGTGAGTTTAGTTTGGTGAGATTAGTTTAGTTTGGTGAGTTTAGTTTGGTTGGGTTTAGTTTGGTGAGTTTGGTGAGTTTAGTTTGGTGAGTTTAGTTTAGTTTGGTTTGGTGAGTTTAGTTTGGTTTGGTGCGTTTAGTTTAGTTTGGTTTGGTGAGTTTAGTTTGGTGAGTTTAGTTTAGCTTGGTGAGTTTAGTTTGGTTTGGTGAGTTTAGTTTGGTTGGGTTTAGTTTGGTGAGTTTAGTTTACTTTGGTGAGTTTAGTTTGGTGAGTTTAGTTTGGTGAGTTTAGTTTGGTTTGGTGAGTTTAGTTTGGTTGGGTTTAGTTTGGTGAGTTTAGTTTACTTTGGTGAGTTTAGTTTGGTGAGTTTAGTTTGGTGAGTTTGGTTTGGTGAGTTTGGTTTGGTTAGTTTAGTTTGGTGAGTTTAGTTTGGTGAGTTTAGTTTGGTGAGTTTGATTTGGTGAGTTTCGTTTGAGTTTAGTTTGGTGAGTTTAGTTTGGTGAGTTTGATTTGGTGAGTTTCGTTTGGTGAGTTTAGTTTGGTGAGTTTGGTGAGTTTGGTTTGGTGAGTTTAGTTTGGTGAGTTTAGTTTGGTGAGTTTGGTTTGGTTGGGTTTAGTTTTGTGAGTTTAGTTTGGTGAGTTTAGTTTGGTGAGTTTAGTTTGGTTGGGTTTAGTTTGGTGAGTTTAGGTTGGTTGGGTTTAGTTTGGTGAGTTTGGTTTGGTGAGTTTAGTTTGGTGAGTTTGGTTTGGTGAGTTTAGTTTGGTTTGAGTTTAGTTTGGTGAGTTTAGTTTGGTTTGGTGAGTTTAGTTTGGTGAGTTTGGTTTGGTTGGGTTTAGTTTGGTGGGCTTGGTGAGTTTAGTTTGGTGAGTTTAGTTTAGTTTGGTTTGGTGAGTTTAGTTTAGTTTGGTTGGGTTTGGTTTGGTGAGTTTAGTTTGGTGAGTTTAGTTTAGTTTGGTGAGTTTAGTTTGGTTGGGTTTAGTTTGGTGAGTTTGGTGAGTTTAGTTTGGTGAGTTTAGTTTAGTTTGGTTTGGTGAGTTTAGTTTGGTTTGGTGCGTTTATTTTAGTTTGGTGAGTTTAGTTTAGTTTGGTTTGGTGAGTTTAGTTTGGTGAGTTTAGTTTGGTTTGGTGAGTTTAGTTTGGTTGGGTTTAGTTTGATGAGTTTAGTTTAGTTTGGTGAGTTTAGTTTGGTTTGGTGAGTTTAGTTTGGTGAGTTTAGTTTGGCTAGTTTGGTGAGTTTGGTTTGGTTAGTTTAGTTTTAGTTTGGTTTGGTGAGTTTAGTTTTGTAAGTTTAATTTGGTGAGTTTGGTTTGGTTAGTTTGGTTTAGTTTTACTTAGGTTTAGTGAGTAGTTTGGTGAGTTTAGTTTGGTTTGGTGAGTTTAGTTTGGTGAGTTTAGTTTAGTTTGGTTTGGTGAGTTTAGTTTGGTGAGTTTGGTTTGGTTGGGTTTAGTTTGGTGAGTTTAGTTTGGTTTGGTTGGGTTTGGTTTGGTGAGTTTAGTTTGGTGAGTTTAGTTTGGTTGGGTTTAGTTTGGTGAGTTTAGTTTGGTGAGTTTGGTTTGGTGAGTTTCGTTTAGTTTGGTGAGTTTAGTTTGGTGAGTTTAGTTTAGTTTGGTGAGTTTAGTTTGAGTTTAGTTTGGTTTGATGAGTTTAGTTTGGTTTGGTGAGTTTTAGTTTAGTTTGGTTTGGTGAGTTTAGTTTGAGTTTAGTTTGGTTAGTTTAGTTTGGTTTGGTGAGTTTAGTTTGGTGAGTTTGGTTTGGTGAGTTTAGTTTGAGTTTAGTTTGGTGAGTTTAGTTTGGTTTGGTGAGTTTAGTTTAGTTTGGTTTGGTGAGTTTAGTTTGAGTTTAGTTTAGTTTGAGTTTAGTTTGGTTTGGTGAGTTTAGTTTGGTTTGAGTTTAGTTTGGTGACTTTAGTTTGGTTTGGTGAGTTTCGTTTGGTGAGTTTGGTTTGGTTGTGTTTAGTTTAGTTTGGTGAGTTTAGTTTGGTGAGTTTAGTTTGGTTTGGTGAGTTTAGTTTGGTGAGTTTAGTTTAGTTTGGTTTGGTGAGTTTGGTTTTGTTGAGTTTAGTTTGGTGAGTTTGGTTTGGTGAGTTTAGTTTGGTGAGTTTAGTTTGGTTGGGTTTAGTTTGGTGAGTTTAGTTTGGTGAGTTTAGTTTGGTTGGGTTTAGTTTGGTGAGTTTGGTTTGGTGAGTTTCGTTTAGTTTGGTGAGTTTAGTTTGGTGAGTTTAGTTTAGTTTGGTGAGTTTAGTTTGAGTTTAGTTTGGTTTGATGAGTTTAGTTTGGTTTGGTGAGTTTTAGTTTAGTTTGGTTTGGTGAGTTTAGTTTGAGATTAGTTTGGTTAGTTTAGTTTGGTTTGGTGAGTTTAGTTTGGTTTGGTGAGTTTAGTTTGGCTAGTTTGGTGAGTTTGGTTTGGTTAGTTTAGTTTTAGTTAGGTTTGGTGAGTTTAGTTTTGTAAGTTTCATTTGGTGAGTTTGGTTTGGTTAGTTTGGTTTAGTTTTACTTAGGTTTGGTGAGTAGTTTGGTGAGTTTAGTTTGGTTTGGTGAGTTTAGTTTGGTGAGTTTGGTTTGGTTAGTTTGGTGAGTTTGGTTTGGTGAGTTTAGTTTGGTGAGTTTAGTTTAGTTTGTTGAGTTAGTTTGGTGACTTTAGTTTGGTTTGGTGAGTTTCGTTTGGTGAGTTAGGTTTGGTTGTGTTTAGTTTAGTTTGGTGAGTTTAGTTTGGTTTGGTGAGTTTAGTTTGGTGAGTTTAGTTTAGTTTGGTTTGGTGAGTTTGGTTTGGTGAGTTTATTTTGGTGAGTTTGGTTTGGTTGGGTTTAGTTTGGTGAGTTTAGTTTGGTGAGTTTAGTTTGGTGAGTTTAGTTTAGTTTGGTTGGGTTTGGTTTGGTGAGTTTAGTTTGGTGAGTTTAGTTTGGTTGGGTTTAGTTTGGTGAGTTTAGTTTGGTGAGTTTGGTTTGGTGAGTTTCGTTTAGTTTGGTGAGTTTAGTTTGGTGAGTTTAGTTTAGTTTGGTGAGTTTAGTTTGAGTTTAGTTTGGTTTGATGAGTTTAGTTTGGTTTGGTGAGTTTTAGTTTAGTTTGGTTTGGTGAGTTTAGTTTGAGTTTAGTTTGGTTAGTTTAGTTTGGTTTGGTGAGTTTAGTTTGGTTTGGTGAGTTTAGTTTGGTGAGTTTAGTTTGGTGAGTTTGGTTTGGTGAGTTTAGTTTGAGTTTAGTTTGGTGAGTTTAGTTTGGTTTGGTGAGTTTAGTTTAGTTTGGTTTGGTGAGTTTAGTTTAGTTTAGTTTGAGTTTAGTTTGGTTTGGTGAGTTTACTTTGGTGAGTTTGGTTTGGTTGGGTTTAGTTTGGTGAGTTTAGTTTGGTGAGTTTAGTTTACTTTGGTGAATTTAGTTTGGTGAGTTTAGTTTAGCTTGGTGAGTTTAGTTTGTTTTAGTGAGTTTAGTTTGGTGACTTTAGTTTGGTTTGGTGAGTTTCGTTTGGTGAGTTTGGTTTGGTTGTGTTTAGTTTAGTTTGGTGAGTTTAGTTTGGTGAGTTTAGTTTGGTTTGGTGAGTTTAGTTTGGTGAGTTTAGTTTAGTTTGGTTTGGTGAGTTTGGTTTGGTGAGTTTAGTTTGGTGAGTTTGGTTTGGTGAGTTTAGTTTGGTGAGTTTAGTTTGGTTGGGTTTAGTTTGGTGAGTTTAGTTTGGTGAGTTTAGTTTGGTTGGGTTTAGTTTGGTGAGTTTAGTTTGGTAAGTTTGGTTTGGTGAGTTTCGTTTAGTTTGGTGAGTTTAGTTTGAGTTTAGTTTGGTTTGATGAGTTTAGTTTGGTTTGGTGAGTTTTAGTTTAGTTTGGTTTGGTGAGTTGAGTTTGAGTTTAGTTTGGTTAGTTTAGTTTGGTTTGGTGAGTTTAGTTTGGTTTGGTGAGTTTAGTTTGGCTAGTTTGGTGAGTTTGGTTTGGTTAGTTTAGTTTTAGTTAGGTTTGGTGAGTTTAGTTTTGTAAGTTTAAGTTGGTGAGTTTGGTTTGGTTAGTTTGGTTTAGTTTTACTTAGGTTTGGTGAGTAGTTTGGTGAGTTTAGTTTGGTTTGGTGAGTTTAGTTTGGTGAGTTTGGTTTGGTTAGTTTGGTGAGTTTGGTTTGGTTAGTTTAGTTTGGTGAGTTTAGTTTGGTGAGTTTAGTTTGGTTGGGTTTAGTTTGGTGAGTTTAGGTTGGTTGGGTTTAGTTTGGTGAGTTTGGTTTGGTGAGTTTGTTTTGGTGAGTTTAGTTTGGTGAGTATGGTTTGGTTGGGTTTAGTTTGGTGGGTTTGGTTTGGTTTGGTTTGGTGAGTTTAGTTTGGTGAGATTAGTTTAGTTTGGTGAGTTTAGTTTGGTTGGGTTTGGTTTGGTGAGTTTAGTTTGGTGAGATTAGTTTAGTTTGGTGAGTTTAGTTTGGTTGGGTTTAGTTTGGTGAGTTTGGTGAGTTTAGTTTGGTGAGTTTAGTTTAGTTTGGTTTGGTGAGTTTAGTTTGGTTTGGTGCGTTTAGTTTAGTTTGGTTTGGTGAGTTTAGTTTAGTTTGGTTTGGTGAGTTTAGTTTAGCTTGGTGAGTTTAGTTTGTTTGGTGAGTTTAGTTTGGTTGGGTTTAGTTTGGTGAGTTTAGTTTACTTTGGTGAGTTTAGTTTGGTGAGTTTAGTTTGGTGAGTTTAGTTTGGTTTGGTGAGTTTAGTTTGGTTGGGTTTAGTTTGGTGAGTTTAGTTTACTTTGGTGAGTTTAGTTTGGTGAGTTTGGTTTGGTGAGTTTGGTTTGGTTAGTTTAGTTTGGTGAGTTTGATTTGGTGAGTTTCGTTTGGTGAGTTTAGTTTGGTGAGTTTAGTTTGGTTGGGTTTAGTTTGATGAGTTTAGTTTAGTTTGGTGAGTTTAGTTTGGTTTGGTGAGTTTAGTTTGGTGAGTTTAGTTTGGCTAGTTTGGTGAGTTTGGTTTGGTTAGTTTAGTTTTAGTTAGGTTTGGTGAGTTTAGTTTTGTAAGTTTAATTTGGTGAGTTTGGTTTGGTTAGTTTGGTTTAGTTTTACTTAGGTTTAGTGAGTAGTTTGGTGAGTTTAGTTTGGTTTGGTGAGTTTAGTTTGGTGAGTTTGGTTTGGTTAGTTTGGTGAGTTTGGTTTGGTTGGGTTTAGTTTTGTGAGTTTAGTTTTGTGAGTTTAGTTTGGTGAGTTTAGTTTGGTTGGGTTTAGTTTGGTGAGTTTAGGTTGGTTGGGTTTAGTTTGGTGAGTTTAGTTTGGTGAGTTTGGTTTGGTGAGTTTAGTTTGGTTTGAGTTTAGTTTGGTGAGTTTAGTTTGGTTTGGTGAGTTTAGTTTGGTGAGTTTGGTTTGGTTGGGTTTAGTTTGGGGGGTTTGGTGAGTTTAGTTTGGTGAGTTTAGTTAAGTTTGGTTTGGTGAGTTTAGTTTAGTTTGGTTGGGTTTGGTTTGGTGAGTTTAGTTTGGTGAGTTTAGTTTAGTTTGGTGAGTTTAGTTTGGTTGGGTTTAGTTTGGTGAGTTTGGTGAGTTTAGTTTGGTGAGTTTAGTTTAGTTTGGTTTGGTGAGTTTAGTTTGGTTTGGTGCGTTTATTTTAGTTTGGTGAGTTTAGTTTAGTTTGGTTTGGTGAGTTTAGTTTGGCTAGTTTGGTGAGTTTAGTTTAGCTTGGTGAGTTTAGTTTGGTTTGGTGAGTTTAGTTTGGTTGGGTTTAGTTTGGTGAGTTTAGTTTACTTTGGTGAGTTTAGTTTGGTGAGTTTAGTTTGGTGAGTTTAGTTTGGTGAGTTTAGTTTGGTGAGTTTGGTTTGGTTAGTTTATTTTGGTGAGTTTAGTTTGGTGAGTTTAGTTTGGTGAGTTTAGTTTAGTTTTGTGAGTTTAGTTTGGTGAGTTTGATTTGGTGAGTTTCGTTTGGTGAGTTTGGTTTGGTTAGCTTAGTTTGGTGAGTTTGATTTGGTGAGTTTCGTTTGGTGAGTTTAGTTTGGTGAGTTTAGTTTGGTTGGGTTTAGTTTGATGAGTTTAGTTTGGTTTGGTGAGTTTAGTTTGGTTTGGTGCGTTTAGTTTAGTTTGGTGAGTTTAGTTTAGTTTGGTTTGGTGAGTTTAGTTTGGTGAGTTTAGTTTAGCTTTGTGAGTTTAGTTTGGTTTGGTGAGTTTAGTTTGGTTGGGTTTAGTTTGGTGAGTTTAGTTTACTTTGGTGAGTTTAGTTTGGTGAGTTTAGTTTGGTGAGTTTAGTTTGGTGAGTTTAGTTTTGTGAGTTTGGTTTGGTTAGTTTAGTTTGGTGAGTTTAGTTTGGTGAGTTTAGTTTGGTGAGTTTAGTTTGGTGAGTTTAGTTTGGTGAGTTTGATTTGGTGAGTTTTCGTTTGGTGAGTTCGGTTTGGTTAGCTTAGTTTGGTGAGTTTATTTTGGTGAGTTTAGTTTAGTTTGGTGAGTTTAGTTTGGTGAGTTTGGTTTGGTGAGTTTAGTTTGAGTTTAGTTTGGTGAGTTTAGTTTGGTTGGGTTTAGTTTGATGAGTTTAGTTTGGTTTGTTGAGTTTAGTTTGGTGAGTTTAGTTTGGCTAGTTTGGTGAGTTTGGTTTGGTTAGTTTAGTTTTAGTTAGGTTTGGTGAGTTTAGTTTTGTAAGTTTAATTTGGTGAGTTTGGTTTGGTTAGTTTGGTTTAGTTTTACTTAGGTTTGGTGAGTAGTTTGGTGAGTTTAGTTTGGTTTGGTGAGTTTAGTTTGGTGGGTTTGGTGAGTTTAGTTTGGTGAGTTTAGTTTAGTTTGGTTTGGTGAGTTTAGTTTGGTTTGGTGCGTTTAGTTTAGTTTGGTTTGGTGAGTTTAGTTTAGTTTGGTTTGGTGAGTTTAGTTTGGTGAGTTTAGTTTACCTTGGTGAGTTTAGTTTGGTTTGGTGAGTTTAGTTTGGTTGGGTTTAGTTTGGTGAGTTTAGTTTACTTTGGTGAGTTTAGTTTGGTGAGTTTAGTTTGGTGAGTTTAGTTTGGTGAGTTTGGTTTGGTTGGGTTTAGTTTGGTGAGTTTGGTTTGGTAAGTTTAGTTTGGTGAGTTTGGTTTGGTGAGTTTAGTTTGGTTTGAGTTTAGTTTGGTGAGTTTAGTTTGGTGAGTTTGGTTTGGTTGTGTTTAGTTTGGTGAGTTTAGTTTAGTTTGGTTTGGTGAGTTTAGTTTGGTTAGTTTAGTTTAGTTTGGTGAGTTTAGTTTGGTTTGGTGAGTTTAGTTTAGTTTGGTGACTTTAGTTTGGTTTGGTGAGTTTGGTTTGGTGAGTTTAGTTTAGTTTGGTGAGTTTATTTTGGTTTGGTGAGTTTAGTTTGGTGAGTTGGTTTGGTTGGGTTTAGTTTGGTGAGTTTAGTTTAGTTTGGTGAGTTTAGTTTGGTTGGGTTTAGTTTGGTGAGTTTAGTTTGGTTGGGTTTAGTTTGGAGAGTTTGGTTTGGTGAGTTTAGTTTGGTGAGTTTAGTTTGGTTGGGTTTAGTTTGGTGAGTTTAGGTTGGTTGGGTTTAGTTTGGTGAGTTTGGTTTGGTGAGTTTGGTTTGGTTGTGTTTAGTTTAGTTTGGTGAGTTTAGTTTAGTTTGGTTTGGTGAGTTTAGTTTGGTGAGTTTAGTTTAGTTTGGTGAGTTTAGTTTGGTTTGTGAGTTAGTTTAGTTTTGGTGACTTTAGTTTGGTTGGTGAGTTTAATTTGGTGAGTTTGGTTGGTGAGTTTAGTTTAGTTTGGTGAGTTTAGTTTGGTTTGGTGAGTTTAGTTTGGTGAGTTGGTTTGGTTTGGGTTTAGTTTGGTGAGTTTAGTTTAGTTTGGTGAGTTTAGTTTGG
>NW_022638745.1:0-14085 GCF_010993605.1 Petromyzon marinus
TAATGTAGACTGTAGTAATGGTTATTAAACCTGAGTGAGTGTACTGACAGTCTATAATGTAGACTGTAGTAATGGTTATTAAGTATGGTGAGTGTACTGACAGTCTATAATGTAGACTGTAGTAATGGTTATTAAGTATGGTGAGTGTACTGACAGTCTATAATGTAGACTGTAGTAATGGTTATTAAGTATGAGTGAGTGTACTGACAGTCTATAATGTAGACTGTAGTAATGGTTATTAAGTATGAGTGAGTGTACTGACAGTCTATAATGTAGACTGTAGTAATGGTTATTAAGTATGGTGAGTGTACTGACAGTCTATAATGTAGACTGTAGTAATGGTTATTAAGTATGGTGAGTGTACTGACAGTCTATAATGTAGACTGTAGTAATGGTTATTAAGTATGGTGAGTGTACTGACAGTCTATAATGTAGACTGTAGTAATGGTTATTAAGCTGAGTGAGTGTACTGACAGTCTATAATGTAGACTGTAGTAATGGTTATTAACCTGAGTGAGTGTACTGACAGTCTATAATGTATACTGTAGTAATGGTTATTAACCTGAGTGAGTCTACTGACAGTCTATAATGTAGACTGTAGTAATGGTTATTAAGTATGGTGAGTGTACTGGCAGTCTATAATGTAGACTGTAGTAATGGTTATTAAGCTGAGTGAGTGTACTGACAGTCTATAATGTAGACTGTAGTAATGGTTATTAACCTGAGTGAGTGTACTGACAGTCTATAATGTATACTGTAGTAATGGTTATTAACCTGAGTGAGTGTACTGACAGTCTATAATGTAGACTGTAGTAATGGTTATTAAGTATGGTGAGTGTACTGACAGTCTATAATGTAGACTGTAGCCTGGTTATTAAGTATGGTGAGTGTACTGACAGTCTATAATGTAGACTGTAGCCTGGTTATTAAGTATGGTGAGTGTACTGACAGTCTATAATGTTGACTGTAGTAATGGTTATTAAGTATGGTGAGTTTACTGACAGTCTATAATGTAGACTGTAGTAATGGTTATTAAGTATGGTGAGTGTACTGACAGTCTAGAATGTAGACTGTAGTAATGGTTATTAAGTATAGTGAGTGTGCTGACAGTCTATAATGTAGACTGTAGTAATGGTTATTAAGTATGGTGAGTGTACTGACAGTCTATAATGTATACTGTAGTAATGGTTATTAAGTATGGTGAGTCTACTGACAGTCTATAATGTAGACTGTAGTAATGGTTATTAAGTATGGTGAGTGTACTGACAGTCTATAATGTAGACTGTAGTAATGGTTATTAAGTATGGTGAGTGTACTGACAGTCTATAATGTAGACTGTAGTACTGGTTATTAAGTATGGTGAGTGTACTGACAGTCTATAATGTAGACTGTAGTAATGGTTATTAAGTATGGTGAGTGTACTGACAGTCTATAATGTAGACTGTAGTAATGGTTATTAAGTATGGTGAGTGTACTGACAGTCTATAATGTAGACTGTAGTAATGGTTATTAAGTATGGTGAGTGTACTGGCAGTCTATAATGTAGACTGTAGTAATGGTTATTAAGCTGAGTGAGTGTACTGACAGTCTATAATGTAGACTGTAGTAATGGTTAATAACCTGAGTGAGTGTACTGACAGTCTATAATGTATACTGTAGTAATGGTTATTAACCTGAGTGAGTGTACTGACAGTCTATAATGTAGACTGTAGTAATGGTTATTAAGTATGGTGAGTGTACTGACAGTCTATAATGTAGACTGTAGCCTGGTTATTAAGTATGGTGAGTGTACTGACAGTCTATAATGTAGACTGTAGCCTGGTTATTAAGTATGGTGAGTGTACTGACAGTCTATAATGTTGACTGTAGTAATGGTTATTAAGCATGGTGAGTTTACTGACAGTCTATAATGTTGACTGTAGTAATGGTTATTAAGTATGGTGAGTGTACTGACAGTCTAGAATGTAGACTGTAGTAATGGTTATTAAGTATAGTGAGTGTACTGACAGTCTATAATGTAGACTGTAGTAATGGTTATTAAGTATGGTGAGTGTACTGACAGTCTATAATGTATACTGTAGTAATGGTTATTAAGTATGGTGAGTCTACTGACAGTCTATAATGTAGACTGTAGTAATGGTTATTAAGTATGGTGAGTGTACTGACAGTCTATAATGTAGACTGTAGTAATGGTTATTAAGTATGGTGAGTGTACTGACAGTCTATAATGTAGACTGTAGTAATGGTTATTAAGTATGGTGAGTGTACTGACAGTCTATAATGTAGACTGTAGTAATGGTTATTAAGTATGGTGAGTGTACTGACAGTCTATAATGTAGACTGTAGTAATGGTTATTAAGTATGGTGAGTGTACTGACAGTCTATAATGTAGACTGTAGTAATGGTTATTAAGTATGGTGAGTGTACTGACAGTCTATAATGTAGACTGTAGTAATGGTTATTAAGTATGGTGAGTGTACTGACAGTCTATAATGTAGACTGTAGTACTGGTTATTAAGTATGGTGAGTGTACTGACAGTCTATAATGTAGACTGTAGTAATGGTTATTAAGTATGGTGAGTGTACTGACAGTCTATAATGTAGACTGTAGTAATGGTTATTAAGTATGGTGAGTGTACTGACAGTCTATAATGTAGACAGTCTATAATGTAGACTGTAGTAATGGTTATTAAGTATGGTGAGTGTACTGACAGTCTATAATGTAGACTGTAGTAATGGTTATTAAGTATGGTGAGTCTACTGACAGTCTATAATGTAGACTGTAGTAATGGTTATTAAGTATGGTGAGTGTACTGACAGTCTATAATGTAGACTGTAGTAATGGTTATTAAGCTGAGTGAGTGTACTGACAGTCTATAATGTAGACTGTAGTAATGGTTATTAAGTATGGTGAGTGTACTGACAGTCTATAATGTAGACTGTAGTAATGGTTATTAAGTATGGTGAGTGTACTGACAGTCTATAATGTAGACTGTAGTAATGGTTATTAAGTATGGTGAGTGTACTGACAGTCTATAATGTAGACTGTAGTAATGGTTATTAAGTATGGTGAGTGTACTGACAGTCTATAATGTAGACTGTAGTAATGGTTATTAAGTATGGTGAGTGTACTGACAGTCTATAATGTAGACTGTAGTAATGGTTATTAAGTATGGTGAGTGTACTGACAGTCTATAATGTAGACTGTAGTAATGGTTATTAAGTATGGTGAGTGTACTGACAGTCTATAATGTAGACTGTAGTAATGGTTATTAAGTATGGTGAGTGTACTGACAGTCTATAATGTAGACTGTAGTAATGGTTATTAAGTATGGTGAGTGTACTGACAGTCTATAATGTAGACTGTAGTAATGGTTATTAAGTATGAGTGAGTGTACTGACAGTCTATAATGTAGACTGTAGTAATGGTTATTAAGTATGGTGAGTGTACTGACAGTCTATAATGTAGACTGTAGTAATGGTTATTAAGTATGGTGAGTGTACTGACAGTCTATAATGTAGACTGTAGTAATGGTTATTAAGTATGGTGAGTGTACTGACAGTCTATAATGTAGACTGTAGTAATGGTTATTAAGTATGGTGAGTGTACTGACAGTCTATAATGTAGACTGTAGTAATGGTTATTAAGTATGGTGAGTGTACTGACAGTCTATAATGTAGACTGTAGTAATGGTTATTAAGTATGGTGAGTGTACTGACAGTCTATAATGTAGACTGTAGTAATGGTTATTAAGTATGGTGAGTGTACTGACAGTCTATAATGTAGACTGTAGTAATGGTTATTAAGTATGGTGAGTGTACTGACAGTCTATAATGTAGACTGTAGTAATGGTTATTAAGTATGGTGAGTGTACTGACAGTCTATAATGTAGACTGTAGTAATGGTTATTAACATGAGTGAGTGTACTGACAGTCTATAATGTAGACTGTAGTAATGGTTATTAAGTATGGTGAGTGTACTGACAGTCTATAATGTAGACTGTAGTAATGGTTATTAAGTATGGTGAGTGTACTGACAGTCTATAATGTAGACTGTAGTAATGGTTATTAAGTATGGTGAGTGTACTGACAGTCTATAATGTAGACTGTAGTAATGGTTATTAACCTGAGTGAGTGTACTGACAGTCTATAATGTAGACTGTAGTAATGGTTATTAAGTATGGTGAGTGTACTGACAGTCTATAATGTAGACTGTAGTAATGGTTATTAAGTATGGTGAGTGTACTGACAGTCTATAATGTAGACTGTAGTAATGGTTATTAAGTATGGTGAGTGTACTGACAGTCTATAATGTAGACTGTAGTAATGGTTATTAAGTATGGTGAGTGTACTGACAGTCTATAATGTAGACTGTAGTAATGGTTATTAAGTATGGTGAGTGTACTGACAGTCTATAATGTTGACTGTAGTAATGGTTATTAAGTATGGTGAGTGTACTGACAGTCTATAATGTAGACTGTAGTAATGGTTATTAAGTATGGTGAGTGTACTGACAGTCTATAATGTAGACTGTAGTAATGGTTATTAAGTATGGTGAGTGTACTGACAGTCTATAATGTAGACTGTAGTAATGGTTATTAACCTGAGTGAGTGTACTGACAGTCTATAATGTAGACTGTAGTAATGGTTATTAACCTGAGTGAGTGTACTGACAGTCTATAATGTAGACTGTAGTAATGGTTATTAAGTATGGTGAGTGTACTGACAGTCTATAATGTAGACTGTAGCATGGTTATTAAGTATGGTGAGTGTACTGACAGTCTATAATGTTGACTGTAGTAATGGTTATTAAGTATGGTGAGTGTACTGACAGTCTATAATGTTGACTGTAGTAATGGTTATTAAGTATGGTGAGTGTACTGACAGTCTATAATGTAGACTGTAGTAATGGTTATTAAGTATGGTGAGTGTACTGACAGTCTATAATGTAGACTGTAGTAATGGTTATTAAGTATGGTGAGTGTACTGACAGTCTATAATGTAGACTGTAGTAATGGTTATTAAGTATGGTGAGTGTACTGACAGTCTATAATGTAGACTGTAGTAATGGTTATTAAGTATGGTGAGTGTACTGACAGTCTATAATGTAGACTGTAGTAATGGTTATTAAGTATGGTGAGTGTACTGACAGTCTATAATGTAGACTGTAGTAATGGTTATTAAGTATGGTGAGTGTACTGACAGTCTATAATGTAGACTGTAGTAATGGTTATTAAGTATGGTGAGTGTACTGACAGTCTATAATGTAGACTGTAGTAATGGTTATTAAGTATGGTGAGTGTACTGACAGTCTATAATGTAGACTGTAGTAATGGTTATTAAGTATGGTGAGTGTACTGACAGTCTATAATGTAGACTGTAGTAATGGTTATTAAGTATGGTGAGTGTACTGACAGTCTATAATGTAGACTGTAGTACTGGTTATTAAGTATGGTGAGTGTACTGACAGTCTATAATGTAGACTGTAGTAATGGTTATTAAGTATGGTGAGTGTACTGACAGTCTATAATGTTGACTGTAGTAATGGTTATTAAGTATGGTGAGTGTACTGGCAGTCTATAATGTAGACTGTAGTAATGGTTATTAAGCTGAGTGAGTGTACTGACAGTCTATAATGTAGACTGTAGTAATGGTTAATAACCTGAGTGAGTGTACTGACAGTCTATAATGTATACTGTAGTAATGGTTATTAACCTGAGTGAGTGTACTGACAGTCTATAATGTAGACTGTAGCCTGGTTATTAAGTATGGTGAGTGTACTGACAGTCTATAATGTAGACTGTAGTAATGGTTATTAAGTATGGTGAGTGTACTGACAGTCTATAATGTAGACTGTAGTAATGGTTATTAAGTATGGTGAGTTTACTGACAGTCTATAATGTAGACTGTAGTAATGGTTATTAAGTATGGTGAGTGTACTGACAGTCTATAATGTAGACTGTAGTAATGGTTATTAAGTATGGTGAGTGTACTGACAGTCTATAATGTAGACTGTAGCATGGTTATTAAGTATGGTGAGTGTACTGACAGTCTATAATGTAGACTGTAGTAATGGTTATTAAGTATGGTGAGTGTACTGACAGTCTATAATGTTGAGTGTACTGACAGTCTATAATGTAGACTGTAGTAATGGTTATTAAGTATGGTGAGTGTACTGACAGTCTATAATGTAGACTGTAGTAATGGTTATTAAGTATGGTGAGTGTACTGACAGTCTATAATGTAGACTGTAGTAATGGTTATTAAGTATGGTGAGTGTACTGACAGTCTATAATGTAGACTGTAGTAATGGTTATTAAGTATGGTGAGTGTACTGACAGTCTATAATGTAGACTGTAGTAATGGTTATTAAGTATGGTGAGTGTACTGGCAGTCTATAATGTAGACTGTAGTAATGGTTATTAAGCTGAGTGAGTGTACTGACAGTCTATAATGTAGACTGTAGTAATGGTTATTAAGTATGGTGAGTGTACTGGCAGTCTATAATGTAGACTGTAGTAATGGTTATTAAGTATGGTGAGTGTACTGACAGTCTATAATGTAGACTGTAGTAATGGTTATTAAGTATGGTGAGTGTACTGACAGTCTATAATGTAGACTGTAGTAATGGTTATTAAGTATGGTGAGTGTACTGACAGTCTATAATGTAGACTGTAGTAATGGTTATTGAGTATGGTGAGTCTACTGACAGTCTATAATGTAGACTGTAGTAATGGTTATTAAGTATGGTGAGTGTACTGACAGTCTATAATGTAGACTGTAGCCTGGTTATTAAGTATGGTGAGTGTACTGACAGTTGTTAGGGTCGCCGGCCCCCGGGACCTCCCCTGCCTGCGACCCTGTCCGCGAAGTCCCGACGCTCCCAGACTCTCCACTAGTGTGGGAGCTGCCGCCGCCGCACTCCTCCCCGGGCGGGGAAAGGTCGTCGCGCTCCTGTTCCCCCCCCTGTGCCGTCCCCCCCCGAGTCCGGGTCTCCTGCCGGTGGGGCATCACCCTCGACCTCCCTGGGACCCGCTAGCGCTTCGCCGGCACCCAAACGCGACGCTCCCCCGCCCGCGCAGTCCCACGCACCAATCACACGCGGGTAACCGGGGGGTTAAAGGTCGGAGGGTAAGCGACGTCGTTCGTGCTCACTCCGACGATTGGGGGGATTGGATTAAACGGGTTTAAAGGGCTATGCGATGGGCATGCGTGCGAGACGGGTATCCGCTCGCAACGTGGGAGTCCGCAGCCGACGGTTGGTAGCGCACACAATCCACGCGGCGCCGCTCCACACACGCGGCGACCACCGAGAACAGCAAGCGAACCCACGCTTCCACTCTCTTTCCACACCCTCGCAAAAACCACCACACCAGTCTGTTATGTAACGACCACCGCGACAGCAAGCGCACCCACGCTTCCGCAATAACCACACCAGTCTGTTATGTAACGACCACCGCGACAGCACGCGCACCCACGCTTCCGCAAAAACCACACCAGTCCGTTATGTAACCGCCGGCGATTTATTCCACCGCGTCGGCGAGCCCTTATTTAACCGAGTCAGTCGGGATCAGCGGGGCAGGACCGATCTATCTCTCGATAGTCGGCACTACACTCTACCTGTCCTTCTCCCCTTTACCCTCTCCGGTTTTGCTCTTAAGCTAAGTCCCAACTCCCTCTCTCTTTCTTACTCACGGTTCGTCGTCACTGCCGTCTGGTCCTCGCGGCGCGTCGATACGTCCCACGGACGTTCGCGCGGCTAGACTCGGGAGTTGACGGGCCTGAGGTTGACTCGAGTAGCCAGAGAACCTTTTTCCTTCGCCCTGACCCGCTTTATTCTTTCTACATCAAAGGGGCTACCTGGTGCCGACTCGCGGGCCAATCAGCTCGCTGGGATCACCCACCAATCGGTAGGCCCATCTGTATCCCAGCATCCCCCGGGCCGTTGCTTTCAGCGACGTCCGCATCTAAATTTACCTGCTCAGCGACCCTCCAGCCAGAGGGCGACCCTGCTTTCCCGCCGCTCGTGGCTCTGCCCTCCTACCTGCCTGCTGACCCGTGTGTGTTGTGTGTGCTGTCTACCCGCGGTGGCTCGGCAGCCCCGTCAGTGACCATGTAATTACAACCAAAGTCACGGCGCCGCGGTGGGTGTTAGCGTCGGGGGAGACCGTCCAATTCCCTGGCTGCAGGAAACCGTGAAGATTATCCCTTTACGAGGGCTTCTGGGTGAAAACCTGTCGGCCAGGGTGTCTCCCCACGCGCTCTAATGGTGGGGGGGAGTGCGTGCGTGTGTGTTCCGGTGGGGGGGGGGGTGGGGAGGTGGTGGGGTGGAGCAATGTCGGCCTCGCCGCTCGGAGCGGCGAGATCGCAGGTGGGCCGCCCGCCGATCGGCTCCGTGGCGGCGGCATCACATAGCCCCCCGAGGTGCCAGTCCCCGTCCCGGGTTGACTGGAGCACCTCGCCTGGGCCGCGCCCACGAGGTAGCGCTGCGGGGTCCGGGGGATCCGCCCGGATCTCGTGGCTGGCCTCGGGGGAGGTGGCTCCGTCCTCGGGGTTTCCTGCAGCGGTCTCCTTCTCCACTCCAGTGGCTCCTCCGATCCCTCGGCACCTGGGGGCTGGGGGACAAACTCCGCGGCAGCGGGGTTTAAGGGGCGGCGTCCCCGCCGTCCTCTGGCGGGGCCGGGACGCCTCGGGGCTGGGGGCACGGCGGGGCCCATGTAGTGCGCGAGGCCCCCGAGCACGGGTGGCGCAGGGGCACCGGGATTTCGCGGTACTCGGGCAGCGAGGTTCTCCCCCGCCGGGGCTGCCCTCCATGGTTTTAAGCGGCGGACGTTAACCACCGTTTCTCGGCCCCTCTCTCCACCCTGGATTAGTACCGTCCAGGGAGAGATCTGCCGTACCACGGTCCAGGGGCCCCGCCAGTAGGTGGTCAGCTTCCCTACCTGTCCGGCCCCGACGCGAGGGATGTGTAGCCACACCTTGGTACCTGTCAAGAAAAGGGGGGGCTCCACGCGGGGTCGGGTGCTCTGTTCCTGTCGCCGATGCGCGGCCTCCCCTTGCGGGTAGGCCCGGTCCCGGACCCCTCGTAGGGTCTCCATCAGATGTTCCACGGGGCGACTCCCTTCCTCCGTTTGGGGTGGAGGAATGCCGAACAGCAAGTCTGCGGGTAGACGAGACTCACGACCAAACATCATTAGGAACGGGGTTTGTCCCGTCGATGTGTGCACCGTGGTGGCGTAGGCGAACAGGGCGTAGGGGAGGTGTTCGTCCCAATCCCGTTGGTTTGCGGCCGCCATACGCTTGAGCTTTCCGGCCAGAGTCTGATTCATACGTTCAACCATACCGTTCGCCTGGGGGTGGTACGCCGTGGTTCGGTCTTTCTGGATCCCGAACTCCCGGCACAGCGCCTGAAATAACTCGGCCTCGAACTCGCTACCCTGGTCGGTAAGGACTCGCTCCGGGATCCCGTGCTTAAGTACATAGTGCTCCACGAACGCCCGGGCTACTACCAGGGCCGTTTTATCGGGGATGGCCACCGCCACGGGGTAGCGGGTGAAGTATTCCACCGCTACGAGGATATAGCGGTTGCCCCGGTGGGATCGTGGGAATGGCCCCTGGAGATCGATGCCGACCAGCTGGTTAGTCCGACTGACGCGGAACGGCCTTAGGGGTACTTGGTATCGTGCCGGTTTCGGCCCGCACTGCTGACAAGCGCGGCAGCCCTGTACCCAGGCGGCCACATCTTGCGTCAATTTGGGCCAGAGATACTGGCGACGCAGAGTCTCCCGAGTGCGCCGTTCCCCGTCATGGCCCCCGAGCGGGTGGTCGTGTACCAGCCGTAGCAGCTGGGGTCGCACCTGGGCGGGAACACAGATGCACCCCGGCTGGCCGGCCTCGGTTAACTCCCGTACCACCCCGTTCTGCACACACAACCGGGCATACAAACCGCTCCAGGGCCCTGGTAGGGTGCTTTTCCCCTCCCGCAGGGCCGCTTCCACCGCCGCCAGATCCGGATCCCGCTGCTGGGTCTGCCTCAGCTGCTCGTCGCTCAGGCCCGGGAAGGCGCAGCCGACGTCCTCCTGGATCCGTCCGATCGGGGCGGGGTGGTCCGCGGGGTCCCGAGTCGTGGGCCCTGCGCTCGCCGGGCGGCCGACTGGGTCCGCGCCTCCACCTGTGGGGGTCTCTGTGGCGCATACCGCACTCTCTCTCGCCGGGGGGGGGTTAGGTTCAGCGGGTTCCCGGGGGTCCGTTGCCTGTCGGCAACGTCCCCCCGTGAAGCACGGGCAGGCCTCCTCCGCCCTCGTCTCGGCACACACCGCGGGTCGCCGTGATAATGCGTCCGCGTTTGCATGCGTCCGCCCCGCCCGGTATTCGATCTGCAGGTTGTACTCCTGCAGCTGCGCCAGCCATCGGGCCATCTGCCCCCGCGGTTCCTTGAAGGTGAGGAGGAACTGCAGAGCATAATGGTCCGTGCGCACTCGACATTTCCTGCCGTATAAATACGGCCGAAACTGTTTACACGCGAAGATCACAGCGTACAATTCCTGACGGGTCACACAGTAGTTCAGCTCGGCCCCGCTCAGGGTCCGGCTGGCGTACGCAATCACCCGTTCCACCCCTTCCTGCACCTGCGACAACACCGCACCCAGCCCGCTGCTGCAGGCGTCGGTGTCCAAAATAAAGTCGGTGGTAAAATCTGGGAAAGCCAGTGTGGGGGTGTGTGTGAGGTGGTCTTTGAGGGTGGTGAAGGCCGTCTGGCAGGCCTCCGTCCACTGATAGGGGTTCTTGGGGGAAGTGAGTTGGGTGAGGGGGCGTGCAATCTCGCTGAATCCCTTTACAAATCGACGGTAATAGGTGGCGAGCCCCAAGAATGACCTTATCTCCGACAGGTTTCTTGGCTGTGGCCAATCCACTACGGCGCGTACCTTGTCCGGATCGGTGCGCACCCCCGCCTCGCTGATGTGATGTCCGAGGTACCCCACCTCGCGCTGTGCGATGTAACACTTACGCGGCTTGAGCTTGAGATGAGCCGCTCGCAGTCGCTGGAACACCTCCCGTAACCTGGACCAGTGCTCAGACAGAGATCTACTGAACACGATCACATCATCCAGGTAAATCAGGCATTGCTCCCACTGCAAGCCCCGCATCACCAACTCCATCAGCCGCTGGAACGTCGCGGGCGCGTTGGTGAGCCCGAACGGGAGTACTCGAAACTCGAATAGTCCCATCGGGGTGGTGAATGCGGTTTTTGGCCGATCCTCCTCCGTCATCTCCACCTGCCAGTACCCGGACGCGAGATCGAGGGTGGAAGAATACCGCGCTCCGGCGAGGCTGTCAAAGGTGTCGTCGATGCGCGGTATGGGAAAGGCGTCGCCGAGGGTGACTGCGTTTAGTTTGCGGTAATCGACGCAAAACCGGGTTGACCCGTACTTTTTTGTTACTAGCACCACCGGGGCAGACCAGGGGCTCGCCGAGGGCTGAATTATGTTATCGCGGAGCATGTCCCTGACCGCCTCTTTGATCTGGGCGCGTTCGGGTGCGCCCACGCGGTACGCGGGGAGTTTTATGGGTCGGGCGGCCCCGGTGTCGATTTGGTGCTTAACGAGATCTGTGCGACCCACGTCTGAATCGTGTTCGCTGAACACGTCGGCGTACTCCCGCAGTAACCCGCGTAGCTGATCGGCCTCTCCCTTGGGTAAATCTGCCCAAGGTACGTGTACCGCGTCAAGAAGGGGGACGACCTCGGCGTGGGGAGTCGGGCCGACTCGCCAGGCCAGGTCTTGTTGGTCCTCGGGGCGACCGGGGTCCTCCGCCCAGAGTGCGAATACCGAGTCGCTGGAGTGGCGCGCGTGTAGGGGGTGCACGGTGGCTACTGTGGTGCGCCGTCGTAGTATTGCTGGGGTGCCGTGGGGGTTAAACACACGCATGAACAATCGGCCCCCATCGGCGTTTACCAACGTGGCTGACCCCACAACCCCGTATCGTTTTGCCAACTCCGGGTGAGGAGTTAGCATTACCTCCCCCGATGGTCGGTGCGCGGGGTCGGTGGAGGGTGTCGCCACAGGTACCAGCATCTCGGCGAGCGGCCCGATGGTGACGGCCGTCGTCAGGGTAGCGGCCACAGGTGTGAAGCGGGGGCGATTCGGCTCCCGTCCCAGGAATGGAATCCGTTCCCCGCTGCCTTCCACAGTGGCGCACCGCTGCCGGGGCTGCACGTTGAGCCCCAGCTTTTCCAGGAGGTCGGTACCTGCGATACACTCGTGGCACAGCACACTCGAGACGTAGAACTCCTGAGTGCACACCTGGTTTCCGAGACGGACCTCGAGGGAGATCCTTCCCAGCAACCCCATCCCGGCTCCGCTCGCCGTGTGCAGCGCGCAATCCGGGGCCGGCAGGCGGCTCACGTCGACCCCGATCGCGCTGCAGTGTGCCGCGCTCACAAGCGAGGCCACCACCCCCGTGTCCAGCAGGATCCGGGTACACATTCCGTTGACCTGCCCTTCCACCAGCGACGTGGCCCCCGTGATTCCTGCCACCAGCTCCCGTAGCCAGTCGCCAGGAGTCACCGCGTCCACGGGCGTTGTCGCTGGAACCTGTGTGAAGATCACTCGCTCGCCATTATTCCCATTGTCGTCGATATGTGTTGGGACCGCGTCGATTGCACCCCTAGGTGGTCCATTCTCTAGGGGGGCGTTGGCGTTTAACCCTTCGGCATATCTAGCGCGGGCGATCTGAGGGCAGTCTCTCACGAGATGCCCCTGACGGCCGCACATATAACATGCCCGGGGGGGGGGGGGGGGGGGGGGTGGGGGCTCCGTAGTGGGCACCCTGCCCGCTCCCTCTACCCCCAGTGCGCCGCTGCCCAGACTCTGCTTCTAGTCGGGATACCCTCCCAGCTAGCCCCCCCACCGTGGAGCGCAGCTCCCCCATCTCGAACTGGATGGTCTCGACGGAGGCCTGCAGCTTGGTCTCAACGGAGGACTGCAGCTTGGTCATATCTCGGCCCATTTTGTGCTCCATCCCCCCGATGCTGGCCTGTATATCCCATCCGGGTACTGTCTCCCGGGGTCTCGGGGGCTCCCTTGCCCATCCCCTTGTCGCGATGGCGAGCTCCTCCTCCTCCTCGTCGGAGAGTAAGCTCGCCACGGCGCACTCCCGTCCCCGCCCTCGGGGCTGCGTGCGCTCACCGGAGAGCTTCTCACATTTACGCGCGCGCTCGACAAGGGTGTCGAAGGGGAGGTGCGCCCCGTCTACATTTGGTTTCCACCACGGGGTACGCACCAAATATCGCTGTACCTTCCCGGCGGCGAGGTCATCAATTATTTTCGCCTCATACTCCGGGTGCGCGATCTGGGTTAGCGCGCGCACGTCCTCGGCATAATCTCGCAAATCCTCACCGGGTTGGCGGCGGCGCGCCTCTAAGGCCGCCTGCGCCTCCTCCTCATCATACGTGCCGAAGCGTAGTTCAAGCCGGCGCATTAATTCCCCCCACTGGGTTTGTGCGCTTGCAGGCAAAGCCTCTACAAAGTCGGCTGCCCGCCCATCCAAGTGCATCTCCAGCTGCTGCAACGCCTCCGCGTCCGTCCAGCCATTAAAATTCTTTGCACCTCTGATGCTGCGGGCAAACGATTTCCATGACGGAATCCCCTTGCCCGTGAACGTGCATTTTATCTTAGCCTGGGGTGGGGCGCCTCTCTCCCTTGGAGGTGCGGGGGATCGTACCACCTCTGACACCATTATGTGGGGGTCGTCGGCCCCCGGGATCTCCCCTGCCTGCGACCCTGCCCGCGAAGTACCGACGCCCCCAGACTCTCCACTAGTGTGGGAGCTGCCGCCGCTGCGCTCCTCACAGGGCGGGGAAGGATCGCCGCGCTCCTGTTCCCCTTCCTGGGCTGTCCCCCCCCCGAGTCCGGGTTTCCTGCCGGTGAGGCATCACCCTCGACCCCCCTGAGACCTGCTAGCGCTTCGCCGGCACTCGAACGCGACGCTCCCCACCCGCGCAGTCCCACGCACCAATCACACGCGGGTAACAGGGGGTTAGAGGTCGGAGGGCAAGCGACGCCACTCGTACCCACGCCGCCGATT
>NW_022638746.1:0-13994 GCF_010993605.1 Petromyzon marinus
TCACGTGGCCTCAAGGTGCACATAGCCTGGCACAAGCGTCGTGGTGACGTCACCGCCACTTATTGGCGAATGGCGTTTGTTGTTGTTGTTGTGTATGACTGTGTGTGTGTCTGTGTGCTGTGTGTGTCTGTGTGTGTGTGTGTGTGTGTCTGTGTGTGTGTGTCTGTGTGTGTCTGTGTGCTGTGTGTGTGTCTGTGTGTGTGTGTCTCTGTGTGTGTGTGTCTGTGTATATATCTGTGTGTCTCTGTGTGTGTGTCAGTGTTGTGTGTATGTCTGTGTGTGCATCAGTCATTCAGTCATCTCAGTCAGTCGACCCGTGGCACCTGCTGGGTCTGCCCCGTGACCTCCTGCCAGCGGGCGTTCGACACTTCACGTGGCCTCAGGGTGCACATAGCCTGGCACAAGCGTCGTGGTGACGTCACCACCACTTAGTGGCGAATGGCGGTTGTTGTTGTTGTGTGTGTGTCAATGTGTGTGTGTGTCTGTGTGTGTGTCTATGTCTGTGTGTGTGTGTGTGTTGAGTGTGTGTGTGTCTGTGTGTGTGTGTCTGTGTGTCTGTGTTGAGTGTGTGTGTGTGTTGAGTGTGTGTGTGTCTGTCTGTTGAGTGTGTGTCTGTGTGTGTGTGTCTGTGTGTGTGTCTGTGGGTGTGTGTCTGTGTGTGTGTCTGTGTGTCTGTGTTGAGTGTGTCTGTGTGTTGAGTGTGTGTGTGTCTGTGTGTGTGTCTGTGGGTGTGTGTCTGTGTGTGTGTGTCTGTGTTGAGTGTGTCTGTGTGTTGAGTGTGTGTGTGTTTGTGTGTGTGTCTGTGGGTGTGTGTCTGTGTGTGTGTGAGTCTGTGTGTCTATGTGTTGAGTGTGTCTGTGTGTGTGTCTGTGTGTGTGTCTGTGTGTGTGTCTGTGTATCTCTGGGTGTGTGTCTGTGTGTGTGTGAGTCTGTGTGTCTATGTGTTGAGTGTGTCTGTGTGTGTGTCTGTGTGTGTGTGTGTCTGTGTGTGTGTATCTCTGGGTGTGTGTCTGTATGTGTGTGGTCTGTGTGTTGAGTGTGTGTGTGTCTGTGTGTCTGTGTGTGTGTGTCTGTATGTGTGTGAGTCTGTGTGTCTATGTGTTGAGTCTGTGTGTGTGTTGAGTGTGTGTGTGTGTCTGTGTGTGTGTCTGTGTGTGTGTCTGTGTGTTGAGTGTGTGTGTGTGTGTCTGTGTGTGTGTCTGTGCGTGTGTGTCTGTGTGTGTCTGTGTGTGTGTCTGTGTGTGTGGTCTGTGTCTGTGTGTTGAGTGTGTGTGTGTCTGTGAGTGTGTCTGTGTGTGTGTCTGTGTGTGTGGTCTGTGTGTCTGTGTGTTGAGTGTGTGTGTCTGTGTGTGTGTCTGTGGGTGTGAGTCTGTGTGTGTGTGTTGAGTGTGTGTGTGTGTTGAGTGTGTGTCTATGTGTTGAGTGTGTGTGTTGAGTGTGGGTGTGTGTCTGTGTGTGTGTGTCTGTGTGTCTATGTGTTGAGTGTGTGTGTGTCTGTGAGTCTGTGTGTCTGTGTGTGTGTCTGTGTGTTGAGTGTGTGTGTGTTGAGTGTGTGTGTGTGTCTGTGTGTTGAGTGTGTGTCTGTGTGTTGAGTGTGTGTGTGTCTGTGTGTTGAGTGTCTGTGTGTTGAGTGTGTGTGTGTCCGTGTGACACTTGCCCCTACATCCGTGTGCGGGCTACCTGGGTGTTCTTTGTCTGTGTGTGTGCGTCGCTCTCTCTGGGTGAGAGAGGGAGGGAGGAGTTTGGGGATTTATCAGCCCCGGTATGAGCCCTTGGGCAAAAGTTGAAAGGATTTCTGTCCCTGTGTGAGTCTCTGTGATCTCTGTGTCTCTCTCTCTGTGTCTCTGTGTCTCTGTGTGAGTCTCTGTGTCTCTGTGTCTCTGTGTGAGTCTCTGTGATCTCTGTGTCTCTGTGTGTCTCTCTGTGTCTCTGTGTCTCTCTCCGTGTCCCTGTGGGAGTCTATGTGATCTCTGAGTCTCTGTGTCACTCTCTGTGTCCCTGTGTGAGTCTATGTGATCTCTGTCTCTCTCTCTCTCTCTGTGTCTCTGTGTCTCTGTGTGAGTCTCAGTGATCTCTGTGTTTCTCTCTGTGTCTCTGTGTGAGTCTCAGTGATCTCTGTGTCTCTCTCTGTGTCTCTCTCTGTGTCTCTCTCTGTGTCTCTGTGTGAGACTCTGTGATCTCTGTGTCTCTCTCTGTGTCTCTGTGTCTCTGTGTGAGTCTCTGTGTCTCTGTGTCTCTCTCTGTGTCCCTGTGTGAGTCTATGTGATCTCTGAGTCTCTGTGTCTCTCTCTGTGTCCCTATGTGAGTCTCTGTGATCTCTGTGTCTCTCTCTCTCTGTGTCTCTGTGTCTCTGTGTGAGTCTCAGTGATCTCTGTGTCTCTCTCTGTGTCTCTGTGTCTCTGTGTGAGTCTCTGTGATCTCTGTGTCTCTGTGTCTCTCTCTGTGTCTCTGTGTGAGTCTCTGTGTCTCTGTGTCTCTGTGTGAGTCTCTGTGATCTCTGTGTCTCTGTGATCTCTGTGTCTCTCTCTGTGTCTCTGTGTCTCTGTGTGAGTCTCTGTGATCTCTGTGTCTCTGTGTCTCTCTCTGTGTCCCTGTGTGAGTCTCTGTGATCTCTGTGTCTCTGTGTCTCTGTGTCTCTCTCTGTGTCTCTGTGTCTCTCTCTGTGTCCCTGTGTGAGTCTCTGTGATCTCTGTGTCTCTGTGTCTCTCTCTGTGTCTCTGTGTCTCTCTCTGTGTCCCTGTGTGAGTCTCTGTGTCTCTGTGTCTCTGTGATCTCTGTGTCTCTCTCTGTGTCTCTGTGTGAGTCTCTGTGATCTCTGTGTCTCTGTGTCTCTCTCTGTGTCTCTGTGTGAGTCTATGTGATCTCTGTGTCTCTGTGTCTCTCTCTGTGTCCCTGTGTCTCTCTCTGTGTCTCTCTCTGTGTCTCTGTGTGAGTCTCTGTGTCTCTGTGTGAGTCTCTGTGTCTCTGTGTGAGTCTCTGTGATCTCTGTGTCTCTGTGTCTCTGTGTGAGTCTCTGTGATCTCTGTGTATCTCTCTGTGTCTCTGTGTCTCTCTCTGTGTCCCTGTGTCTCTCTCTGTGTCTCTGTGTCTCTCTCTGTGTATCTGTGTCTCTGTGTGAGTCTCTGTGATCTCTGTGTCTCTGTGTCGCTCTCTGTGTCCCTGTGTGAGTCTCTGTCATCTCTGTGTCTCTGTGTCTCTGTGTCTCTCTCTGTGTCTCTGTGTGAGTGTCTGTGATCTCTGTGTCTCTCTCTGTGTCTCTGTGTGAGTGTCTGTGATCTCTGTGTCTCTGTGTCTCTCTCTGTGTCCCTGTGTGAGTCTCTGTGATCTCTGTGTCTATGTGTCTCTCTCTGTATCTCTGTGTGAGTCTCTGTGTCTCTGTGTCTCTCTCTGTGTCTCTGTGTGAGTCTCTGTTATCTCTGTGTCTCTCTCTGTGTCTCTGTGTCTCTGTGTGAGACTCTGTGATCTCTGTGTCTCTGTGATCTCTGTGTCTCTGTGTATCTGTGTTTCTGTGTCTCTCTCTGTGTCTCTCTGTCTCTGTGTCTCTGTGTGAGTCTCTGTGATCTCTGTGTCTCTGTGTCTCTCTCTGTGTCCCTGTGTGAGACTCTGTGATCTCTGTGTCTCTGTGTCTCTCTCTGTGTCTCTGTGTGAGTCTCTGTGATCTATGTGTCTCTCTCTGTGTCTCTGTGTGAGTCTCTGCGATCTCTGTGTCTCTCTCTGTGTCTCTGTGTCTCTGTGTGAGTCTCTGTGTCTCTCTCTGTGTCTCTCTCTGTGTCCCTGTGTGAGTATCTGTGATCTCTGTGTCTCTGTGTCTCTCTCTGTGTCTCTGTGTGAGTCTCTGTGATCTCTGTGTCTCTCTCTGTGTCTCTGTGTGAGTCTCTGTGTCTCTGTGTGAGTCTCTGTGTCTCTGTGTCTCTCTCTGTGTCTCTGTAATCTCTGTGTCTCTGTGTCTCTGTGATCTCTGTGTCTCTGTGTTTCTCTCTGTGTATCTGTGTCTCTGTGTCTCTGTGTGAGTCTCTGTGTCTCTGTCTGATTCTCCGTGATCTGTGTCTCTGTGTGAGACTCTGTGATCTCTGTGTCTCTGTCTGTGTCTCTGAGTCTCTGTGCCTCTCTGTGTCTCTGTGTGAGTCTCTGTGATCTCTGTGTCTCTGTCTGTGTTTCTGTGATCTCTGTGTCTCTGTGATCTCTGTGATCTCTGTGATCTCTCTGTGTCTCTGTGATCTCTGTGTCTCTCTGTCTCTGTGTAAGTCTCTGTGTCTCTCTCTGTGTCTCTGTGATCTCTGTGTCTCTCTCTGTGTCTCTGTGATCTCTGTGTCTCTGTGTTTCTGTGTCAGTCTCTGTGTCTCTGTGTGAGTCTCTGTGTCTTTGTATCTCTGTGTGAGTCTCTGTGTCTCTCTCTGTGTCTCTGTGATCTGTGTCCCTGTGTGAGACTCTGTGATCTCTGTGTCTCTGTGATCTCTGTGTCTCTCTCTGTGTCTCTGTGTCTCTGTGTCTCTCTCTGTGTTTCTCTGTCTCTGTGTCTCTGTGTGAGTCTCTGTGTCTCTCTCTGTGTCTCTCTCTGTGTCTCTCTCTGTGTCTCTGTGTGAGTCTCTGTGACCTCTGTGTCTCTCTCTCTCTCTCTGTCCCTGTGTGAGACTCTGTGAGTCTCTGTGTCTCTCTCTGTGTCTCTGTGTGAGACTCTGTGATCTCTGTATCTATGTGTCTCTGTGTGAGTCTCTGTGTGAGTCTCTGTGATCTATGTGTCTCTGTGTCTCTGTGTGAGTCTCTGTGTCTCTGTGTCTCTGTGTGAGTCTGTAAGTTTCTGTGTGAGTCTCTGTGTCTCTGTGTGAGTCTCTGTGCCTCTGTGTGAGTCTCTGTGATCTATGTGTCTCTGTGTGAGTCTCCGTGTCTCTGTGTCTCTGTGTGAGTCTGTGAGTCTCTGTGTCTCTGTCTGTGTGTCTCTGTGTGAGTCTCTATGATCTCTGTGTCTCTTTGTATGTCTGTGAGTCTCTATGTCTCTGTGTGTGTCTGTGAGTCTCTGTGTCTCTCTCTGTCTCTTTGTGTGAGTCTCTGTGATCTCTGTGTCTCTGTGTCTCTGTGTGAGTCTCTGTGATCTCTGTGTCTCTGTGTGTGTCTCTGTGTGTCTCTGTCTCTCTGTCTCTCTCTGTGTCTCTGTGTGTGTCTCTCTGTGTCTCTCTGTCTCTGTGTGTGTCTCTCTCTCTGTGTGTCTCTCTCTGTGTCTCTCCCTATCTCTCTCTCTCTCTCTCTGTGTCTCTCTCTCTGTGTGTCTCTCTTTGTGTCTCTCCCTATCTCTCTCTGTCTCTGTGTCTCTCTCTCTGTCTCTCTCTCTCTCTGTGTCTCTCTCTGTGTCTCTCCCTATCTCTCTCTGTCTATGTGTCTCTCTCTCTGTGTCTCTCTCTGTGTGTCTCTCTCTGTGTCTCTCCCTATCTCTCTCTGTCTCTGTGTCTCTCTCTCTGCGTCTCTTTCCCTGTGTCTCTCTCTCTCTGTGTCTCTCCCTATCTCTCTCTGTGTGTCTCTCTCTGTCTCTGTCTCTCTCTCTCTGTGTCTCTCTCCCTGTCTCTCTCTCTCTCCGTGATCTCACCCTGACCCTAGGGCCACGGTACAGGCTTGGAGTGGTAGCCAGGCTCAGGTGGTACTGTCCTTGTCAAAGGTACAGCGATACCTGCTATGGAACGGGCTTGGTGAGGCGTCAGTGGTCGGTGTAAGGGGGATTTGGGATCAGTCAGAGCGCCATGCACGAAGAAACGAGGGCATGGGGGTCCCTATCGATGGGGTCCCTAACGAGGGGGTCCCAGTCGACAGGATTCCTGCCGAAGGAGTCGCAGTCGAGGGGATTTTTCATCCCCGCGATGATCCAACTCCTCCTGGTGTGCCTGCAGTCGACTGGAGCAGAGTTGAATAGTGGTGAGTTGGTGGGTGGGTGGGTGAGTGGGTGGGTGAGTGGGTGGGTGAGTTATTGGGTGAGTAAGTGGGTGAGTGGGTGGGGAGTAAGTAGGTGAGTAGGTGGGTGAGTGATTGGGTGAGTGGGTGAGTTGGTTGACTGAGTTGGTGGGTGAGTGGGTGGGTTAGTGAGTGAGTGGGTGAGTGAGTCGGTGGGTGAGTGAGTGGGTGAGTGGGTGGGTGAGTGGGTGGGTGGGTGAGTGGGTGAGTGGGTGAGTGGGTGGGTGAGTGGGTGAGTGGGTGATTGAGTGGGTGAGTGGGTGATTGAGTGGGTGAGTGAGAGGGTGAGTGCGTGAGTGAGTGGGTGAGTGAGTGGGTGAGTGGGTGAGTGGGTGGGTGAGTGAGTGAGTGGGTCGGTGAGTGAGTGAGTGAGTGGGTGAGTGAGTGAGTGGGTGAGTTGGTGGGTGGGTGAGTGGGTGAGTGGGTGAGTGAGTGGGTGAGTGGGTGGGTGGGTGGGTGAGTGAGTGGGTGGGTGGGTGAGTGGGTGGGTGAGTGGGTGGGTGAGTGGGTGAGTGGGTGGGTGAGTGAGTGAGTGGGTGAGTGAGTGGGTGGGTGAGTGAGTGAGTGGGTGAGTGGGTGAGTGAGTGAGTGGGTGAGGGGGTGAGTGGGTGAGTGAGTGGGTGAGTGGGTGAGTGGGTGGGTGAGTAAGTGAGTGGGTGAGTGGGTGAGTGAGTGGGTGAGTGGGTGAGTGAGTGAGTGAGTGGGTGAGTGGGTGGGTGAGTGGGTGAATGGGTGAGTGGGTGGGTGAGTGAGTGAGAGAGTGGGTGAGTGGGTGAGTGAGTGAGTGAGTGGGTGAATGGGTGAGTGAGTGGGTGGGTGAGTGAGTGGGTGGGTGGGTTAGTGAGTAAGTGATTGGGTGAGTGAGTGGGTGAGTGAGTGAGTGAGTGGGTGAGTGAGTGATTGAGTGGGTGAGTGAGAGGGTGAGTGGGTGAGTGAGTGGGTGAGTGAGTGGGTGAGTGGGTGAGTGGGTGGGTGATTGAGTGAGTGAGTGAGTGGGTGGGTGAGTGAGTGAGTGGGTGGGTGAGTGGGTGAGTGGGTGAGTTAGTGGGTGAGTAGGTGGGTGAGTGGGTGGGTGAGTGAGTGGGTTGGTGTGTGAGTGAGTGGGTGAGTGGGTGAGTGAGTGGGTGGGTGAGTGGGTGAGTGAGTGAGTGGGTGGGTGTGTGAGTGAGTGGGTGAGTGAGTGGGTGGGTGAGTGGGTGAGAGGGTGAGTGAGTGGGTGGGTTGGTGAGTGAGTGAGTGGGTGGGTGGGTGGGTGAGTGGGTGAGTGAGTGGGTGGGTGTGTGAGTGGGTGAGTGAGTGAGTGGGTGATTGAGTGCGTTAGTGAGTGGTTGAGTGTGTGGGTGGGTGAGTGAGTGGGTGGGAGAGTGAGTGGGTGAGTGGGTGGGTGAGTGGGTTGGTGAGTGAGTGGGTTAGTGGGTGGGTGGGTGGGTGAGTGAGTGAGTGAGTGGGTGAGTGGGTGAGTGAGTGGGTGGGTGAGTGGGTGGGTGAGTGAGTGGGTGGCTGAGTGGGTGAGTGGGTGAGTGAGTGGGTGGGTGAGTGAGTGGGTGAGTGGGTGAGTGAGTGGTTGAGTGGGTGGGTGAGTGAGTGAGTGGGTGGGTGGGTGGGTGAGTGGGTGAGTGAGTGAGTGAGTGAGTGGGTGAGTGAGTGGGTGGGTGAGTGGGTGGGTGAGTGAGTGAGTGAGTGGGTGGGTGAGTGGGTGAGTGGGTGAGTGAGTGGGTGGTGAGTGAGTGGGTGAGTGGGTGAGTGAGTGGTTGAGTGAGTGGGTGGGTGAGTGAGTGGGTGGGTGAGTGAGTGAGTGGGTGAGTGGGTGAGTGAGTGGGTGAGTGAGTGGGTGAGTGGGTGAGTGAGTGGGTGGGTGGGTGAGTGAGTGAGTTGGTGAGTGGGTGAGTGAGTGGGTGGGTGGGTGGGTGAGTGGGTGGATGGGTGGGTTAGTGAGTGAGTGAGTGGGTGAGTGAGTGGGTGCGTGAGTGAGTGGGTGAGTGAGTGGGTGAGTGAGTGGGTCAGTGAGTGATTGAGTGGATGAGTGAGAGGGTGAGTGGGTGAGTGAGTGGGTGGGTGAGTGAGTGGGTGAGTTGGTGGGTGAGTGAGTGGGTGGGTGAGTGAGTGGGTGAGTGGGTGGGTGAGTGGGTGAGTGGGTGAGTGAGTGGGTGGGTGAGTAGGTGAGTGAGTGGGTGAGTGAGTGAGTGAGTGGGTGGGTGAGTGGGTGAGTGAGTGGGTGAGTGAGTGGGTGAGTGGGTGGGTGAGTGGGTGGGTGAGTGAGTGGGTGGGTGTGTGAGTGAGTGGGCGAGTGGGTGAGTGAGTGGGTGGGTGAGTGGGTGAGTGGGTGAGTGAGTGAGTGAGTGGGTGTGTGAGTGAGTGAGTGGGTGGGTGAATGGGTGAGTGAGTGGGTGGGTGGGTGGGTGAGTGAGTGAGTGGGTGGGTGGGTGAGTGGGTGGTTGGGTGAGTGCGTGAGTGGGTGGGTGGGTGGGTGAGTGAGTGGGTGGGTGGTGGGTGAGTGGGTGAGTGAGTGGGTGGGTGGGTGGGTGAGTGAGTGGGTTGGTGAGTGAGTGGGTGAGTGGGTGAGTGAGTGGGTGGGTGAGTGAGTGAGTGAGTGAGTGGGTGGGTGTGTGAGTGAGTGGGTGAGTGAGTGGGTGGGTGAGTGGGTGAGAGGGTGAGTGAGTGGGTGGGTTGGTGAGTGAGTGAGTGGGTGGGTGAGTGGGTGGGTGGGTGAGTGGGTGAGTGAGTGGGTGGGTGTGTGAGTGGGTGAGAGAGTGAGTGGGTGATTGAGTGCGTTAGTGAGTGGTTGAGTGTGTGGGTGGGTGAGTGAGTGAGTGGGTGGGAGAGTGAGTGGGTGAGTGGGTGGGTGAGTGGGTTGGTGAGTGAGTGGGTTGGTGGGTGGGTGGGTGAGTGAGTGAGTGGGTGAGTGGGTGAGTGAGTGGGTGGGTGAGTGGGTGGGTGAGTGAGTGGGTGGCTGAGTGGGTGAGTGGGTGAGTGAGTGGGTGGGTGAGTGAGTGGGTGAGTGGGTGAGTGAGTGGTTGAGTGGGTGGGTGAGTGAGTGAGTGGGTGGGTGGGTGGGTGAGTGGGTGAGTGAGTGAGTGAGTGGGTGAGTGAGTGGGTGGGTGAGTGGGTGGGTGAGTGGGTGAGTGAGTGAGTGAGTGGGTGGGTGAGTGGGTGAGTGGGTGAGTGAGTGGGTGGGTGAGTGAGTGGGTGAGTGGGTGAGTGAGTGGTTGAGTGAGTGGGTGGGTGAGTGAGTGGGTGGGTGAGTGAGTGAGTGAGTGGGTGAGTGGGTGAGTGAGTGGGTGAGTGAGTGGGTGAGTGGGTGAGTGAGTGGGTGGGTGGGTGAGTGAGTGAGTGGGTGAGTGGGTGAGTGAGTGGGTGGGTGGGTGGGTGAGTGGGTGGATGGGTGGGTTAGTGAGTGAGTGAGTGGGTGAGTGAGTGGGTGCGTGAGTGAGTGGGTGAGTGAGTGGGTGAGTGAGTGGGTCAGTGAGTGATTGAGTGGATGAGTGAGAGGGTGAGTGGGTGAGTGAGTGGGTGAGTGAGTGGGTGAGTTGGTGGGTGAGTGAGTGGGTGGGTGAGTGAGTGGGTGAGTGGGTGGGTGAGTGGGTGAGTGGGTGAGTGAGTGGTGGGGTGAGTAGGTGAGTGAGTGGGTGAGTGAGTGAGTGAGTGGGTGGGTGAGTGGGTGAGTGAGTGGGTGAGTGAGTGGGTGAGTGGGTGGGTGAGTGGGTGGGTGCGTGAGTGGGTGGGTGTGTGAGTGAGTGGGCGAGTGGGTGAGTGAGTTGGAGGGTGAGTGGGTGAGTGGGTGAGTGAGTGAGTGAGTGGGTGGGTGTGTGAGTGAGTGAGTGGGTGGGTGAATGGGTGAGTGAGTGGGTGGGTGGGTGGGTGAGTGAGTGAGTGGGTGGGTGGGTGAGTGGGTGGTTGGGTGAGTGCGTGAGTGGTGGGTGGGTGGGTGAGTGAGTGGGTGGGTGGGTGAGTGGGTGAGTGAGTGGGTGGGTGGGTGGGTGAGTGAGTGGGTGGGTGGGTGAGTGGGTGAGTGAGTGGGTGGGTGGGTGGGTGAGTGGGTGAGTGAGTGTGTGGGTGGGTGGGTGAGTGAGTGAGTGGGTGGGAGAGTGAGTGGGTGGGAGAGTGAGTGGGTGAATGAGTGGGTGAGTGGGTTGGTGGGTGAGTGAGTGGGTGAGTGGTTTGGTGGGTGAGTGGGTTGGTGGGTGGGTGGGTGATTGAGTGAGTGAGTGGGTGCGTGGGTGAGTGAGTAGGTGGGTGAGTGGGTGGGTGAGTGGGTGAGTGGGTGGGTGAGTGGGTGAGTGGGTGAGTGAGTGGGTGGGTGAGTGAGTGGGTGAGTGGGTGAGTGAGTGGTTGAGTCAGTGGGTGGGTGAGTGAGTGAGTGAGTGGGTGGGTGAGTGAGTGGGTGAGTGAGTGGGTTGGTGAGTGGGTGGGTGAGTGAGTGGGTGGGTGAGTGGGTGAGTGAGAGAGTGGGTGAGTGAGTGGGTGGGTGGGTGGGTGAGTGGGTGGGTGAGTGGGTGAATGAGTGGGTGAGTGAGTGGGTGAGTGGGTTGCTGGGTGAGTGAGTGGGTGAGTGGGTGAGTGAGTGGGTGGGTGAGTGGGTGGGTGAGTGGGTGAGTGAGTGAGTGGGTGGGTGAGTGGGTGAGTGAGTGGGTGGGTGGATGAGTGCGTGAGTGAGTGGGTGGGTGAGTGGGTGAGTGAGTGGGTGAGTGAGTGAGTGGGTGAGTGAGTGGGTGAGTGGGTGAGTGAGTGGGTGAGTGGGTGAGTGAATGGGTGGGTGAGTGGGTGAGTGAGTGAGTGAGTGGGTGGGTGAGTGAGTGGTTGAGTGAGTGAGTGGGTGGGTGGGTGAGTGAGTGAGTGAGTGGGTGAGTGGGTGGGTGGGTGAGTGAGTGGGTGAGTGGGTGAGTGAGTGGGTGAGTGGGTGAGTGGGTGGGTGAGTGAGTGGGTGGGTGGTTGGATGAGTGAGTAAGGGAGTGGGTGAGTGAGTGGGTGGGTGAGTGGGTGAGTGAGTGAGTGAGTGATTGGGTGGGTGAGTGAGTGGGTGAGTGGGTGAGTGGGTGGGTGAGTGGGTGGGTGGGTGGTTGAGTGAGTGAGTGGGTGAGTGGATGAGTGAGTGGGTGAGTGAGTGAGTGGGTGAGTGAGTGGGTGAGAGGGTGGGTGAGTGGGTGAGTGAGTGGATGGGTGAGTGGGTGAGTGGGTGAGTGAGTGAGTGGGTTGAGTGAGTGGATGAGAGGGTGGGTGAGTGGGTGGGTGGGTAAGTGGGTGAGTGGGTGCGTGAGTGGGTGAGTGAGTGGGTGGGTGAGTGGGTGAGTGGGTGAGTGATTGAGTGGGTGAGTGAGTGGGTGGGTGAGTGGTTGAGTGAGTGGGTGAGAGGGTGGGTGAGTGGGTGGGTGAGTGAGTGGGTGAGTGATTGGGTGAGTGGGTGGTTGAGTGAGTGAGTGAGTGGGTGAGTGGGTGAGTGAGTGAGTGGGTGAGTGAGTGGGTGGGTGAGTGGGTGAGTGAGTGGGTAGGTGAGTGGGTGAGTGGGTGAGTGAGTGGGTGGGTGAGTGAGTGGGTGAGTGGGTGAGTGGCTGGGTGATTGAGTGAGTGGATGGGTGAGTGGGTGGATGGGTGAGTGAGTGGGTAAGTGAGTGGTTGGGTGGGTGGGTGGGTGAGTGCGTGGGTAACTGGGTGGGTGGGTGAGTGGGTGGGTGGATGAGTGAGTGAATGGGTGAGTTGGTGGATGGGTGGGTGGGTGAGTGGGTGGGTGAGTGGGTAGATGAGTGGGTGAGTGGGTGGGTGAGTGAGTGAGTGGGTGAGTGAGTGGGTGAGTGAGTGGGTGAGTGGGTGAGTGGGTGGTTGGGTGAGTGAGTGGGTTGGTGCGTGGGTGAGTGAGTGGGTGAGTGGGTGAGTGGGTGGGTGAGTGAGTGAGTGGGTGGGTGAGTGGGTGAGTGAGTGGGTCATTGAGTGGGTCAGTGAGTGGGTGAGTGAGTGGGTGGGTCAGTGGGTGAGTGGGTGAGTGGGTGGGTGAATGAGTGGTTGAGTGGGTGAATGAGTGGGTGAGTGAGTGGGTGAGTGAGTGGATGGGTGGGTGAGTGGGTGAGTGAGTGGGTGAGTGATTGAGTGATTAAGTCGATGAGTGAGTGCTTGGGTGAGTGGGTGAGTGAGTGAGTGGGTGTGTGGATGGGTGAGTGAGTGGGTGTCTGGGTGAGTGGGTGAGTGACTGAGTGAGTGGGTGAGTGGATGAGTGGGTGGGTGGGTGAGTGGGTGGGTGGGTGAGTGGGTGAGTGGATGAGTGAGTGGGTGAGTCGATGAGTGAGTGGGTGGGTGGTTGAGTGCGTGGGTAAGTGGGTGGGTGAGTGGGTGGGTTAGTGGATGGGTGAGTGAGTGAGTGGGTGGGTGAGTGAGTGGGTGGGTGGGTGAGTGAGTGAGTGGGTGAGTGAGTGGGTGGGTGTTTGGGTGAGTGAGTGGTTGAGTGGGTGAGTGGGCGGGTGGGTGAGTGGCTGAGTGAGTGAGTGGGTCGGTGGGAGATTTGATGAGCACTTCTGTGAGGTCCTGAGGGAGGGAAAATCCCTCAGCCAGGAAAACATCGTGGCACAAAGTGGGGATGACCCTGCTGAGGCTGCGGTTCCTCAAATATTGGAAGAAGTCACCCCCTGTGAGTGGCTGGCTAAGGTGCCATCTGTTGAGGAAGTACTGAAGGCGATCCGGAGTCTGATACCAGGAAAGGCAGCGGGCAGATATGATCTCCCAAGCGAAATGCTGAGGGATGGTGGCGTTTGTGCACAGACTGCCCTATATGACATCATAACAACAGTCTGGACCACTGGACGGGTTCCGCTGGATTGGAAGGATGCCCTGGTGGTCCCCCTCTTTAAGAAGGGGGACCGCACAGACTGTAACAACTACAGGGGCATCTCACTCCTCAGTGTGCCGGGAAAGGTCCTGGCAAGGGATTATTCAACATCGCCTTGCCAGGCACGCTGAGGAGAGGCTTGCGGAGCCCCAATGCGGTTTAAGGAAGGGGCGGTCCTGCACAGATGCCATATTTTCTGTCCGTCTGCTACAGCAGAGGTGTAGGGAATTCCAGTAACACCTACATCTCTGCTTTATTGACCTGGTCAAGGCCTATGATACCATCAGTAGGCCTGGGCTCTGGGTTGTTCTTCGTGCTTTTGGAGTCCCTGACCCTCTGCTCACGATCATTAAGGACCTTCATGATGGTGAGCGGGCCTGGGTAAAACTACGTGGCCGGGAGTCAGAGCCATTCCCTGTACACCTTGGGGTGCGACAGGGATGTCCTCTGGCTCCCACATTATTTAACATCTATTTTGACCACGTAGTTCGTGAAGCCTTCAATAGCTGTACCGGGGAAATCTCCATATGGTACAGATATAATGGGAGGCTGATCGATGCCCTGGTGCGGTCAAGGGATGGCTCCCTATTGGTCAACCACGTTATGTATGCTGATGATTTGGTAATAGCTGCTCATTCAGAGGAGGAGTTGGAGACGCTGCTGCTGAGACTGGAGCGTGCCACTAAAAGGTGGGGCCTTACCATCAGCCCCACCAAAACTAAGCACCTGCCTGGGTATTTTGTACCATTGGACACTCCACCCCCACAACTCCCAATCGGTGATGGGGCAGTTGTGGAGAGAGTGGAGAGTTTCCCATACCTGGGCAGTGTGCTTATGACCGGCTCCAGTTTAACAGCAGAGATCTCATTCCGAATCAGTCGAGCGGCAATATCTTTTCATCGGTTGCGTAACGCTGTGTGGAAGCTACCTGGTCTGTCACTCCGCACTAAGCTTCAGGTCTTCTCGGCCACGGTCATTCCCTCCCTTCTCTACGCTTGCGAAACGTGGACCCCCCTAATGGAACATCTTCGCCGGTTAGAAACATTTAGGCTGGCCTGCCTACGATCCATCCTGGGTTTAACCAGACTGGATTGTGTGAGGAGCTCACAAATCCTTGAAAGATCTGGGCAGGGTCCCATCGGTGAGCTCCTCCAGCAGGCAAGGCTGCGATGGCTGGGTCATGTAGCCCGCATGCCCAGCCACCACATGCCGAAACAGCTTTTGTTTGGCCGGATTGAGGGGGCTA
>NW_022638747.1:0-14008 GCF_010993605.1 Petromyzon marinus
AACGTGGCGAGATGTTCATCCAGCAGTGGTGCACGTAACGACTTACAGTAACCAAGACAACAGAGCATGCATGGAAAATAAATCGGTTTAATTTTGTATATAAATGCGTAGAACTAATTACGTGTTTATGCTTGTATATATACGATTCAGCTAAAAAAGTTGAAAGACATTTACAAAGTGTCGAAGACGTTTACTCGCTCAAATTTTTACCACTGTTGAGAATTATTCCCCAAGTATATACTGAGCAAAGTTACGACCATTTACGAAACAATTTGCAAACGTGTCAATGTTTTTGTCATAAATTATCTTTGCACGTCTAAAGGAAAATAGTAGCTCTAACGAAATTGAACTGCGCATTTGAAAACAAACCTTTCAATTTTCTGACAACCCGACATTTTTCTTAACAAAAACACTCCTTGTGTGTTCACACAGAGGCCGATGGGGGTCTGCTGCGTAAAACACCTCGTGTCTCCTTTAAACCCACCACGGTTTAAACAGCAACAGCTCGGGGAATTTCATATTCACTTTGCTCTATGCAGCTGATCCCTACCCCTTCATAACGTAAACGGCTCCTCACAAGAATAAGTAAACCTAACATGCCTTGCAGGAAATTCTCTCGCGATGTAAACATTCAATTGGCTATCCATCACGTGACCCGTGCAGGTATCACCATGTACAATTACACTTTGTGACTGTGAGAGTGGAGACACAGCCTACGAAGCTGTTGCTTGTATTCCCCACAGAGTTTTGCCCTCTGAGTGGCCGCCCTAAAGGCCCATTCCTGCAGGCCAAGTCTGGCACAATTGCAGGTTTTGAACTTTAGATAAGTGGTGGCCGATATGTTGATCGCAATTCAGAGGTGGATGATCGCAAAAAATGGTGGTTGTGGATCTCAGGACAAATAAGAACAAACACCTCTAATATAAAGTAATAATCCTCATAGTCGATGGCAAATAAGAATCCCTGACTAAGAATTCATGGATTAAAAACATAACTTTTCTACCAATAGATCGCACTAGCACTTGGCATGTCTGTCGTGTTGTATTACTCTGTTAAATCCATCCGGGTAACTGTTGTGCATAGCTTTCTGGTGGATCACGGAACATCTTGAGATATACCAGAATGGATCACAGTGTTTTGTGGTTAGTCAATAAACACCACCGATTCATTAACCAATATTTTAGTGAAATCACCTTCGTCACAAGGGGGTCAGTGTTTTGGCTGGTTAAGAAGTGGGCATAATATGTCCTAAACTATTCATAAATAGTGACGCTTATACACCTCACCTGGCTGTTTCTACTGGTTGGAAAGGTAAAAATTGTAAATTTAAGAAAATTGCGATACTGTTTCAAACGCTGCGATGGGAAAACGAACCAGTAACTTCTGGATTGCAAGTTCAGAGTGCAAACCGCCCGTTACTTCAGGGTAGCGTTTCTCATAACCGCCACTGATTTTTTTATTGTTCACCTCTGCTTGCGAGCACAATGTACACTTAACTAACTCTGCAGATGTAAAACCCAGAGTGTGTTCCCACTCATGCACCTCTTACCTCTTGCTGACACCGCATGCATGATGCACGAGTACTGTCTGGGTTTTTTGGGCCGGGGAGAAGGGGAGCCCCATGGGGTGGACTCCGGAGGGTTGTAGCCTGGAATCTGTGACAGCGGACACACAAGATGGCACAAGCGTACAACAAAGATGAAGATCACCCAAATAAGCCTTAACAGACTGTGCTGCTATTTGGCGGCATGGCCCACGAGGAGGTGGGTGGCCAGCACCACGCGCATGCAGCCACCTCTGTCTCCCCAGTGCTCATGCCTACACACTGCACCAGGTACTCATTTAAGACAGAGTTTACCTAGGATAGGCACAACACCGGTTCAGATAAGGCAGACTGTCTGTCTCAGCAGCTGTCCCCCTCTCTTTTTTTCTTCCTGATGACGAAGGCTTCTGTTGCGATCGAAACGTCGTAGTTTTTTGTTATTTTTGGTTATTTTATTTGAACCTATCTACGTGACGTTACCGAAAGACCCAAAGAATATGTCTTCCTGCAGTCACAAAAGCTTTAAGTCAAGATTTATTATTACATTTGTTTACTGTGCAAAAACTCAAGACTTCTTCATGAGGGTCCTGCGAAGTTTTTGCCGTCACTGTGTAGTCCCATTTGAGTAATTTGCAGGTGATTTTTCAGTATTGGGATGTTTTGCCCAATGCCAGACTCGTTGTATTGGGTTTTTTTTTTACTATGGGAGGAAACTCGAGAACACGGAGGAGACCCAGAAGAGGGGGAGAACATACAATCTTCACACACTCACACATTCACGCTAACTCACTCACTCACACACTCAAACACTTCATTGCACTTACACACTCACGAACAGGGGGAGAGAAGATGACAACTCCACGCCGAAACGCGCCCGAGTCAGGAATCAAACCCAGCTTTCTTGCTGCAAGGCGCAATGGTTACTTACCAATGTGCCACCATGCCGCCCATGGCGATTCGTAAACTACATCAATACCAGTTTCCATGGACTGGGGGCAGCTGCCCCTGTGCAGCCACAGCCTTGCAAGCGGGCTTTACCCTGCCAAGTGGGTTTGTGATGTTATTAGGCAGCTTCCCCGATGGAATAATTTGCGAGTAAATTCCTCAAATTTGGATAATTACACCACACAACACTTGGCCGACTCTCTTTTTCGAATCATGTACGTGTTCGCTCTAACAGTGTCTACTGCGAAGTAGACCGCGGTATTAACCAGAGCGGCCACCGACTTGATTTCAGTGTTAAATATTATAGACGGTACATTATACACTAAATACAACTTAAAAAATGACAATACTGCACGTATATACATCACTCCATTCAGAGTCTTTGAGATTGGATTGGTAAGTACGGTACAGTAAATAGGTTACATTTTACAGTAGGATATTTATTTTTGTGTATTTCTATGTTCATTCATACCAATTTCATATAGTAAACTAATTTAAAAGACAACAAAACATTCACAACATTTAAAAACAATGCTATGCAAGAATGTGCAAAAAATTAGCTTTTAAAATTATTATGTAGTGAATATCCGGCGTTGTTAAAAAATTTGGCGTCCCCTTCCCCCCCGTAGCCGCCGAATAATCGATGATCTACTATAGATACTCTATAGTTAGAGCATTTCTGAATCGTCCGGGCTTCCTTGTGCGCCGCAGGCTGGGACGCGTCGTCGTCGGAGAGAGAAGCGATCGTGAGCGACTCTACTCCATCCGGGGTGGACAACCTCCCGAGCTTCTTGGAGCAGGTCGCGAGCGGTATGGCCTTCCTCGCTCACAAGAACGTGAGTCGCGAGAGGAGTGAATCAGCAGTGAGCCTCTCTCCTCGGTTAAAAGAGTGGTGGAACATAATGATGAAAATACGTGATGATTTTAACCTGTCTCTGTGTCTCTCGGTATGTGTCTCCGTGCCTGTCTGTCTCTATCCCTACAGGGCCATGACCATCTTTAAGAACCTCCGGAAATTCACCTCTGTGTTTCAATTTGACCATGTGTGACTGCGCGTGTTTAACTGTCTTGATTTGAAGCCCTCGTCGAGGAGGCCGCTCTCCGATCTTACATTTACATGCTAATTTCTCACATTAACATCACTAGCCCCGCCCACTTCTTTATGACCCTTGGGCTACACCCATTTCAAACCTTTTAAAACAGTCTGCCTCAGCAGCAGATCATGCTTTCCCACCTGATGAGGGACGCTTGTGTTGCGCCCGAAACGTCGTGATTTGTTTTATTTTATACCTATGTTACTTTACCGAAAGAACCAAAGAGTATGTTTAACTGTATCTCTGTGACTGTGCGTGTTTAACTGTGTCTTTGTATGTGACTGTGTCTGTGGTGCACGTCTTTGTTGCCCTTAATATGTCTGTCTGGGTGGCGAGTGGTCGCTCAGTGGTTAGTTCACTGTGCTACGAACCCAATGGCCAGAGTTCGATTCCCGCTCACGGCCAACACCAGTGACAATTATCTGAACCGGTCTTGGGCCTCCCCAGATGGACTCAGTCTCAAATGAGTACCTGGTGCGGTGTGTAAACATCTACACTGGGGAGACAAAGGCGGCCGGGCGTGGTGCTGGGCACCCACCCCGTCGTGTACCGTGGCCGACCTTCACAGAAGTTGCCCCAAGTTTGTTGAAGGCCACACAAGGAATTTTTTTTCTTTTTTTTAGTGCATCCACCGCGACCTGGCTGCGAGGAATTTGCTGGTAACGCATGGACACATCGCCAAGATTTGCGACTTTGGGCTGGCACGGAACGTCCAGACTGACCCCAACTACGTGGTGAAGGGCAAAGTGAGTCCTTCACCTTACTTAGCATCATCAGCATCATTATCAGTATCGCCAATGTCATCACCATCATCGGAATGGAAGGCCCATCACTTTAATTGTACTCAATGTTTTTATTTATTTTGCACAGCCCCTAAGAAAAAAAGAGTGGGGGGTGCTGCCACACACGGTGGTGCAATGGCTCTCCCACCCTGGACTTGCAATCCAGAGGTCGGCAATTGGATTCAATCTCCCTGCTCTGCCGACAGTTCAAAATATGGGGCAATTTCACAAATCCCCTTCCTCCTCCCCCCCCCCATGTGGTACACGGGGTAACTGGCCCAGAATAACAACCTGTGGTGGTGACCACCAGGCTAACTACACTAATTACAACATGACTAGCTACGACAGAACGGGACCACAGCTCGGGTCCCAGTCCATGTGTTGGAGACTCGGTAGAACGTAGACGTAGACAAAGGTTCTTCAGGATGAACAACAACGCCGGTCCCTCTGGGGGACCCAGCTTATATTCTCTGTGGCGTGGCTGGCTCCGCCCTTGGCCACGACCACCTTCTAGAATCATCGAGCAGCAGGATCTGGACCCCGACCACGTGACCACCCCTAGCCCCCACTTGGGGCCCCTTTGTAGACTTAACCGGTCACGTGTCCTCTCGGGTCAACCAGAGTGCCATGGCATTTAGTAACCCGTTTCCTACGGCCGGCACTCCCACACCCTATCCTGTTGGGTTGGCACTGCACGCCAAGCGTGATGCCATCCAGCGGGATCAATCAGCGCTGACCGAGCCCCTCTAGGGCCGGTACTACACCCACACCAGAGTGGTATCCGCGATGTCAATACACCGCACGCCGTGCCTCTCTAGGGCCGGCACTACACAGTGACATCCCGTGATGTCACTACACATTTAACCCTTCAGGGTAGTGGAGGGCTAGATGACGCTAATTTGGCCAGATGAATATGTGGCCTGACGCAAAAAACGTATGACGAATCGCGATGCATCGGCCTGAACTGAATTTACTGAACGTATTGTTGTTGTGCTTGTGGCCATGCGGTCATGTCCATTAGGTGCCTCTGCCTGTAAAGTGGATGTCTTCAGAAAGCATGTTCCATGGGCTCTACAAGGTGCAGAGCGACGTGTGGTCATACGGTATGCTACTGTGAGAAATCTTATATTTTGCTGAGACAAACTTTCACTTGCCACAAACATTCGGGGCCCTGAGTACAGAAGATCCTCACAGCAGACAACGATTGTAGTCTTATCTTACACTATGATTTTTAATTGCGTAAAGTTCAGATTTAAAGCTTTCGTGACTGCAGGGATTCATCTTCTTGGTTCTTTCGGTAAAGTAACGTAGAATGGAAAAAAAAACGTAATAAAAAATAAAATTTTCACGACGTTTCGGCCACAACACAAGTAGCCTTCTTCAGGTGAAGGAACAGAACTGTCGGGACGACAGCACTTCAATGACTGCTGCTAAGATTCGCAGTGTCGTTTAAACTAGGTGGGAGAGGTAAAGCGCCTTGACAAAGGAGTTTACATATCAAACAGGATAATTTAGCATTGAAATAGCTGCGTTAAAGTGTTGGATCAGCAGGGTGTTAAAGTCAGAAATTAGCATGTAACTGGGAGATTAGCATGATGTTAATGTGAGGGATTAGCATGTGACTGGTCACGGAAATAGCTATGTTAAAGTCAAAGTTTCCATCTCAACAGAGGCATTTAGTATATGGACGCTAAAGGACTGCAACTACCCAACTATCATACAATAAACCGATGTGAAAAAAACTAAGTAGAAACTTCATCAATATAATAAATGTACTCAATATATTCTTCAATAAATTGAGCTATAAACATAAAGTAACTGGGTATACACTACACTATCTAATGAATACCATATAGTAAACTAATAAAAAACTAAAATACAAACTACATCAATGTTATCAATAAACTCTATATACTCTCCATCAGCTGAGCTACTAACAATAAGTCGTTATACATTACAATGCCATATGGCGAAAAAAATGGGTGGCGGTTTTTTCCTTCTTTCCAACGTTAGCACCACGGAGAGCGACGAGCCTCGTTCAGACGGACGAGTCCATCCATGCTCGGAACGGAGGAGGGGGGAGAAACAGCCACGATGTGCTGCTCTGTCCTGTGTTGCATTACAACCATGCCATAAACTAGACTACTATACATTGTAATGTTATACCTTCCAATCTAAACTACATTGTATAATATCGTATACACAGCCCAATGTAAGCTCTAACATTATGCATTATATTGATATGTCTCCAAATAAACTTTTTCCTACATTACACAACTATACACCGTAATATACACTACCATAGACAAACCCACCCTTGAATTATACAATGCGTTACTTTAGACTACCCTATACTTTAGACCAGTGGTTCTTAACCTTGTTGGAGGTACCGAACCCCACCAGTTTCATATGCGCATTCACCGAACCCCTCTTTAGTGAAAAATAAAATGTGATTTTTTTCAAATTCAAGACATAGATATGTTTTTTACTGGTACACAAAATGAGCCGTGCATGAACATTACCTTGTTCAAAGAATAAAACCAACACAATGCATAAACTCACAACAAATTACATACCTGGAAATCAATGTGACTTCTGCTGTTGTCTTTGAGAGATCAGTTCAGATATGCGTGGCTTCACCTTGGCAAGTGCCACTCTCATGTCATTTTCACAGCAAAGTCTGTTCCTTTTCTTCGTTTTTATGTCCAGCATCCTCGAAAAGGATTGCTCACAAAGATATGTTGTAACAAATGGTATAAAAAAATCCAGGGATTTCTTAGCAATAACTGGATACTTGTTCATTTGTCGACACCAAAACGTTGAGAGCGTTGTTGTTCTGAAGAGTTGCTGTTGAACCTGGCTCTGCTGAATTTCAATGATTTCGTCGAGGAATTCATCATTGACATCTGCTGTTTCAACAGCAAACGTGAACGGCTGTCTCACCCATGCTGGATATGACTCTCTTGTAGGGAAATATCCGTCGAGAGACTTTGCAAGCTCATCTAAGTGCGTGGCAATTGTTTGCTTCAGTTCCGTGGATACAGAAATATCTCCGATTCCAGACACATCTTCGATCTTACTTGCACAGTCAGTCCAGAAGCGGGAAGTTTGCGAAGTTATTGTTCTCTGTTCGTCGTTTCCATAACGGTAGCTTTTTTTGAAAAGCCTTCAGGTGTTCTTCCGCTTCCATGATATTGACTCCACCACCCTGCATCTGCTGATTGAGATGATTGAGAGCTGCGAATATATCAGCCATGTACGCTAAAATGAGAATGAACTCAGGATTTTTGAAGCAATCTGCATGGCAGTGTTGGTGCTCTTGCAAAAACAGGGCTAATTCCACACGCATGGCAAAAACACGATTCAGCACCTGTCCCCGGGATAACCACCGAATATTAGAATGGAGCAGAAGTACCTCAAATTCAGAGCCCATTTCTTTACACAGCTCACTGAAGATGCGGTGCCTCAGAGCACTTTTTCGCACATAGTTCACACATTCCACCACAGTTTTTAATACTTCTGTCCATTTTTGGAGGTAAGGTTTTTGTTGCCAACGCATGCCTGTGCAGAATACAATGCGTCACAATGATGTGTGGTGCATCGGCCTTTACTAGCGCACCAAAACCAGACTTTCTTCCCAGCATGACTGGAGCTCCGTCCGTACAAACTGCAGAAACCATATCCCATGAAAGATTGTTGTCTCTGAAGAAGTCATCCACAAGCTTCTTCACATCGGCTGCCTTCGTTGTTGTTGTAAGAGGCTTACAAAATAAAAACTCTTCTTTTATCATGTCGTCTTTCACATAGCGTACAAAAACAGCAAGCTGGCTTAGATCAGAAACGTCTGTGGTTTCGTCGAGTTGAAGGCTGAATTTTGCCGGGCTTGAAATCAGATCCGCGACTACTTGAGCCAAGATGTCTTTACTCATGTCTTCTATTCTGTCACTGACGGTGTCATTTGAAAGGGGAATTTGGGATAATTTACCTTCGGCCGCTGTTCCGAGTATCAGATTCGCCATCTTTAATGCAGCTGGTTTCACAAGTGTTTCACCAATGGTGTGTGGCTTGCCCTGCTTTGCGATCAGGTAAGCAACTTCGTACGATGCTGTCAGGATCGGTTTGTTAACAGGTACAAATCCAAGAGCAGGCAGAGTGGCCCTTTCATCGAATCTGGCTCTCTTCACCCTGAATTCAGCAAGTGTTGTGTTCTTGTATTCCCCGTCTCCATGCAGCTTCAAGAAGTGTTCCTTTAGTTTTGCCGGTGCAAGACTAGAGTTGCTCAACTTGGCGTTGCAAATCATGCAGATAGGACGCTCACTCCCATCACGTTCCGTGATACATGAGAATCCATGTTGTACATATTCGTCCGACCACTTTCTTCTTTTGCCCGACATAGTTAGTATGGATAAAATATTAAAGAAATCACACGACGTACGACAACAACAGTCACACGTTGACTACTGAGTACGCACTAAATTCCCCGCAGCGCTGATTGGCCAAGCAGTGTAGCATGATCATCTGCAGCCAGTGATGGCCAAGCGGGCCGTGTGTGTCATCACAAATTTACACAATAATTCAAGTGTGTCCGGACCTCCGTGGCGGGGGCTCTGCCGAACCCCTGAGATCGACTCACCGAACCCCTGGGGTTCGATCGAACCCAGGTTAAGAACCACTGCTTTAGACTGTAAAATATTAGACTTGTAATATTACACTATGTATTATTCTACCAACCCTACTGTATACCACACAGCTGTATATTCACTATAAAATTACAATACTATATATTGCCTTATGAATTATGTTAAACATTACAATGTTATACTATTTATTATTATATAACATGCTATAAACCAGGGGTGTCCAAACTACGGCCCGCGGGCCAACTGCGGCCCGCCATCCATTTTTAATTGGCCCGTATCAAAGTTTAAAAATATAATGGACTATGGCCCACTGTATTGCATTTCTTAATTTAAACACTAGATGGCGGTATTGTCTTGAACAAGGCAGCGTCTCCACAAAGCAAGCAATCGAAGAAAACATTTGCTCAGGGTCACCAGAAATGCCGGAACCGAAGAGACGCAAGATTGCAAGCGAGTGCAGAAAATTTCAGACTCGGTGGAAAAATGATTTTTTTCATAGAAACCAAGGGGAAGTGTGTTTGTTTGATTTGTAATGAGAGTGTTGCCGTGATGAAAGAGTACAATGTACGACGGCATTATGAAACGAAACATCAGACCTTCACGTCCTACACTGGCGCCGAGCGGAGAGAGAAGGTAAAGCAAATGGCAAGCTAGCCTGCTAACGCAGCAGCAGGGTTTTTTTTTTCCGTGCTAACAAAGCTCAAGAAAATGCAACAATAGCCAGCAATGAAGTAGCTCAACTCATTGCCCTACACGGGAAACCTTTCTCAGACGGTGACTTCATCAAACAGTGCCTCACTAAAGTCGTGGGAATGTGCCTGGAGAAAATGCAGGATTTTAACGATGTTAGTATGTCCAGAAATAAGGTTGTGCGGCGAATTGAAGACTTGTCGGCTAACTTAAAACAGCAAGTGTCAGATAAAGCTTGTGCTTTCGATTTTTACTCGATTGCATGTGATGAGAGCACAGATGCCACGGACACTGCACGGCTGTTAATTTTTTTGCGGGGAGTTGATGAGAATTTTTGCATTACGGAGGAACTGCTTGATCTTCGGAGTCTAAAGGGGACAACAACTGGGAAGGATATGTTTTGAAGCTGTGTCAGATTCAATTAACCAGGCTGGACTTAAATGGGACAAGCTGTGTGGAATTACAACGGATGGGGCTCCAGCAATGACAGGCGAGCGCAAAGGAATGGCTTCTATGGTGAGTGCCAAGGTGCAGGAGAGCGGAGGTGAGACTGTTAAAATGCACTGTATCATCTACCAAGAAGCCCTCTGTGCCAAGATAATCCAGCTTGGCGATGTGATGAACACAGTTGTGAAAAATGTCAAAAAAAATTATGGCCCGAGGGCTTTACCACAGAGAATTGCAAGCGTTCCCTCTCTCATGTCGATGCTGAATACGGGGACCTACTCTACCATTCTCAAGTGCGCTGGCTCAGTCGCGGCTCCGTGCTGCAGTGGTTTTATTCCCTGAGATCAAATATCGACAAGTTTTTGAAAGAAAAGGGCAGACCTCTCCATGAGAGATCAGTGACCCTTTATGGTTGGCAGGCCTGGCTTTTTTAGTTGATCTCACTGATCATCTCAACACCCCGAACAAGAGACTACAAGGCAAAGAGCAGCTGGTACCACAGCTGTATGTGCACATGAAAGCATTCCGTGCGAAGCTCCGTCTCTTCGAGTCACAACTGCGCAACTTCAATGTAGCGCACTTCCCCACGCTGACCGAAATCAATGCGCATTTCCCAATGCCAAGCTCTCTGCAAAAATGGGAGAATATGTGTCTGTGATCACATCTCTCATGACAGAATTCAGTCAGCGCTTCCAAGATTTTTCTGTCATTGAGAAGGAAATCACACTGTTTGCGGCTCCGTTTTCAATGGATGCAAAAGAAGTGGAGGAGAGTCTGCAATTAGAACTGATCGAAATTCAGTGTGATGATTCTCTGAAGAATCAGCATCAGCTTCTCTCCCTACCTGACTTCTACCGGAGTTTGGAAAAGGCCAAGTTTCCTCTGACGAGACGCCATGCAAAACGAATGATGAGTCTGTTCGGCTCAACATACATATGTGAGCAGACATTCTCTCTGTTAACGCTGAACAAAAGCAGGCTGAGAACCAGAACGACCGACAGCCATCTCCGTGACGTCCTTCGCATCTCAACCACCAAACTTACTCCTGACCTGCCAGCTATCCTTCAGACCAAAGCGCAGCATCACTGCTCCCACTGAGCGTAACATTATTCCCATTACAGGTGAGTTAAAAATATACACACCGTTTTCATTTGTTAATAAGCCCAATTACTTCATAAATTCAGTCAATTAAAGTTGATGACAATTTTTTTAACAAACGTTAGTTGATGTGTTAACAAGCCCAATAATTTATTTGTGTAATAAGCTTGAAATATCCACATCCTCTATTTGTCTTCTTGTCTCTCCCTTCATATGGACAATGAAGGGGGATCAGCACCCTAAGAACCAATCTGAGGCTGTCACTGAGAGAATTACCTGCCAACCTTTTTGTAAAAAATAAAATTAAAATCTACTAATGAAGAGCTATGATGGAGGCTTTTTTTCTTCAAACATGTTCAATAATCAAACGTAATTTACCTGCATTTGATTGATTTTGACAATATTAGTGCATGAGAGGTGAGACAGTATACCTCACGTCTAGTGAGTGGCCCAATCCTTCGTATATTTTTCTGTATGTGGCCCTCGGGAAAAAAAGTTTGGACACCCCTGCTATAAACCATACCATTGACCGTCGTGTGAAAGGTATTAAGAGACAGTGGCAGCGAATGGACTGCGATCTGAAAGTCACCATAAAATACAATCAATTAAGTACCAAAATGGTTTATAACGTCTTTCCAATGGTTACTAAGCCAGAATCCATCTTCTCGGTTGAAATTGTTTCTGTGTTTGTATATGTGGATGGCCTCATGAACGAATCTCTCATGATAGCCGGATGGCTTGCATAGAACGTCCGTCTTGGAGAAGTCAATGTCATGTGAGCCCACTGAATTATAACAGTGATCTGCCACGGCTGAGGTGCTCGTCCTACCGTGTTTCAAGTCTGCTTTATGTTCACGGATGCGGTCCCAGATATGTCGTTTGGTTTCTCCAATGTAACTGCTACCACAGAGGCAACTTAGTTTGTAGACGCCCGGGTACTGTATGTCTGGAACCACATCTTTTACAGACGGAACCAGATCACGGATTTTATGTACTGTGTTGAATCGGACCTGGATCTTGTGTTTATTCAGGATTTTGGAGATCGTTTTTGTGACCCCTGCAATGTAGGGTAAGGTGATGGTTTTGAATGGCTCCTCAAGAGGATCCTTCTTCATGGCTGGAGTGATGGCTTTGCGGATTGTGTAGTCGGAGTAACCATTAGCCTTGAGAGCTTGGTGTACGTGCTTAAGTTCACTGGCAATGTGTTCCTGGTCGGAAATGCATTGGGCTCTATGGTATATAGTCTTGATGAGGGAGTTCTTCTGGCATGAATGGTGGTGGGAATCCGGTTTTAAGTAAGCATTCGTATGCGTAGCTTTCCTGTCGACAGAGTGGCTCATTGAACCATCAGGTCTCCTTTTAATTAGGACATCCAAAAAGGGTAGCTTGCCATCTTTTTCGACCTCCATGGTGAATCTGATGGCTGGGTGTATGGAATTGATGTGGTCGAGGAATTGGTTTGTGTTATGGTCGAAACGTCGTGAGAATTTGTATTGTTTTATATATTTTATTATTTTGTTGTTTCCCTTCAACGTGACTTTACCGAAAGAACTAAGATTATGAATTACTGCAGTCACGAAAGCTTTAAATCAAAATTTCATTGGAAAGACGTTATAAACAATTTCAGTTCTTAATTGATTGTATTTTATGGTGACATTCAGACTGCAGTCCATTCGCTGGCACTGCCTCTTCACACGACGGTCAATGGTATGGTTTATAGCATGTTATATAATAATACATAGTATAACATTGTAATGTTTAACATAATTCACAAGGCAATATATAGTATCGTAATTGTATTGTGAATATACAGCAGTGTGGTATACAGTAGGGTTGGTAGAATAATACATAGTGTAATATTACAAGTCTAACATTTTACAGTCTAAAGTATAGGGTAGTGTAAAGTAACGCATTGTGTAATTCAAGGGTGGGTTTGTCTATGGTAGTGTATATTACGGTGTATAGTCGTGTAATGTAGGAAAAAGTTTAGTTGAAGACATATAAATATACTGCATAATGTTCGAGCTTACATTGGGCTGTGTATACGATATTATACAATGTAGTTTAGATTGGAAGGTATAACGTTACAATGTATAGTAGTCTAGTTTATGGCATGGTTGTAACGCAACACAGGACAGAGCAGCACATCGTGGCTGTTTCTCCCCCCTCCTCCGTTCCGAGCATGGATGGACTCGTCCGTCTGAACGAGGCTCGTCGCTCTCCGTGGTGCTAACGTTGGAAAGAAGGAAAAAACCGCCACCCATTTTTTCGCCATATGGCATTGTAATGTATAATGACTTATTGTTAGTAGCTCAGCTGATTGGAGAGTATATAGAGTTTATTGATAACATTGATGTAGTTTATATTTTAGTTTTATTAATTCGTTTACTATATGGTATTCATTATATAGTGTAGTGTATACTCAGTTACTTTATGTTTATAGCTCAACGTATTGAAGAACATATTGAGTACATTTATTATATTGATGTAGTTTATACTTAGTTTTTTTCACATCGGTTAATTGTATAATAGTTGGGTAGTTGCAGTCCTTTAGCGTCCATATACTAAATGCCTCTGTTGAGATGTAAACTTTGACTTTAACATAGCTATTTCCGTGACCAGTCGCATGCTAATCCCTCACATTAACATCATGCTAATCTCCCAGTTACATGCTAATTTCTGACTTTAACACCCTGCTGATCCAACACTTTAACACAGCTATTTCAATGCTAAATTATCCTGTTTGATATGTAAACTCCTTTGTCAATG
>NW_022638748.1:0-7500 GCF_010993605.1 Petromyzon marinus
GTCTCTGTGTGTGTCTCTGTGTGTCTCTGTGTGTGTCTCTGTGTGTCTCCGTGTGTGTCTCTGTGTGTCTCTCTGTGTGTCTCTGTGTGTCTCTGTGTCTCTGTGTGTGTCTCTGTGTGTCTCTGTGTGTGTCTCTCTGTCTCTGTGTCTCTGTAGGTCACAGCTGGTAGTAAAGCTTCCCAGGCTGGTGTCTGTGTAGGAGACCACGTGGTGTCTATCTGCGGTGTCTCCACTGAGGGGTTGTCTCACTGTGTGTCTCTGTGTGTGTCTCTGTGTGTCTCTGTGTGTCTCTGTGTGTCTCTGTGTCTCTGTGTGTCTCTGTGTGTCTCTGTGTGTCTCTGTGTGTCTCTGTGTCTCTGTGTGTGTCTCTCTGTCTCTGTGTGTCTCTGTGTGTCTCTGTGTGTCTCTGTGTGTCTCTGTGTCTCTCTGTGTGTCTCTGTGTCTCTGTAGGTCACAGCTGGTAGTAAAGCTTCCCAGGCTGGTGTCTGTGTAGGAGACCACGTGGTGTCTATCTGCGGTGTCTCCACTGAGGGGTTGTCTCACTGTGTGTCTCTGTGTGTGTCTCTGTGTGTCTCTGTGCGAGTGTGTCTCTGTGTGTGTCTCTGTGTGTGTCTCTGTGTGTCTGTCTCTGTGTCTCTCTGTGTGTGTCTCTCTGTGTCTCTCTGTGTGAGTCTCTGTGTGTCTCTGTGTGTCTCACTGTGTGTCTCTGTGTGTCTCTGTGTGTCTCTGTGTGAGTCTCTGTGTGTCTCTGTGTGTCTCACTGTGTCTCTGTGTGTGTCTCTGTGTGTGTGTCTCTGTGTGTCTCTGTGTGTGTCTCTGTGTGTCTCTGTGTGTGTCTCTGTGTGTGTCTCTGTGAGTCTCTGTGTGTCTCTGTGTGTGTCTCTGTGAGTGTCTCTGTGTGTCTCTGTGTGTCTCTGTGTGTGTCTCTGTGTGTCTCTGTGTGTCTCTGTGTGTCTCTGTGTGTGTCTCTGTGTGTCTCTCTGTGTGTCTCTCTGTGTGTGTCTCTGTGTGTGTCTCTGTGTCTGTGTAGGTCACAGCTGGTAGTAAAGCTTCCCAGGCTGGTGTCTGTGTAGGAGACCACGTGGTGTCTATCTGCGGTGTCTCCACTGAGGGGTTGTCTCACTGTGTGTCTCTCTCTGTGTCTCTGTGTGTGTCTCTGTGTGAGTCTCTGTGTGAGTCTCTGTGTGTCTCTGTGTCTGTGTGTGTCTCTGTGTGTGTCTCTGTGTGTGTCTGTGTGTGTGTGTGTGTCTCTGTGTGTCTCTCTGTGTGTGTCTCTGTGTGAGTCTCTGTGTGTCTCTCTGTGTGTCTCTCTGTGTCTCTGTAGGTCACAGCTGGTAGTAGAGCTTCCCAGGCTGGTGTCTGTGTAGGAGACCACGTGGTGTCTATCTGCGGTGTCTCCACTGAGGGGTTGTCTCACTGCGTGTCTCTGTGTGTGTCTCTGTGTCTCTGTGTGTCTCTCTGTGTGTCTCTGTGTGTCTCTCTGTGTCTCTGTAGGTCACAGCTGGTAGTAAAGCTTCCCAGGCTGGTGTCTGTGTAGGAGACCACGTGGTGTCTATCTGCGGTGTCTCCACTGAGGGGTTGTCTCACGCGGCTGCCCAGGACGCCGTCCGCAGTTGCTCCGGCAACCTGGAGCTCAGCTTCGTCAGGTGGAGACAGAGACACGGAGACACAGAGACACACAGAGAGAGACACAGAGAGAGACACAGAGACAGAGACACACAGAGACACAGAGACACACATAGACACTGAGACATAGAGACACACAGAGAGAGACACAGAGACACAGAGAGAGACACAGAGAGAGACATAGAGACACAGAGACACAGAGACACGGGGACACAGAGACACAGACACGGGGACACGGGGACACTGAGACAGAGACAGACACAGAGACACAGAGACACAGAGACACACATAGACACTGAGACACGGGGACAGAGACACAGAGACACGGGGACACGGGGACACTGAGACACAGAGACAGAGACACAGAGACAGAGACACAGAGACAGTGACACAGAGACACAGAGACAGAGAGACAGAGACAGAGACACAGAGACGCAGAGACACGGAGACACAGAGACACAGAGACAGAGACACAGAGACAGAGACACAGAGACAGAGACACAGAGACAGAGACACAGAGACAGAGACACAGAGACAGTGACACAGAGACACAGAGACAGAGACACAGAGACAGAGAGACAGAGACACAGAGACAGAGACACAGAGACACGGAGAGAGAGAGACAGAGACACAGAGACACAGAGATACAGAGAGAGACAGAGACAGAGACACTGAGACAGAGAGACATAGACATAGACACAGAGACGCAGAGACACAGAGAGACACAGAGACACAGAGACACAGAGACACAGAGACAGAGACACAGAGAGACAGAGACACAGAGAGAGACATAGACATAGACACAGAGACACAGAGACACACATAGACACTGAGACACAGAGACACAGAGACACGGGGACAGAGACAGAGACACACATAGACACTGAGACACAGAGACACAGAGACACAGAGACACGGGGACATAGACACTGAGACAGAGAGACACTGAGAGACAGAGACACAGAGACACAGAGACACAGAGAGAGAGACACAGAGACACAGAGAGAGAGACACAGAGAGAGAGACACAGAGACACAGAGACACTGAGACAGAGACACAGAGACACTGAGACACGGGGACACTGAGACACAGAGAGACACAGAGACATATAGACACAGAGATAGACAGAGACACTGAGAGAGACACAGAGAGACACACACTGAGACAGAGAGACAAAGAGACACAGAGACAGAGACACACACAGACACAGAGACACTGAGACACAGAGACACAGAGACACAGAGACACTGAGACACAGAGACACAGAGACAGTGACACAGAGACACAGAGACACAGAGACACAGAGACAGTGACACAGAGACACAGAGACACAGAGATACAGAGACAGAGACACAGAGACACAGAGACAGAGACACAGAGACACAGAGACAGAGACACAGAGACACAGAGACAGAGACACAGAGACACAGAGACACAGAGACAGAGACACAGAGACACAGAGACACAGAGACACTGACACAGAGACACAGAGACAGAGACACAGACACAGAGACACAGAGACACAGAGACAGAGACACAGAGACACAGAGACACAGAGACACAGAGACAGAGACACAGAGACACAGAGACACAGAGACAGTGACACAGAGACACTGACACAGAGACACAGAGACAGAGACACAGAAACAGAGACACAGAGACACAGAGACAGAGACACAGAGACACAGAGACACAGAGACACAGACACTGAGACACAGAGACACAGAGACACAGACACTGAGACACAGAGACACAGAGACACTGACACAGAGACACAGAGACAGAGACACAGACACAGAGACACAGAGACACAGAGACACAGACACACAGAGACACAGAGACACAGAGAGAGACACAGAGACACAGAGAGAGACACAGAGACACAGAGACAGAGACACAGACACAGAGACACAGAGACACAGACACCCAGAGACACAGAGACAGAGACACAGTGACAGAGACACAGTGACAGAGACACTGAGACACTGAGACAGACACAGAGACACTGACACAGAGACAGAGACACAGAGACACTGACACAGAGACACAGAGACACAGAGACACAGAGACACTGAGACACAGAGACACAGAGACACTGAGACACTGACACACAGAGACACAGAGAGACACAGAGACACAGAGAGACACAGAGACACAGAGACACAGAGAGACACAGAGACACAGAGACACAGAGAGACACAGAGACACAGACACTGAGACACTGACACAGAGACAGAGACACAGAGACACTGACACAGAGACACAGAGACACAGAGACACTGAGACACAGAGACACAGAGACACTGAGACACTGACACACAGAGACACAGAGAGACACAGAGACACAGAGAGACACAGAGACACAGAGACACAGAGAGACACAGAGACACAGAGACACTGAGACACAGAGACACAGAGACACAGAGACACTGAGACACTGAGACACAGAGACACTGAGACAGACACAGAGACACTGACACAGAGACAGAGACACAGAGACACTGACACAGAGACACAGAGACACAGAGACACAGAGACACTGAGACACAGAGACACAGAGACACTGAGACACTGACACACAGAGACACAGAGAGACACAGAGACACAGAGAGACACAGAGACACAGAGACACAGAGAGACACAGAGACACAGAGACACTGAGACACAGAGAGACACAGAGACACAGAGACAGAGAGAGACACAGAGAGACACAGAGACACAGAGAGACAGAGACACAGAGAGAGATGATGATGATGCTGATGATGATACTCATGATGATGATGTTGATGATGATGCTGATGATGTTGATGATGCTGATGATGTTGTTGATGCTGATGATGATGGTGATGATGATGATGTTGATGATGAGGTTGATGCTGCTGATGATGATGCTGATGATGATGTTGATGATGATGCTGCTGCTGCTGATGATGATGCTGCTGCTGATGATGCTGATGATGATGCTGATGATGCTGATGATGATGCTGATGTTGATGTTGATGATGCTGATGATGATGCTGATGATGATGATGCTGCTGCTGCTGATGATGATGATGCTGATGATGATGCTGATGATGATGATGTTGATGATGCTGATGATGTTGTTGATGATGTTGTTGATGATGCTGATGATGATGTTGATGATGATGCTGATGATGTTGATGATGATGCTGATGATGATGCTGATGATGATGCTGATGATGATGTTGTTCCAGATCTGGCACGACCCCATCCAAAGATATGAAGCAGAAGGTGAAACTCTGACAAATGTGTGTGTGTGTCTATGTGTGTCTGTGTGTGTGTGTCTGTGTGTGTGTGTCTGTGTGTCTGTGTGTGTGTGTCTATGTGTGTCTGTGTGTGTGTGTCTGTGTGTGTGTGTCTGTGTGTCTGTGTGTGTGTGTCTATGTGTGTCTGTGTGTGTGTGTCTGTGTGTGTGTGTCTGTGTGTGTCTGTGTGTGTGTGTCTGTGTGTGTGTCTGTGTGTCTGTGTGTGTCTGTGTGTGTGTGTCTGTGTGTGTGTGTGTGTCTGTGTGTGTCTGTGTGTGTGTGTGTGTCTGTGTGTGTGTGTGTCTGTGTGTGTGTGTGTCTGTGTGTGTGTGTGTCTGTGTGTGTCTGTGTGTGTGTGTGTCTGTGTGTGTGTCTGTGTGTGTGTCTGTGTGTGTGTGTGTCTGTGTGTGTGTGTCTGTGTGTGTGTGTCTGTGTGTGTCTGTGTGTGTGTGTCTGTGTGTGTGTGTCTGTGTGTCTGTGTGTGTGTGTCTATGTGTGTCTGTGTGTGTGTGTCTGTGTGTGTGTGTCTGTGTGTGTCTGTGTGTGTGTGTCTGTGTGTGTGTCTGTGTGTCTGTGTGTGTCTGTGTGTGTGTGTCTGTGTGTGTGTGTGTGTCTGTGTGTGTCTGTGTGTGTGTGTGTGTCTGTGTGTGTGTGTGTGTCTGTGTGTGTGTGTGTCTGTGTGTGTGTGTGTCTGTGTGTGTCTGTGTGTGTGTGTGTCTGTGTGTGTGTCTGTGTGTGTGTCTGTGTGTGTGTGTGTCTGTGTGTGTGTGTCTGTGTGTGTGTGTCTGTGTGTGTCTGTGTGTGTGTCTGTGTGTGTGTGTGTCTGTGTGTGTCTGTGTGTGTGTGTCTGTGTGTGTGTGTCTATGTGTGTGTGTGTGTCTGTGTGTGTGTGTGTGTCTGTGTGTCTGTGTGTGTGTCTGTGTGTGTGTGTGTGTGTCTGTGTGTGTGTGTGTGTGTCTGTGTGTGTGTCTGTGTCTGTGTGTGTGTGTCTGTGTGTGTGTCTGTGTGTGTGTGTGTGTCTGTGTGTCTGTGTGTGTGTCTGTGTGTGTGTGTGTGTGTCTGTGTGTGTGTGTGTGTGTCTGTGTGTGTGTGAAGAGAGGCTGTCACTGCTCTGTCAGGAGCTGGACCGTCCGATAGAGACTTGTGTATATATACAAAGAGATCCCCATTTAAATACCTTCCCTTATCTTACCGTACGTAAGGAATCCGTGTCTCTCGTTGTTTTTGAGACCATCGCGACCAATGATGACATCCGAACACCGAGAAAACCAGAGTAGGCGGACGGGTGGACACCTTTGTAGAGCCAGAACAGATTGTTCTAAATGTGCTGAGATGCGTAGAGAGACACACAGAGACAGACAGAGATACATAGAGACACATAGAGACTCAGAGAGACACACAGAGATACACAGAGACTCACAGAGACACATAGAGACACACAGAGACACACAGAGACACACAGAGACACACAGAGACACACAGAGACACACAGAGACACATAGAGACACACAGAGACACACAGAGACACATAGAGACTCAGAGAGACACACAGAGACACACAGAGACACACAGAGACACACAGAGACACAGAGACACACAGAGAGACACAGAGACACACAGACACCCACAGAGACACACAGAGACCCACAGACACCCACAGAGACACACAAAGACTAACAGAGACCCACAGAGACTCATAGAGACTCACAGACACCCATAGAGACCCATAGACACCCATAGAGACCCACAGAGACCCACAGAGACTCATAGAGACCCATAGACACCCACAGAGACCCACAGAGACTCACAGACACCCACAGAGACCCATAGAGACACACAGAGACATACAGAGACCCATAGAGACCCACAGAGACTCACAGAGACTCACAGAGACCCACAGACACCCACAGAGACCCACAGAGACACACAGACACTCACAGAGACCCATAGAGACCCACATAGACCCATAGAGACACACAGAGACACACAGAGACTCACAGAGACCCATATCGACCCACAGAGAACCACAGAGACCCATAGAGACCCACAGAGACCCACAGAGACACACAGAGACCCATAGAGATCCACGACCTCCTGTAGCTAGGCGAGGTAGTCAACATTTCGTGCTGTTTTCGATTTGTAATCTGGTTGTTGTTGTGGTTGTGGTTGTGGTAGGTTCTCGTTGGTGGTGGTGTTCATGAGTGAGTGACAATCACCACCACTACCACTACTACCACAACCAATACCACCACTACCACTACTACCACCACTACTACCACCACCACTACTACCACTACCACCACTACCACCACCACTACCACAACTACCACCACTACCACAACTACTACCACCACTACCACAACTACTACAACTACCACCACTACCACAACTACCACCACAACCACCACTACTACCACAACTACCACCACTACTACCACAACCACAACCACCACTACCATCACCACCATCACCACAACCACCATCACCACCACCACCATCACCACCTTCACCACCACCACCACAACTACCACCACCACCACCATCACCACCACTACCATCACCACAACCACCACCACCACCATCACCACCACCATCACCACCATCACCA
>NW_022638749.1:0-13919 GCF_010993605.1 Petromyzon marinus
AGTCTGTGGGTCTCTGTGTGGTGAGTCTGTGGGTCTCTGTGTGGTGAGTCTGTGGGTCTCTGTGTGGTGAGTCTGTGGGTCTCTGTGTGGTGAGTCTGTGGGTCTCTGTGTGAGTTTGTGGGTCTCTGTGTGGTGAGTCTGTGGGTGTTTGTGTGAGTCTGTGGGTCTCTGTATGGTGAGTCTGTGGGTTTCTGTGTGGTGAGTCTGTGGGTCTCTGTGTGGTGAGTCTGTGGGTCTCTGTGTGGTGAGTCTGTGGGTCTCTGTGTGGTGAGTCTGTGGGTCTCTGTGTGGTGAGTCTGTGGGTCTCTGTGTGGTGAGTGTGGGTCTCTGTGTAGTGGTGGTGAGTCTGTGGGTCTCTGTGTGGTGAGTCTGTGGGTCTCTGTGTAGTGGTGGTGAGTCTGTGGGTCTCTGTGTGGTGAGTCTGTGGATCTCTGTGTAGTGGTGGTGAGTCTGTGGGTCTCTGTGTGGTGAGTCTGTGGGTTCCTGTGTGGTGAGTCTGTGGGTCTCTGTGTGGTGAGTCTGTGGGTGTCTGTGTGGTGAGTCTGTGGGTCTCTGTGTGGTGAGTCTATGGTTCTCTGTGTGATGAGTCTGTGGGTCTCTGTGTGAGTCTGTGGGTCTCTGTGTGAGTCTGTGGGTCTCTGTGTGGTGAGTCTGTGGGTCTCTGTGTGGTGAGTCTGTGGGTCTCTGTGTGGTGAGTCTGTGGGTCTCTGTGTGGTGAGTCTGTGGGTGTCTGTGTGGTGAGTCTGTGGGTCTCTGTGGGTGAGTCTGTGGGTCTCTGTGTGGTGAGTCTGTGGGTCTCTGTGTGGTGAGTCTGTGGGTGTCTGTGTGGTGAGTCTGTGGGTCTCTGTGTGGTGAGTCTGTGGGTCTCTGTGTGGTGAGTCTGTGGGTCTCTGTGTGGTGAGTCTGTGGGTCTCTGTGTGAGTCTGTGGGTCTCTGTGTGGTGAGTCTGTGGGTCTCTGTGTGGTGAGTCTGTGGGTCTCTGTGTGGTGAGTCTGTGGGTCTCTGTGTGGTGAGTTTATGGGTCTCTGTGTGGTGAGTCTGTGGGTCTCTGTGGTGAGTCTATGGGTGTCTGTGTGAGTCTATGGGTGTCTGTGTGGTGAGTCTATGGGTCTCTGTGTGGTGAGTCTGTGGGTCTCTGTGTGGTGAGTCTTTGGGTCTCTGTGTGAGTCTGTGGGTCTCTGTGTGGTGAGTCTGTGGGTCTCTGTGTGGTGAGTCTGTGGGTCTCTGTGTGAGTCTATGGGTCTCTGTGTGGTGAGTCTGTGGGTCTCTGTGTGAATCTGTGGGTCTCTGTGTGAGTCTGTGGGTCTCTGTGTGGTGAGTCTGTGGGTGTATGTGTGGTGAGTCTATGGGTCTCTGTGTGGTGAGTCTGTGGGTGTCTGTGTGGTGAGTCTATGGATCTCTGTGTGGTGAGTCTGTGGGTGTCTGTGTGGTGAGTCTATGTGTCTCTGTGTGGTGAGTCTGTGGGTCTCTGTGTGAGTCTGTGGGTGTCTCTGTGTGAGTCTGTGGGTCTCTGTGTGATGAGTCTGTGGGTCTCTGTGTGGTGAGTCTGTGGGTCTCTGTGTGAGTCTATGGGTCTCTGTGTGGTGAGTCTGTGGGTCTCTGTGTGGTGAGTCTGTGGGTCTCTGTGTGGTGAGTCTGTGGGTCTCTGTGTGATGAGTCTGTGGGTCTCTGTGTGGTGAGTCTGTGGGTCTCTGTGTGGTGAGTCTGTTGGTCTCTGTGTGGTGAGTCTGTGGGTCTTTGTGTGGTGAGTCTGTGGGTCTCTGTGTGGTGAGTCTGTGGGTCTCTGTATGGTGAGTCTCTGGGTGTCTGTGTGGTGAGTCTGTGGGTCTCTGTGTGGTGAGTCTGTGGGTCTCTATGTGGTGAGTCTGTGGGTCTCTATGTGGTGAGTCTATGGGTCTCTGTGTGAGTCTGTGGGTCTCTGTGTGGTGAGTCTGTGGGTCTCTGTGTGGTGAGTCTGTGGGTCTCTGTGTGGTGAGTCTGTGGGTCTCTGTGTGGTGAGTCTGTGGGTCTCTGTGTGGTGAGTCTGTGGGTCTTTGTGTGGTGAGTTTGTGGGTCTCTGTGTGGTGAGTTTGTGGGTCTCTGTATGGTGAGTCTGTGGGTGTCTGTGTGGTGAGTCTGTGGGTCTCCGTGTGGTGAGTCTGTGGGTCTCTATGTGGTGAGTCTGTGGGTCTCTATGTGGTGAGTCTATGGGTCTCTGTGTGAGTCTGTGGGTCTCTGTGTGGTGAGTCTGTGGGTCTCTGTGTGGTGAGTCTGTGGGTCTCTGTGTCGTGAGTCTGTGGGTCTCTGTGTGGTGAGTCTGTGGGTCTCTGTGTGGTGAATCTGTGGGTCTCTGTGTGAGTCTGTGGGTCTCTATGTGGTGAGTCTGTGGGTCTCTATGAGTGAGTCTGTGGGTCTCTATGAGTGAGTCTGTGGGTCTCTGTGTGGTGAGTCTGTGGGTCTCTATGAGTGAGTCTGTGGGTCTCTATGAGTGAGTCTGTGGGTCTCTGTGTGAGTCTGTGGGTCTCTATGAGTGAGTCTGTGGGTCTCTGTGTGATTCTGTGGGTCTCTATGAGTGAGTCTATGGGTCTCTATGAATGAGTCTGTGGGTCTCTGTGTGGTGAGTCTGTGGGTCTCTGTGTGGTGAGTCTGTGGGTCTCTGTGTGGTGAGTCTGTGGGTCTCTGTGTGGTGAGTCTGTGGGTCTCTGTGTGAGTTTGTGGGTCTCTGTGTGGTGAGTCTGTGGGTGTTTGTGTGAGTCTGTGGGTCTCTGTATGGTGAGTCTGTGGGTTTCTGTGTGGTGAGTCTGTGGGTCTCTGTGTGGTGAGTCTGTGGGTCTCTGTGTGGTGAGTCTGTGGGTCTCTGTGTGGTGAGTCTGTGGGTCTCTGTGTGGTGAGTCTGTGGGTCTCTGTGTGGTGAGTGTGGGTCTCTGTGTAGTGGTGGTGAGTCTGTGGGTCTCTGTGTGGTGAGTCTGTGGGTCTCTGTGTAGTGGTGGTGAGTCTGTGGGTCTCTGTGTGGTGAGTCTGTGGATCTCTGTGTAGTGGTGGTGAGTCTGTGGGTCTCTGTGTGGTGAGTCTGTGGGTTCCTGTGTGGTGAGTCTGTGGGTCTCTGTGTGGTGAGTCTGTGGGTGTCTGTGTGGTGAATCTGTGGGTCTCTGTGTGGTGAGTCTATGGTTCTCTGTGTGATGAGTCTGTGGGTCTCTGTGTGAGTCTGTGGGTCTCTGTGTGAGTCTGTGGGTCTCTGTGTGGTGGGTCTGTGGGTCTCTGTGTGGTGAGTCTGTGGGTCTCTGTGTGGTGAGTCTGTGGGTCTCTGTGTGGTGAGTCTGTGGGTGTCTGTGTGGTGAGTCTGTGGGTCTCTGTGGTGAGTCTGTGGGTCTCTGTGTGGTGAGTCTGTGGGTCTCTGTGTGGTGAGTCTGTGGGTGTCTGTGTGGTGAGTCTGTGGGTCTCTGTGTGGTGAGTCTGTGGGTCTCTGTGTGGTGAGTCTGTGGGTCTCTGTGTGGTGAGTCTGTGGGTCTCTGTGTGAGTCTGTGGGTCTCTGTGTGGTGAGTCTGTGGGTCTCTGTGTGGTGAGTCTGTGGGTCTCTGTGTGGTGAGTCTGTGGGTCTCTGTGTGGTGAGTCTGTGGGTCTCTGTGTGGTGAGTCTGTGGGTCTCTGTGGTGAGTCTATGGGTGTCTGTGTGAGTCTATGGGTGTCTGTGTGGTGAGTCTATGGGTCTCTGTGTGGTGAGTCTGTGGGTCTCTGTGTGGTGAGTCTTTGGGTCTCTGTGTGAGTCTGTGGGTCTCTGTGTGAGTCTGTGGGTCTCTGTGTGGTGAGTCTGTGGGTCTCTGTGTGGTGAGTCTGTGGGTGTCTGTGTGGTGAGTCTATGGGTCTCTGTGTGGTGAGTCTGTGGGTCTCTGTGTGAGTCTGTGGGTCTCTGTGTGAGTCTGTGGGTGTCTCTGTGTGAGTCTATGGGTATCTGTGTGAGTCTGTGGGTCTCTGTGTGGTGAGTCTGTGGGTCTCTGTGTGGTGAGTCTGTGGGTCTCTGTGTGGTGAGTCTGTGGGTCTCTGTGTGGTGAGTCTGTAGGTCTCTGTGTGGTGAGTCTGTGGGTCTTTGTGTGGTGAGTCTGTGGGTCTCTGTGTGGTGAGTCTGTGGGTCTCTGTATGGTGAGTCTGTGGGTGTCTGTGTGGTGAGTCTGTGGGTCTCTGTGTGGTGAGTCTGTGGGTCTCTATGTGGTGAGTCTGTGGGTCTCTATGTGGTGAGTCTATGGGTCTCTGTGTGAGTCTGTGGGTCTCTGTGTGGTGAGTCTGTGGGTCTCTGTGTGGTGAGTCTGTGGGTCTCTGTGTGGTGAGTCTGTGGGTCTCTGTGTGGTGAGTCTGTGGGTCTCTGTGTGGTGAGTCTGTAGGTCTCTGTGTGGTGAGTCTGTGGGTCTCTGTGTGGTGAATCTGTGGGTCTCTGTGTGAGTCTGTGGGTCTCTATGTGGTGAGTCTGTGGGTCTCTATGAGTGAGTCTGTGGGTCTCTATGAGTGAGTCTGTGGGTCTCTGTGTGGTGAGTCTATGGGTCTCTATGTGGTGAGTCTGTGGGTCTCTGTATAGTGAGTCTATGAGTCTCTGTGTAGTGAGTCTGTGGGTCTCTATGATGAGTCTATGGGTCTTTGTGTGGTGAGTCTTTGGGTTTCTGTGTGGTGAGTCTGTGGGTCTCTATGAGTGAGTCTGTGGGTCTCTGTGTGGTGAGTCTGTGGGTCTCTGTGTGATGAGTCTGTGGGTCTCTGTGTGGTGAGTCTGTGGGTCTCTGTGTGGTGAGTCTGTGGGTCTCTGTGTGGTGAGTCTGTGGGTCTCTGTGTGATGAGTCTGTGAGTCTCTGTGTGGTGAGTCTGTGGGTCTCTGTGTGGTGAGTCTGTGGGTCTCTATGAGTGAGTCTATGGGTCTCTGTGTGTGGTGAGTCTATGGGTCTCTATGAGTGAGTCTGTGGGTCTCTGTGTGGTGAGTCTGTGGGTCTCTATGAGTGAGTCTGTGGGTCTCTGTGTGTGGTGAGTCTGTGGGTCTCTATGTGAGTCTGTGGGTCTCTATGAGTGAGTCTGTGGGTCTCTATGAGTGAGTCTATGGGTCTCTATGAGTGAGTCTGTGGGTCTCTATGAGTGAGTCTATGAGTCTCTGTGTGAGTCTGTGGGTCTCTGTGTGGTGAGTCTGTGGGTCTCTATGAGTGAGTCTGTGGGTCTCTATGAGTGAGTCTGTGGGTCTCTGTGTGGTGAGTCTGTGGGTCTCTGTGTGGTGAGTCTGTGGGTCTCTGTGTGGTGAGTCTGTGGGTCTCTGTGTGGTGAGTCTGTGGGTCTCTATGAGTGAGTCTATGAGTCTCTGTGTGAGTCTGTGGGTCTCTGTGTGGTGAGTCTGTGGGTCTCTATGAGTGAGTCTGTGGGTCTCTATGAGTGAGTCTGTGGGTCTCTGTGTGGTGAGTCTGTGGGTCTCTGTGTGGTGAGTCTGTGGGTCTCTGTGTGGTGAGTCTGTGGGTCTCTATGAGTGAGTCTGTGGGTCTTTGTGTGAGTCTTTGGGTTTCTGCCCTCACCTCAACTCCAAGAAAGTTTACATAGGGCCCATTTTGACCCTAAAAGGAAAATACAAAAAGCATCATCATCATCAGTAGTATCATCATCAGTAGTATAATCATCAGTAGTAGTATCATCATCATCATCAGTAGTAGTATCATCATCATCATCAGTAGTAGTATCATCATCAGTAGTAGTAGTATCATCATCATCAATAGTATCATCATCATCAATAGTATCATCATCAATAGTATCATCATCAGTAGTATCATCATCAATAGTATCATCATCATGAAAAGTATCATTATCAATAGTATCATCATCAGTAGTATCATCATCAATAGTATCATCATCAGTAGTAATAGTATCATTATCAATAGTATCATCATCAGTAGTAGTATCATCATCAATAGTATCATCATCAGTAGTATCATCATCATCAGTAGTATAATCATCATTAGTAGTAGTATCATCATTATCATCATCACCAGTAGTATCATCATCAGTAGTAGTATCAAGATCAGTAGTAGTATCATCAGTAGCAGTATCATCAGTAGCAGTATCATCATCAGTAGTAGAATCATCATCAGTAGTAGTATCATCATCAGTAGTAGTAGTATCATCATCATCATCATCAGTAGTAGTATCATCATCAGTAGTAGTATCATCATCCTCAGTAGTAGTAGTATCATCATCAGTAGTAGTATCATCATCATCAGTAGTAGTAGTATCATAATCATCATCATCAGTAGTAGTATCATCATCATCAATAGTATCATCAATAGTATCATCATCAGTAGTATCATCATCATCATCATCAGTAGTAGTATCTTCATCATCATCAGTAGTAGTATCATCATCATCAGTAGTATCATCATCATCATCAGTAGTAGTATCATCATCATCATCAGTAGTATCATCATCATCATCAGTAGTAGTATCATCATCATCAGTAGTAGTGTCATCATCATCAGTAGCAGTATCATCATCATCATCATCAGTAGTAGTATCATCATCATCATCAGTAGTAGTATCATCATCAGTAGTAGTATCATCATCATCAGTAGTATCATCATAATCATCAGTAGTAGTATCATCAACATCAGTAGTAGTATCATCATCATCATCAGTAGTATCATCATCAGTAGTAGTATCATCATCATCAGTATTAGTATCATCATCATCATCAGTAGTAGTATCATCATCATCAGTAGTAGTATCATCATCATCAGTAGTAGTATCATCATCATCAGTAGTATCATCATCATCATCAGTAGCAGTATCATCAACATCACCACCATCATCATCAGTAGTAGTATCATCATCATCAGTAGTATCATCATCATCAGTAGTATCATCATCATCATCATCAGTAGTAGTATCATCATCATCATCAGTAGTATCATCATCATCATCAGTAGTATCATCATCATCATCAGTAGTAGTATCATCATCATCAGTAGTATCATCATCATCAGTAGTAGTATCACCACCATCACCATCACCACCATCACCACCATCACCTTCCTCCTCCGCCACGTGACCAGGTAGGTGAAGCTGCACGTGACCAGGAACAGAGTGGTCAAGCAAACGAGGATCAGGAGCACGTGGACAAAGATGGTCATCTGTGACGTCACAATGGGGGGAGGGGGTCACGTGGGGTGAGGCGGGCGAGAAGAGAGGGGTGGGTGAGTGAGTGAATGGGTGAGTTATTGAGTGGGTGAGTGGGTGGGTGAGTGTGTGGGTGAGTGAGTGGGTGAGTGAGTGAATGGGTGAGTTATTGAGTGGGTGAGTGGGTGGGTGAGTGAGTGGGTGGGTGAGTGAGTGGGTGAGTGAGTGCGTAAGTGGGTGGGTGGGTGAGTGAGTGGGTGAGTGGGTGAGTGGGTGAGTGGGTGAGTGAGTGGGTGAGTGAGTGGGTGAGTGAGTGAGTGGGTAAGTGAGTGGGTGAGTGAGTGAGTGGGTGGGTGAGTGGGTGAGCGAGTGGGTGAGTGAGTGGGTGAGTGAGTGGGTGAGTGAGTGTGTGAGTGAGTGGGTGAGTGGGGGGGGGGGTGAGTGAGTGGGTTGGTGAGTGAGTGAGTGGGTGAGTTGGTGGGTGAGAGGGTGAGTGTCTGACTGATTGAGTGACTGAGTGAGTGCCTGAGTTAGTGACTTAGTGACTGACTGACTGACTGAGTGAGTTCCTGACTAAGTGACTGACTGAGTGAGTGAGTGGCTGACCGAGTGCCTGACTGAGTGAGTGACGGAGTGAGTGACTGAGTGTCTGACCAACTGAGTGGCTGACTGAATCCCCGACTGACTGAGTGACAGAGTGACTGAGTGACTGACTGAGTGACTGACTGAGTGACTGAGTGAGTGAGTGCCTGAGTGACCGACTGAGTGACTGACTGAGTGGCTGACTGAGTTACTGACTGAGTGACTGAGTGAGTGACTGAGTAAATGACTGACTGAGTGACTGACTGATTGACTGAGTGACTGCGTGAGTGACTGACTGAGTGACTGAGTGAGTGACTGACTGAGTGACTGACTGAGTGACTGAGTGAGTTGGTGACTGAGTGAGTGACTGAGTGACTGACTGAGTGACTGACTGAGTTAGTGACTGACTGGGTGAGTGGACTGACTGAGTGACTGACTGAGTGACTGATTGACTGACTGAGTGACTGACTGAGTGACTGACTGAGTGACTGAATGACTGAGTGACTGACTGAGTGACTGAGTGAGTTAGTGACTGACTGAGTGACTGACTGTGTGACTGACTGAGTGACTGACTGACTGAGTGACTGAGTGGTTGACTGACTGAGTGACTGAGTGATTGACTAAGTGACTGACTGAGCGACTGACTGAGTGACTGAGTGGGTGACTGACTGAGTGAATGACTGAGTGACTGACTGACTGAGTGACTGACTGAGTGAGTGAGTGAGTGACTGAGTGAGTGGACTGACTGAGTGACTGAGTGAGTGACTGACTGAGTGACTGAGTGAGTGACTGACTGAGTGACTGACTGAGTGACTGAGTGGGTGACTGACTGAGTGACTGACTGAGTGGCTGATTGAGTGACTGAGTGAGTGAGTGACTGACTGAGTGACTGACTGTGTGACTGACAGAGTGACTGACTGACTGAGTGACTGAGTGGGTGACTGAGTGAGTGGACTGACTGAGTGACTGACTGAGTGAGTTAGTGACTGAGTGGGTGACTTACTGAGTGACTGAGTGACTGAGTGAGTGACTGACTGAGTGACTGACTGAGTGAGTGAGTGACTGAATGACTGAGTGACTGACTGAGTGAGTTAGTGACTGACTGAGTGACTGACTGTGTGACTGACTGAGTGACTGACTGACTGAGTGACTGAGTGGGTGACTAACTGAGTGACTGAGTGACTGAGTGATTGACTAAGTGACTGACTGACTGAGCGACTGACTGAGTGACTGACTGAGTGAGTTAGTGACTGAGTGGGTGACTTACTGAGTGACTGAGTGACTGAGTGAGTGACTGACTGAGTGACTGACTGAGTGAGTGAGTGACTGAATGACTGAGTGACTGACTGAGTGAGTTAGTGACTGACTGAGTGACTGACTGTGTGACTGACTGAGTGACTGACTGACTGAGTGACTGAGTGGGTGACTAACTGAGTGACTGAGTGACTGAGTGATTGACTAAGTGAATGACTGAGTGACTGACTGACTGAGTGACTGACTGAGTGAGTGAGTGAGTGACTGAGTGAGTGGAATGACTGAGTGACTGAGTGAGTGACTGACTGAGTGACTGAGTGAGTGACTGACTGAGTGACTGACTGACTGAGTGACTGAGTGACTGAGTGAGTGACTGACTGTCAGAGTGACTGAGTGGGTGACTGACTGAGTGACTGACTGAGTGGCCGATTGAGTGACTGAGTGAGTGAGTGACTGACTGAGTGACTGACTGTGACTGACAGAGTGACTGACTGACTGAGTGACTGAATGGGTGACTGAGTGAGTGGACTGACTGAGTGACTGACTGAGTGAGTTAGTGACTGAGTGGGTGACTGAGTGACTGAGTGAGTGACTGACTGAGTGACTGACTGAGTGAGTGAGTGACTGAATGAGTGACTGACTAAGTGACTGACTGAGTGACTGAGTGAGTGACTGACTGAGTGACTGACTGAGTGAGTGACTGACTGAGTGACTGACTGACTGAATGACTGATTGAGTGAATTAGTGACTAAGTGAGTGACTGACTGAGTGACTGACTGAGTGTCTGAGTGACTGACTGAGTGACTCACTGAGTGACTAACTGATTGAGTGAGTTAGTGACTGAGTGGTTGACTGACTGAGTGACTGACTGAGTTACTGACTGAGTAACTGAGTGACTGAGTGGGTGACTGACTGAGTGATTGACTGACTGAGTGACTGACTGAGTGAGTTAGTGACTGAGTGGGTGACTGAGTGAGTGACTGACTGAGTGACTGACTGAGTGACTGAGTGAGTGACTGACTGACTGACAGAGTGACTGACTAAGTGACTGAGTGACTGACTGACTGAGTGGGTGACTGACTGATTGACTGACTGAGTAACTGACTGAGTGACTGAGTGAGTGACTGAGTGAGTTAGTGACTGAGTGGGTGACTGACTGAGTGACTGACTGACTGAGTGACTGACTGAGTGAGTGACTGACGACTGAGTGACTAACTGAGTGACTGACAGTGAGTGACTGAGTGACTGACTGAGTGACTCACTAAGTGACTGACTGAGTGAGTGACTGACTAAGTGACTGACTGGGTGACTGAGTGAGTGACTGACTGAGTGACTGACTGAATGAGTGAGTGACTGAGTGACTGACTGACTGAGTGAGTGACTGACTAAGTGACTGACTGAGTGAGTGACTGAGTGAGTGACTGACTGAGTGAGTGACTGACTGACTGAGCGACTGACTGAATGACTGATTGAGTTAGTGACTAAGTGAGTGACTTACTGAGTGACTGACTGAGTGAGTGACTGACTGAGTGACTGACTGAGTGGGTGACTGACTGAGTGAGTGACTGAGTGACTGACTGAGTGACTGACTGAGTGACTGACTGAGTGACTGAGTGATTGACTGAGTGAGTTAGTGACTGAGTGGTTAACTGAGTGAGTGACTGACTGAGTGACTGACTGAGTGACTGAGTGACTGAGTGGGTGACTGACTAAGTGGGTGACTGATTGACTGACAGAGTGACTGAGTGACTGACTGACTGAGTGACTGAGTGAGTGACTGACTAAGTGACTGAGTGACTGACTAAGTGAGTGACTGAGTGAATGACAGAGTGACTGACTGAGTGACTGAGTAACTGACAGAGTGACTGAGTGACTGACTGACTGACTGAGTGACTGACTGAGTGACTGAGTAACTGAGTAACTGACTGAGTGACTGAGTGACTGACTGACTGACTGAGTGACTGAGTGACTGAGTGACTGACTGACTGAGTGACTGACTGACCGAGTGACTGACTGAGTGACTGAGTGGGTGACTGACTGAGTGACTGACTGAGTGACTGACTGACTGAGTGACTGAGTGAGTGACTGACTAAGTGACTGAGTGACTGACTAAGTGAGTGACTGACAGAGTGACTGACTGAGTGACTGAGTAACTGACTGAGTGACTGACTGACTGATTGACTGAGTGACTGAGTGAGTTAGTGACTGAGTGGGTGACTGAGTGAGTGACTGACTGAGTGACTGACTGAGTGACTGAGTGACTGAGTGGGTGACTGACTAAGTGGGTGACTGACTGACTGACTGAGTGACTGACTGAGTGACTGACTGAGTTAGTGACTGACTGGGTGAGTGGACTGACTGAGTGACTGACTGAGTGACTGATTGACTGACTGAGTGACTGACTGAGTGACTGACTGAGTGACTGAATGACTGAGTGACTGAGTGAGTGACTGTCTAAGTGACTGATTGACTGACTAAGTGACTGACTGAGTGACTGACTGAGTGACTGTCTAAGTGAATGAGTGACTGACTAAGTGACTGACTGAGTGACTGAGTGACTGACTGAGTGACTGAGTGACTGACTGACTGAGTGACTGAGTGACTGAGTAACTGACTGAGTGACTGAGTGACTGACTGAGTGACTGAGTGTCTGACTGAGTGACTGAGTGACTGAATGAGTGACTGAGTGACTGACTGACTGACTGAGTGACTGACTGAGTGACTGAGTGACTGAATGAGTGACTGAGTGACTGAATGAGTGACTGAGTGACTGACTGACTGAGTGACTGACTGACTGACTGAGTGACTGACTGACTGAGTGACTGACTGAGTGACTGACTGAGTGACTGACTGACTGAGTGACTGAGTAACTGACTGAGTGACTGAGTGACTGACTGAGTGACTGAGTGACTGACTTAATGAGTGACTGCCTGACTGACTGACTGAGTGACTGACTGACTGAGTGACTAAGTGACTGACTGAGTAACTGAGTGACTGAGTGACTGACTGACTGAGTGACTGACTGAGTGACTGAGTGACTGAGTGACTGACTGAGTGACTGACTGACTCACTGACTGACTGAGTGACTGACTGACTGAGTGAGTGACTGAGTGAGTGACTGACTGAGTGACTGACTGACTGAGTGACTGACTGAGTGACTGACTGACTGAGTGACTGACTGAGTGACTGACTGACTGACTCACGTATGGTACGAGACACCCACAGCAGCCACCACCAACAACAATGCCACCCTCCAATCCTGTCGCATTCAGCCTCGTGGCTCCGCCCTTAGTGACGTTGTAGGCTCCGCCCTTCATGACGTTGTAGGCTCCGCCCTTCGTGACGTCGTAGGCTACGCCCTTCATGACGTCGTAGGCTCCGCCCTTAGTGACGTTGTAGGCTCCGCCCTTCGTGACTTTGTAGGCTCCGCCCTTCATGATGTCGAAGGCTCCGCCCTTCGTGACGTCGTAGGCTCCGCCCTTAGTGACGTTGTAGGCTCCGCCCTTCGTGACTTTGTAGGCTCCGCCCTTCATGATGTCGAAGGCTCCGCCCTTTGTGACGTCGTAGGCTCCGCCCTTACTGACGTTGTAGGCTCCGCCCTTCGTGACGTCGTAGGCACCGCCCTTCGTGACGTCGTAGGCTCCGCCCTTCGCGACGTCACGCGGAGGGGGAGGGGCCGTGCCGTTGCCCCGCCCAGCCCCCTGGCCCTTGACTTCTTGACCTCCCTGCCTCCTCGATTGAGCTATGACGTCACTTGTGCGGCTCGTGGTGTTGTTTCGCCGCTGGCCTATGACGTTGTCGACAGAGACACGGATCCCCCCCCGGGTTTTGACTTGAGTTGTGACGTCACCCACAGGGTCACCGACTCCTTGAGCTATGGCGTCATCAACAGAGCCAGTGATTCCCTGAGCAATGACGTCATCCACAGGGCCACCGACTCCTTGAGCTATGGCGTCATCGACAGAGCCAGCGACTCTGTGGCCCTTATATTGAGCTATGACGTCATCCACAGAGCCACCGACCTCCTGGGCTATGACGTCATCCTCAGAGCCACCCACTCCGTGCCTCTTGACTTGAGCTATGACGTCATCCACAGAGTCACTGACCCCCTCAGCTATGACGTCATCCACAGAGCCACCCACGCCATGGCTCTTTTCTTCAGCTATGACGTCATCCACAGAGCCACCGACCTCCTGGGCTATGACGTCATCCTCAGAGCCACCCACTCCGTGGCTCTTTTCTTCAGCTATGACGTCATCGACAGAGCCACCGACTCCCTGAGCTATGACGTCATTCTCAGAGCCACCCACTATGTGGCTCTTGACTTGAGCTATGACGTCATCGACAGAGCCACCGTCCCCTTGAGCTATGACGTCATCCACAGAGCCGCCGACCTGGGCTATGACGTCATCCTTAGAGCCACCCACTCCGTGGCTCTTTTCTTCAGCTATGACGTCATCGACAGAGCCACTGACCCCCTGGGCTATGACGTCATCCTCAGAGCCACCCACTCCGTGGCTCTTGACTTGAGCTATGACGTCATCGACAGAGTCACCGGCCCCCTGAGCTATGACGTCATCCACAGAGCCATCGACCTCCTGGGCTATGACGTCATCCTCAGAACCACCTACTTCGTGGCTCTTGACTTGAACTATGACGTCATCCACAGAGCCACTGACCCCCTCAGCTATCACGTCATCCACAGAGCCACCCACTCCATGGCTCTTTTCTTCAGCTATGACGTCATCCACAGAGCCACCGACCTCCTGGGCTATGACGTCATCCTCAGAGCCAACCACTCCGTGGCTCTTGACTTGAGCTATGATGTCATCCACAGAGCCAGCGACTCCCTGCATCCTCGATTGAGCTATGACGTCATGAGCCGAGCTGGCCGCGCTCTGAGCCGTGACGTCACTGCCGTGGCTCGTGGCGTTCAGTCGGAGCTGGCCAATGACGTCAGAAGCGGAAGCGTAGCCAGAG
>NW_022638750.1:0-10000 GCF_010993605.1 Petromyzon marinus
CTGACTGAGTGACTGAGTGACTGAGTGAGTGACTGACTGAGGGAGTGAGTGACTGAGTGAGTGACTGAGTGAGTGACTGAGTGACTGAGTGAGTGACTGAGTGAGTGAGTGACTGAGTGACTGAGTGACTGAGTGAGTGACTGACTGAGTGACTGAGTGAGTGACTGAGTGAGTGACTGAGTGACTGACTGAGTGACTGACTGACTGAGTGACTGACTGAGTGACTGACTGAGTGACTGACTGAGTGACTGAGTGACTGACTGAGTGACTGAGTGACTGACTGAGTGACTGAGTGAGTGACTGAGTGACTGACTGAGGGAGTGAGTGACTGAGTGAGTGACTGAGTGAGTGAGTGAGTGACTGACTGAGTATAAATTCAATGCCGAGTTAACCTAGGGGAGGGATATTCACTGCCGCTGATGTTGCCCGCTGAGCGGGGGAACTGAACTCGCCAGCGCCCTCAGCGCTGTCCCACCGCTCCTCTACGACTCCGGGAATCGAATCAAACGAAACGAACCAAAGGAATCGATACCAAAGGGGAGTCGACTCCGAAGCCGCACGAAATTTGCGCAATCGCCTGGCGGTGACGTCACCGCGTTCCGTGGCGTGATGACGCCATCACGCACACCCCCCTCTCTCCCCCGCACGCTGCACGTGTGTTTGTCATGACGTCATTACGCACACCCTTCCCCCAACTCTCCGCCTCCCCCCCCATCGTTGCCGTGGCAACACCCCACGTGTTTATTTAACGAGGCCACGCTGGGTGCGGGGAGTGGTTTGCGTGATGACGTCGGCACGCACACTCCCCCACTGGCCCGTCACGGCACGAGGGTGCGTAATGACGTCATCACGCACACCCCCCCACCCCCCCCACGATCGTCGCCGCTGCAACGCCAAACGTGTTGATTTTTGCGCGGGGCGGGGCCTGGGTGGATTTGCGTGATGACGTCATTCCGTTTCGAAACAAATGCGTGCGCGCCGACGTCACGGAAATAAACCACCAGCGCGATGACGTCGACCCGCAATGTTCATTCAGCCGTGCGTGATGACGTTTCGGGCGCCGTTGCGCAACCGTGCGTGATGACGTAATTGAGATGCTACGAGGGCGGGGGTCATTACGCGGTGACGTCACCGCTATGTGCTGAGCAGAGGAATGTCAGTGCGTGATGACGTCACAGCAAAATGGAGGGTGGCGGTTGCTACGCGGTGACGTCATTACAATGAGGGAGGCGGGGCAATGCAGGTGCGTGATGACGTCACGGCAAACGAGAGGGCGGGGCAACGCGAGTGCGTGATGACGTCACCGCCTAGGAGTTTTAAAAATGTCGAGCAGCGGCGTCGCTCGTAGACGAGGAGAGAAGTGACGAGGTGAGTGGTGAGGTGAGTGGTGAGTGGTGAGGTGAGTGGTGAGTGGTGAGGTGAGTGGTGAGGTGTGTGGTGAGTGGTGAGGTGTGTGGTGAGTGGTGAGGTGGTGAGTGACGAGGTGAGTGGTGAGTGAGTGGTGAGGTGAGTGGTGAGTGGTGAGTGAGTGGTGAGGTGGTGAGTGGTGAGTGAGTGGTGAGGTGAGTGGTGAGTGGTGAGGTGTGGTGAGTGGTGAGTGGTGAGGTGAGTGGTGAGTGAGTGGTGAGGTGAGTGGTGAGTGGTGAGTGAGTGGTGAGGTGGTGAGTGGTGAGTGACGAGGTGAGTGGTGAGTGGTGAGGTGGTGAGTGGTGAGTGAGTGGTGAGGTGAGTGGTGAGTGGTGAGGTGAGTGGTGAGGTGAGTGGTGAGGTGAGTGGTGAGTGGTGAGGTGAGTGGTGAGTGGTGAGGTGGTGAGTGGTGAGTGGTGAGGTGAGTGGTGAGTGGTGAGGTGGTGAGGTGGTGAGTGGTGAGTGGTGAGGTGGTGAGGTGGTGAGTGGTGAGTGGTGAGTGGTGAGGTGGTGAGTGGTGAGGTGGTGAGTGGTGAGTGGTGAGGTGAGTGGTGAGTGAGTGGTGAGGTGAGTGGTGAGTGGTGAGGTGGTGAGGTGGTGAGTGGTGAGTGGTGAGGTGGTGAGTGGTGAGTGGTGAGTGATGTGGTGAGGTGAGTGGTGAGTGGTGAGGTGAGTGGTGAGTGAGTGGTGAGGTGAGTGGTGAGGTGAGTGGTGAGGTGAGTGGTGAGTGGTGAGGTGAGTGGTGAGTGGTGAGGTGAGTGGTGAGGTGAGTGGTGAGTGGTGAGGTGGTGAGTGGTGAGTGGTGAGGTGAGTGGTGAGGTGAGTGGTGAGTGGTGAGGTGAGTGGTGAGTGGTGTGGTGTGGTGAGTGGTGTGGTGAGTGGTGAGGTGAGGTGGTGAGTGGTGTCGTGAGGTGAGTGGTGTGGTGAGTGGTGAGTGAGCGGTGAGGTGAGTGGTGAGGTGGTGAGGTGGTGAGTGGTGAGTGACGAGGTGAGTGGTGAGGTGAGTGGTGAGTGGTGAGGTGAGGTGGTGAGTGGTGAGGTGAGTGGTGAGTGAGTGGTGAGGTGAGTGGTGAGTGGTGAGGTGAGTGGTGAGTGAGTGGTGAGGTGAGTGGTGAGGTGAGTGGTGAGGTGAGTGGTGAGTGGTGAGGTGAGTGGTGAGGTGAGTGGTGAGGTGAGTGGTGAGTGGTGAGGTGGTGAGTGGTGAGTGACGAGGTGAGTGGTGAGGTGAGTGGTGAGTGGTGAGGTGAGTGGTGAGTGGTGTGGTGAGGTGAGTGGTGAGGTGAGGTGAGTGGTGAGGTGAGGTGGTGAGTGGTGTCGTGAGGTGAGTGGTGTGGTGAGTGGTGAGTGAGCGGTGAGGTGAGTGGTGAGGTGGTGAGGTGGTGAGTGGTGAGTGACGAGGTGAGTGGTGAGGTGAGTGGTGAGTGGTGAGGTGAGGTGGTGAGTGGTGTGGTGAGTGGTGTGGTGAGTGGTGAGGTGAGTGGTGAGTGGTGTGGTGGTGAGTGGTGTGGTGGTGAGTGGTGAGGTGAGTGGTGAGGTGAGTGGTGAGTGGTGAGGTGAGTGGTGAGTGGTGAGGTGGTGAGTGATGTGCTGAGTAATGTGGTGAGGTGGTGAGGTGAGTGGTGAGTGGTGAGTGAGTGGTGAGGTGAGTGGTGAGTGGTGAGGTGTGGTGAGTGGTGAGTGGTGAGGTGAGTGGTGAGTGAGTGGTGAGGTGAGTGGTGAGTGGTGAGTGAGTGGTGAGGTGGTGAGTGGTGAGTGACGAGGTGAGTGGTGAGTGGTGAGGTGGTGAGTGGTGAGTGAGTGGTGAGGTGAGTGGTGAGTGGTGAGGTGAGTGGTGAGGTGAGTGGTGAGGTGAGTGGTGAGTGGTGAGGTGAGTGGTGAGTGGTGAGGTGGTGAGTGACGAGGTGAGTGGTGAGTGAGTGGTGAGGTGAGTGGTGAGTGGTGAGGTGGTGAGGTGGTGAGTGGTGAGTGGTGAGGTGGTGAGGTGGTGAGTGGTGAGTGGTGAGTGGTGAGGTGAGTGGTGAGTGGTGAGGTGGTGAGTGACGAGGTGAGTGGTGAGGTGAGTGGTGAGTGAGTGGTGAGGTGAGTGGTGAGTGGTGAGGTGGTGAGGTGGTGAGTGGTGAGTGGTGAGGTGGTGAGTGGTGAGTGGTGAGTGATGTGGTGAGGTGAGTGGTGAGTGGTGAGGTGAGTGGTGAGTGAGTGGTGAGGTGAGTGGTGAGGTGAGTGGTGAGGTGAGTGGTGAGTGGTGAGGTGAGTGGTGAGTGGTGAGGTGAGTGGTGAGGTGAGTGGTGAGTGGTGAGGTGGTGAGTGGTGAGTGACGAGGTGAGTGGTGAGGTGAGTGGTGAGTGGTGAGGTGAGTGGTGAGTGGTGTGGTGAGGTGAGTGGTGAGGTGAGGTGAGTGGTGAGGTGAGGTGGTGAGTGGTGTCGTGAGGTGAGTGGTGTGGTGAGTGGTGAGTGAGCGGTGAGGTGAGTGGTGAGGTGGTGAGGTGGTGAGTGGTGAGTGACGAGGTGAGTGGTGAGGTGAGTGGTGAGTGGTGAGGTGAGGTGGTGAGTGGTGAGGTGAGTGGTGAGTGAGTGGTGAGGTGAGTGGTGAGTGGTGAGGTGAGTGGTGAGTGAGTGGTGAGGTGAGTGGTGAGGTGAGTGGTGAGGTGAGTGGTGAGTGGTGAGGTGAGTGGTGAGGTGAGTGGTGAGGTGAGTGGTGAGTGGTGAGGTGGTGAGTGGTGAGTGACGAGGTGAGTGGTGAGGTGAGTGGTGAGTGGTGAGGTGAGTGGTGAGTGGTGTGGTGAGGTGAGTGGTGAGGTGAGGTGAGTGGTGAGGTGAGGTGGTGAGTGGTGTCGTGAGGTGAGTGGTGTGGTGAGTGGTGAGTGAGCGGTGAGGTGAGTGGTGAGGTGGTGAGGTGGTGAGTGGTGAGTGACGAGGTGAGTGGTGAGGTGAGTGGTGAGTGGTGAGGTGAGGTGGTGAGTGGTGTGGTGAGTGGTGTGGTGAGTGGTGAGGTGAGTGGTGAGTGGTGTGGTGGTGAGTGGTGTGGTGGTGAGTGGTGAGGTGAGTGGTGAGGTGAGTGGTGAGTGGTGAGGTGAGTGGTGAGTGGTGAGGTGGTGAGTGATGTGCTGAGTAATGTGGTGAGGTGGTGAGGTGAGTGGTGAGGTGAGTGGTGAGGTGAGTGGTGAGTGGTGTGGTGGTGAGGTGAGTGGTGAGGTGAGTGGTGAGTGGTGAGGTGAGTGGTGAGGTGGTGAGGTGAGGTGGTGAGTGGTGAGGTGAGTGGTGAGGTGGTGAGTGATGTGCTGAGTAATGTGGTGAGGTGGTGAGTGGTGAGGTGGTGAGTGGTGAGTGGTGAGGTGAGTGGTGAGGTGAGTGGTGAGTGACGAGGTGAGTGGTTAGGTGAGTGGTGAGGTGAGTGGTGAGGTGGTGAGGTGAGGTGGTGAGTGGTGAGGTGAGTGGTGAGGTGAGTGGTGAGGTGAGTGGTGAGGTGAGTGGTGAGTGGTGAGGTGAGTGGTGAGGTGGTGAGTGGTGAGGTGAGTGGTGAGGTGAGTGGTGAGTGGTGAGGTGAGTGGTGAGGTGAGTGGTGAGGTGAGTGGTGAGTGGTGAGGTGGTGAGTGGTGTGGTGAGTGGTGAGTGGTGAGGTGGGTGGTGAGGTGAGTGGTGAGTGGTGAGGTGAGTGGTGAGGTGAGTGGTGAGGTGAGTGGTGAGTGGTGAGGTGAGTGACGAGGTGAGTGGTGAGTGGTGAGGTGGTGAGTGGTGAGGTGAGTGGTGAGGTGGTGAGTGGTGAGGTGAGTGACGAGTGGTGAGGTGAGTGGTGAGGTGGTGAGTGGTGAGTGATGTGGTGAGGTGAGTGGTGAGGTGAGTGGTGAGGTGAGTGGTGAGTGGTGAGGTGGTGAGTGGTGTGGTGAGTGGTGAGGTGAGTGGTGAGGTGAGTGGTGAGTGGTGAGTGGTGAGGTGAGTGGTGAGGTGAGTGGTGAGTGGTGAGGTGAGTGACGGGGTGAGTGGTGAGTGGTGAGGTGGTGAGTGGTGAGGTGGTGAGTGGTGAGGTGAGTGACGAGTGGTGAGGTGAGTGGTGAGGTGGTGAGTGGTGAGTGATGTGGTGAGGTGAGTGGTGAGGTGAGTGGTGAGGTGAGTGGTGAGTGACGAGGTGAGTGGTGAGGTGAGTGGTGAGGTGAGTGGTGAGGTGGTGAGGCGAGGTGGTGAGTGGTGAGGTGAGTGGTGAGGTGAGTGGTGAGGTGAGTGGTGAGTGGTGAGGTGAGTGGTGAGGTGAGTGGTGAGGTGAGTGGTGAGGTGAGTGGTGAGTGGTGAGGTGAGTGGTGAGTGGTGAGGTGAGTGGTGAGGTGAGTGGTGAGTGGTGAGGTGGTGAGTGGTGTGGTGAGTGGTGAGTGGTGAGGTGAGTGGTGAGTGGTGAGGTGAGTGGTGAGTGGTGAGGTGAGTGGTGAGGTGGTGTGGTGAGTGGTGAGGTGGTGAGTGGTGTGGTGAGTGGTGAGTGGTGAGGTGAGTGGTGAGTGGTGAGGTGAGTGATGAGGTGAGTGGTGAGTGGTGAGGTGAGTGGTGAGGTGGTGAGTGGTGAGGTGAGTGACGAGTGGTGAGGTGAGTGGTGAGGTGGTGAGTGGTGAGTGATGTGGTGAGGTGAGTGGTGAGGTGAGTGGTGAGGTGAGTGGTGAGGTGAGTGGTGAGTGGTGAGGTGGTGAGTGGTGTGGTGAGTGGTGAGTGGTGAGGTGAGTGGTGAGGTGAGTGGTGAGTGGTGAGTGGTGAGGTGAGTGGTGAGGTGAGTGGTGAGTGGTGAGGTGGTGAGTGGTGAGTGGTGAGGTGGTGAGTGGTGAGGTGAGTGGTGAGGTGGTGAGTGGTGAGGTGAGTGGTGAGTGGTGAGGTGGTGAGTGGTGAGGTGGTGAGTGGTGAGTGATGTGGTGAGGTGAGTGGTGAGGTGAGTGGTGAGGTGAGTGGTGAGTGGTGAGGTGGTGAGTGGTGTGGTGAGTGGTGAGTGGTGTGGTGAGTGGTGAGGTGGTGAGTGGTGAGGTGGTGAGTGGTGAGGTGGTGAGTGGTGAGGTGAGTGGTGAGTGGTGAGGTGAGTGGTGAGTGGTGAGGTGAGTGGTGAGGTGGTGAGGTGAGTGGTGAGTGGTGAGGTGAGTGGTGAGGTGGTGAGTGGTGAGGTGAGTGGTGAGGTGAGTGGTGAGTGGTGAGGTGGTGAGTGGTGAGGTGGTGAGTGGTGAGGTGAGTGACGAGTGGTGAGGTGAGTGGTGAGGTGGTGAGTGGTGAGTGATGTGGTGAGGTGAGTGGTGAGGTGAGTGGTGAGGTGAGTGGTGAGGTGGTGAGTGGTGTGGTGAGTGGTGAGGTGAGTGGTGAGGTGAGTGGTGAGTGGTGAGGTGAGTGGTGAGGTGAGTGGTGAGTGGTGAGGTGAGTGACGAGGTGAGTGGTGAGTGGTGAGGTGGTGAGTGTTGAGGTGAGTGGTGAGGTGGTGAGTGGTGAGGTGAGTGACGAGTGGTGAGGTGAGTGGTGAGGTGGTGAGTGGTGAGTGATGTGGTGAGGTGAGTGGTGAGGTGAGTGGTGAGGTGAGTGGTGAGGTGAGTGGTGAGGTGAGTGGTGAGGTGAGGTGGTGAGTGGTGTGGTGAGTGGTGAGTGGTGAGGTGAGTGGTGAGGTGAGTGGTGAGTGGTGAGTGGTGAGGTGAGTGGTGAGGTGAGTGGTGAGTGGTGAGGTGAGTGACGAGGTGAGTGGTGAGTGGTGAGGTGGTGAGTGGTGAGGTGAGTGGTGAGGTGGTGAGTGGTGAGGTGAGTGACGAGTGGTGAGGTGAGTGGTGAGGTGGTGAGTGGTGAGTGATGTGGTGAGGTGAGTGGTGAGGTGAGTGGTGAGGTGAGTGGTGAGTGGTGAGGTGGTGAGTGGTGTGGTGAGTGGTGAGTGGTGTGGTGAGTGATGTGGTGAGGTGAGTGGTGAGGTGGTGAGGTGGTGAGTGGTGAGTGGTGAGGTGAGTGGTGAGTGGTGAGGTGAGTGGTGAGGTGAGTGGTGAGGTGAGTGGTGAGTGGTGAGGTGGTGAGTGGTGTGGTGAGTGGTGAGTGGTGAGGTGAGTGGTGAGGTGAGTGGTGAGGTGAGTGGTGAGTGGTGAGGTGAGTGACGAGGTGAGTGGTGAGGTGGTGAGTGGTGAGGTGAGTGGTGAGGTGGTGAGTGGTGAGGTGAGTGACGAGTGGTGAGGTGAGTGGTGAGGTGGTGAGTGGTGAGTGATGTGGTGAGGTGAGTGGTGAGGTGGTGAGTGGTGTGGTGAGTGGTGAGTGGTGAGGTGAGTGGTGAGGTGAGTGGTGAGTGGTGAGGTGGTGAGGTGAGTGGTGAGTGGTGAGTGGTGTGGTGAGTGATGTGGTGAGGTGAGTGGTGAGGTGGTGAGTGGTGAGGTGGTGAGTGGTGAGGTGAGTGGTGAGTGGTGAGGTGAGTGGTGAGTGGTGAGGTGAGTGGTGAGTGGTGAGGTGAGTGGTGAGTGGTGAGGTGAGTGGTGAGTGGTGAGGTGAGTGGTGAGTGGTGAGGTGAGTGACGAGGTGAGGTGGTGAGGTGAGTGGTGAGTGGTGAGGTGAGTGGTGAGGTGAGTGGTGAGGTGAGTGGTGAGTGGTGAGGTGAGTGGTGAGTGGTGAGGTGAGTGGTGAGGTGAGTGGTGAGTGGTGAGGTGAGTGGTGAGTGGTGAGGTGAGTGGTGAGTGGTGAGGTGAGTGGTGAGTGGTGAGGTGAGTGGTGAGTGGTGAGGTGAGTGGTGAGTGGTGAGGTGAGTGGTGAGTGGTGAGGTGAGTGGTGAGTGGTGAGGTGAGTGGTGAGTGGTGAGGTGAGTGGTGAGTGGTGAGGTGAGTGGTGAGTGGTGAGGTGAGTGACGAGGTGAGGTGGTGAGGTGAGTGGTGAGTGGTGAGGTGAGTGGTGAGGTGAGTGGTGAGGTGAGTGGTGAGTGGTGAGGTGAGTGGTGAGTGGTGAGGTGAGTGGTGAGGTGAGTGGTGAGTGGTGAGGTGAGTGGTGAGTGGTGAGGTGAGTGACGAGGTGAGTGGTGAGGTGAGTGGTGAGTGGTGAGGTGAGTGGTGAGTGGTGAGGTGAGTGGTGAGTGGTGAGGTGAGTGGTGAGTGGTGAGGTGAGTGGTGAGTGGTGAGGTGAGTGGTGAGTGGTGAGGTGAGTGGTGAGTGGTGAGGTGAGTGGTGAGTGGTGAGGTGAGTGGTGAGTGGTGAGGTGAGTGGTGAGTTGTGTGGTGAGTGGTGTGGTGAGTGGTGTGGTGAGTGGTGAGTGGTGAGGTGAGTGGTGAGGTGAGTGGTGAGGTGAGTGGTGAGTGGTGAGGTGAGTGGTGAGTGGTGAGGTGAGTGGTGAGGTGAGTGGTGAGTGGTGAGGTGAGTGGTGAGTGGTGAGGTGAGTGACGAGGTGAGTGGTGAGGTGAGTGGTGAGTGGTGAGGTGAGTGGTGAGTGGTGAGGTGAGTGGTGAGGTGGTGAGTGGTGAGGTGAGTGGTGAGTGGTGAGGTGAGTGGTGAGTGGTGAGGTGAGTGGTGAGTGGTGAGGTGAGTGGTGAGTGGTGAGGTGAGAGGTGAGTGGTGAGGTGAGTGGTGAGTGGTGAGGTGAGTGGTGAGTGGTGAGGTGAGTGAAGAGGTGAGGTGGTGAGGTGAGTGGTGAGTGGTGAGGTGAGTGGTGAGGTGAGTGGTGAGGTGAGTGGTGAGTGGTGAGGTGAGTGGTGAGTGGTGAGGTGAGTGGTGAGGTGAGTGGTGAGTGGTGAGGTGAGTGGTGAGTGGTGAGGTGAGTGGTGAGTGGTGAGGTGATCCTTTTGCTTCCACCAGCAACCACCACCTCCTCATCACCACGACAACAACCACAACAACAAGAACAACAACAACCACAACAACAACAAGAACCACAACAACAACAACAACAACCACAAGAACAACAACAACAACCACAAGAACAACAACAACAACTACAAGAACAACAACAACTACAACCACCACCACCACAACAACAACTACAAGAACCACAACATCAACAACCACCACCACCACCACCACCGCATGTTGGCCACCCGGCTTCTACGCCTGCGCGGTGAGGATCATGTCACTAACTAGTGTGACGTCATGTCACTAACTAGTGTGACATCACTAACTCGTGTGGCGTCACTAACTAACTCGTGTGCCGTCATGTCACTAGCTAGTGTGACGCCATGTCACTAACTAGTGTGACGGAATGTTACTAACTAGTGTGACGTCACTAGCTAACTAGTGTGACGGCATGTCACTAATTAGTGTGACGCCATGTCACTAACAAGTGTGACGTCACTAACTAGCTAGTGTTACGTGACTAACTAGCTAGTGTGACGTCACTAACTAGCTAGTGTGACGTCATGTCACTAGATAGTTAGTGACGTCATGTCACTCACTAGTGTGTCGTCATGTTGCTAACTAGTGTGACGTCACTAGCTAACTCGTGTGACGGCATGTCACTAATTAGTGTGACGTCATGTCACTAACTAGTGTGACGTCACTAACTAGCTAGTGTCACGTCACTAACTAGCTAGTGTGACATCACTAACTAGCCAGTGTGACGTCATGTCACTAGTTAGTTAGTGACGTCAAGTCACTAGATAGTGTGACGTCATGTCACTAACTAGTGAGGCGTCACT